>QUSF01000035.1:3830220-4308543 GCA_003676055.1 Chloebia gouldiae | reverse complement strand
AAAAAAAAAAACCCAACCCTCCAAGAAACAAATTCAAAACCAAAGCAACCCAAAACATCAGAAACATAAGCACTGCCTATTAACTAAACTCAAGACTAGGGCAAAACAGATCAAGAAAACTTTATCTAGCACCAGACTACATCAAACAAAAGCTATGATAACACAAGGGAGAAACTTGAGTTGTTGAGAAACAAGAACATCACCAGGAAAGATTTTCAGACCTACCTGCTCAAGCATTTCAATTGAGTCTCTTAAAACTCCCTTCACATGTTTAACCTGTTCCTTATCATATTGAGGCATCTCCTCTTTTGTTACTATTTCTGGGGATATGCTGAAAAATATTTGAGATTACATCAGAAACATGAAACAAGCACCTTAATGCCTTTTTAAAAGCAACTGTTCTCTGCCACCATTGCTCAAAGCATCCTCTTACAAAAGCCACATACAAAGCTGCCTCCAGTTGAATTCCAATCCCTGTTTTCTTGAAGCTAGTACCTCAGACCTTTGCAGGTAACAGCCACCAAGAAAAAACTGTGCTCACATTATGTTTACAATGTGAGGTCCACACTTCTGGGAGCAAGATCCATATTAGAAAAAAAGTTGCTCTAACCAGTTCTGAGATGGTCACTATGGGAGGTCCCCACACCCCTTCCACATTCAAAATCAGGATATGGTTTTTAACTTTTTTTGTTGATACTGTATTCTAGAGGAAGCAACATCCTTCTGTGTCTGAGTACAAAAGGCACCTAACATGGAAGTTTGTGAAGGAGAGGGGATTTAGAAGACTCACAGAGAGAAGCTAAAAAGTTAAATGAATCTTTAACATTCCATTTGAGAACATGCTGGTTCACACAGGATGTACACTTCAGTTCTGTGATCAGCACTATGGTATTCACAGAAGATGAGTCACAGCAGGCTGATAAATGCAAAACTAAGGTTAACATTTGTTCCAAAACAGCCTGTCAAAGAAGAAATTTATTACTGCAAGATGCAGTCAGACATGTCACTGGATTTCAGCATAGACTACAGGAGTACAGCATGCCCCAGCTACTTCTGAAAACTTGCGACTCAATTTCATTGTTTATAATTTATTTCTTTAGATCAGATTCTCACATAAGCTGAAGAAGAAAGCAAGCAAAGATTGTGAATTCAACTTACTTCAAAGAGCTTTCCTCCTGAAGCTGGACATGATAAAGGGACTGGGCTGCATGCTCTATCTTTGAGAGTTTGAGGAACAGTGTTATATTCAGCAAGACCAAGAGCAGCAAACTGTAGATAGAAGAGAACAAAAATCAAGTTTTGCAACAATTTCAGTTGCAGTGCTACAAACACAAGATCATAGCTAAAGACAGCTAAGGAAACAGAATCCTCCCAGCATCCTGGGAGAAAAAAGGTGTAGGGCAGCACTATACTGAAAATTAATATCTGTCTGAACAATTCTTAGCAGTTACCATTAAGCTGGGTAATGGCAAATAAATAACAGTATCTCTTCTTGGAACTTTAAAATTAGGAATTAGTAGATGCTAGACTTTATTTTTTAATAGGATCTGACCTAAGAAAACCTGTAAGGTAGACTAGTTTGACAAGTCAGCATTTTCATTCTGCATGTCCTTTCCAAGTCAATCCATTCCCCTTTCATACCCACATGTGCCACTCAAATTAGTTTATCATGCTACATGTAATCTTAACATGCAAATGAGGAACAAATACAGATAAAAACCAAGATGAGCTTGGCCAAGCAACACTTTAAGGCAAGTGAGTACTTACAAGACACTCATTACTACAATGATGGTGGTGGTCCTACTTACTGCATCTCTTTTCCTTCCTATAGAGCATGGAAGAGAAGGAGGTTAAAAAGTACTGAAGAACATTCCTAAAGGATGTCTGCAGATAGATACATGTCAATGCACAGCACTTCACACAGAATAGCTCAGTAACTTCTGATAGAAAAAAAAAATCCGGTCATGCAGGTGCACAGGATCACCTCCAACATTCACCAAGGCATTTTTCCAGTCATCTCTGAAGCTGACTGAACAGTCAGGCTCTTCCATCAGAATTCCCCCTACTCACTGTGCTGGGGAGAATACAATGCTGGGGCATGGTCACACTATAAAGCTGAATAGCCTGAGAAGGTTGCAGTCCATCTATTACTAATAGGCATATGTGCTGCTAGTCACACACAGCAGACAGGTGTGGCTTTCTCTCCTGCTTGTGCTCCTCCTCACATTTATCTTTCTGACAACCAATGTCAGTCACATTTTCCTGTAACTTGTCCCATCCCTACTTCATTTATCTATTGTCTTGAAAACAGCCCTGCAAGAGGCCATCTGCTATGCAGCAGGCAACAGGGATCAGACACTCAGGGGCAGAGTGTGCATGCTCTCTCCAAACTGAGCAGCTATCACTGTGGGCACACTGATCTTTAAATATAATTAATTTTGCACATCCTGCCCTGCACAAAGGACATACAAAAGCTGTAGTGTACACAAAGACATACTCATCTGAACAGCTGAAGCAACAGTAGCAAAATTAGGAAGTACTGTCTCATAGGTAGAGAGTCCTTTACACATGCTGCTGATCCAAATATTCTGTCAGTGCTATCTATACTCAGTGTTGTCTCCCTCTTTAGGTAAGTGTACTTGTTCCTACCTCACTGTTTACAATTCAAATTCTGTCATGGAATCCACCATTCCCTGGTGCAAACTAGTGCACAGATGTTCCTACTCTCTCTGGGTGAAACTAACATTGTATATGCTGATGGCCAAGTCTGTTGTGCCTAAGGACAGTAGAACTGCAAGAAATGCTTAACTGACCCAGAAATTACAGAAGCATATGAAATAGACTTCATAACATTAAAAAATCAATAGCCAAAACTGAGATGACAGGGCCAAGAGGCAAGAGGCAAAGTTCAATCAACTCATGACCTGTGTGTGCAGTTATTTGAAGAAAAAAAAATTTCAGAAACTTTACAAGAATCAATTTTTTTTTCTCCTGATCCAATCTCATTTTCAAACCTTTGCAGATACAGAGCAGTATTCAAGATTTTGGATGATTTTTGTCTGCTTTAAAATTGGAGGTGGTATTAGCCTTCATTTCATGAGATACTCATGCTAAAAGTGATCATGCATGCTCCAAATACATTTTATACAAGCTTGAAGAAGCTTGAACTTGTTAAAGCATTTGCTATCACAGACAAGAGCAATATATACACAAGTGCTACTCTTGCACTATTTTAAGACTTGTACTTTCTTGAACATACCTTTTGGAAAACACTTGATATAAAAAATTCCTACCTATTAAGCTGCCCTGGGATTCTACTCCCATGTCACCAGAGGAATGTTGGGAAGAGCGTTTGGGAAGTGATTCTGCCAAACCCCGGTGTAAAGTGCGTCGCCTTCGTCTCAGAGCAAGTAATTTCCCAGAGTCTTCTATGGACTGATTAATTGCATATTCCTCCATTAGGAGGTCTGATTCTACAGTTGAAAAAAAAAAAGTTACCAAACTGTCAAAAACTAAGCTGAAGACAAATTGTGAGATATGCAAGGTGGCAATGAGAGGAACACACCTTCCAGTACATGAACTTAAAGCAGGTAATTAGGTAATTGGCAAACTACACCCTGACCTCCACCCCTGTTCTGTTTTCTAGAGGGCACTTGGAACACTCTGCAAAGGTGGTACACACTCAGCCCAGGCAGGATTGTTCAATGCTATGCCAGATAGCAGTTGGAAGAGCACTGCAAGACACTGTTAGACTGAGGCTAGAAATTGTGTTAGACTCTGAGCCTGCAGCAGTGGCTGGCCAGGCTATGAACAGACATTCATGGAGCCTGCCAAGTGCCACTGCTTCTCTTCTCATATGCACAGTCAAGGAAATTCTTAGAGATAAGCAGATGCAGTTAAGAATAACAGCTTTCCTGCTGCTCCTTGTGTTTCCTTCTGAAAGCCATTATGGCCAAGTATACAAGAGCCCCTTGTTAGTCACAAGGCTTCTTTCATACCCTGGAACTGGCAGATACATTGATGACAGGAAGTTCTGTCTTTAAGACTGCTTAAGTGTTGCCTTTATTTCAAGCCATTCTTCTAGGAACCAGGTTTGAGAGACACAAAAACATACATAGCAAAGGTAGCCTGCTTAAAAATGCCCCACCAAGTTGTTTGAAGTTTTCCTGTATTCCTCCCCAGGTATTCTTCTCAATTACAGACTTGACAAGGCCCCAAGGCTGTTTTTTGTACTTCACTTCTGCAGAAACCCTAGAAAACAGAATGCAATAATGGAAAAATACTCTTCAAGGCAGCATAGTGATAGCAGAAGTCTCTTATCAGAAGCAGCCTCTGGTTTATGTCTAAAATCTGCAATACCAACTGGAACTGCCGTTGCTCTCCAGCTGGGCAGCACCCTCATTGAAAAATGCAAGAGACGGACAGTAGCAAAGACATCTCTAGCTAAAGCATCAAAATCTAAATGTCCAAAGTATGGGAAACATTTTGGAATGTTTTCCTTCAGACCCAGACTACCAGATGATTTCCACCCTCTGAAGCATTCTCATTTTAACACACATTTAAAAGGCTTCCAGATAATAAAGTCATAATTTTTACTTTGTATGTGTACACATGATATATTACATGGGCACTACAATAGCAGAAGGTGAAATTCTTTTATCAAAAATAGTGCATCAAGTGCTCACATCCTACCCTGAGTAGACAGAAATTAAAATCTATCTTTCCATGAGCATGACAGAGGGGAAAATGACATTCCTACTGTGCATTACTTGCATTTCTCAGGTAAAGCTAATCAATACTGCTTCCAGAATAAAAATTAATTGGACTAGAATCCTTCAGAGGCATACTTGTAACTGAGTGAATCCCAAAGCTATTAATAAAGGGAAAAGTCCTTGATTTCAGTCAAGAACACCATCCTAGAATACACTTTTTTCAACTTAAGTAATCTTCCAAATCAGTTTAAGCCCACTGTGTATGGTATAACAAAACTGCTTTCAAATAGATTTTCCAAGCTATTTTAAGAACAGTTTAGTAAGGCCAGCTGTAACATCACCACGTGCCTTCTGTTCTATACATGTGTGCTTTGTGCACCATGTGCACCTAGGTTTTTGCTCTTATCCTAGGGCTGTCACATGTCTTAGAAAAAACAAGTCTAGGTCTCAAAGAAAAATAATGATTCACTCAAAAAAAAAAAAATCCAAAGCAGTCTTTCAAGGACCTTCCTTCCCTTCTCCCAGTAGAGAGGGAGTTTTCAGTAGTTTTACTGCCTGAGATTAGCCAAAATACAATACAGGCTTGCTAACCTTTCCTGAGTACTGATTCAGTTTGACAAAAAAGCTCTTACTAAAGACAGCACCACTTATAATGTTTTCAACAAATGGGAGAGGAAATTCCATATCTAGATAGAGTTCATTTGAGTACCCTCCTTGCAAAATTAAGTACATTCTATCTTCCCCACACATTCCTGTAAAACCATTCTCCTCTACAGGTCCTTAGCAAGGATGTCTGGGAAGCCTTCTAATAAAGCATCTCAATTTTTTCCAATTTCTCCCACTCACACAGTTGCACTCAAGAACACAAGGCTGGTCAGGACCCAGTTCAGTCTTGTAGATGAGCTCCATACCTCAGAGTCACATCTCAGTTAACTTCACTGTATTAATGAGATCCAAGCACAGCATACATGTGACAAGAAATAAACTAATCTTATTTTTCAGAAGAGAACCTAACATTCTCTGTGCTGCTGGCAGATCTTTAAGTGATCATCAACTCAGAACATCCCTGCCCTGGCTTCTGGCCTCCCCCCATGCAGCACGCAGGCTCACCGTAAGCGGCACTTGTGACTGGATGTGCGGCTGATGCAGTATCTGTTCACAGTGTAGAAATAATCATGGTAGGGCACGTCATGGGTCAGCACCTCAGCATCCACCTGGTAAGACTGACCTTTCTGGCTCTGCTTATGGAGGATCTATCAAAAAAGAAAATAAAATTAAGAAGGTATATTCATGGTACACAAATTTCTCCCCCCTTCCCCGCCCTTTCAGCCCGAGTTCCTTAGGCTGGATCAACCAACTCCAAGTGAACTCAAGGAAAGAGAAAGCCTGAAGAACCACTGTAAAAAAACAGTTAAGAACATCAAGTATAGGTGGGGTGGGAAAAGAGAAGATGCCTCCTGCTAGAGCCAACATTGGCAGCATCAGGACTTCCCCACTGCCACCTCAAATACCAGATACAAGGCTGGCCATTGCCTTATGATCACAGCTTTTCTTTGAGACCTTTCCATAAGCAGAACTACAAAAGGGTTGAGACTGGAAGGTACCTCTGGTGCTTGTCTTGTTCAAGAACTCAGGCAGGACTATCTGGAGCTGGTTGCCCAGGACCATGCCCAGGTGACTTTCCAATGCCTCCAAGGAAGGAGGTACCCAATCTCTATGGACAACCTGTTCCACTGCTCAGTCACCCTCACGGTGGAAGTGTTTCCTGATGTTCAGAAAGAATCATTTGTGTTTTAGTTTGTGTCCATCACCTCTGGTCCTGTCACTGGTCACCACTGAAATCTGTGGCCTTACTCAGAATTTTTTGCACCCTCCTTCAGATGCTTCTATAAATTTTAAGATACCCCTGAGTCTTCTTTTCTTTGGGCCGAATATCCCCAGCTCTCAGCCATTTCTCATATGGGATGCTCCAGTCCCTTTATCATCTTAGTGGCCCTTTGTTAGGCTCTTCACCTCTCATACTGGGGAGGCCAGAAGTGGACACTGAAAGCCTTTAATTGTGCCTTTTCACCCCCCAGTTCCTAAGAGATGTTAATACTTTTCCCCACAAGTTTCATGGGAGTTTACAGCCACCTGTAAAGGTAGAAAGCCTCTCTCATTTAATAAGCATTGGCTCAGTAATGGTGAGAGACACAGCAAGCCACCTGAGAGATGCTTTAAGCTGCAGATGCACATTCAGTTCACACAACTCTGACAGACCACAGAACTGACCTGTCCCTTGCTTTAAAGGGCACCAGACACACACACACATGCACACAGTACCTGCTTTTCAGTTGCAGTTGTGAACTTCCCACAGAGCGGATTGTTAATCGTTACAGTGTACGTCAAAGTCCTCAACTGATTGCCATTGGAGTCTCTATTCCAAGGGGTTGATACAGCATCTAGATGAGAAGTATGCAAAATCTCACATAAAAATTACCTGTCTTATCATGTCTTAAGAGTTTGAGAGCAGGAGTAGGGGGAAAAACAGAATACTGGTTCCAGTTAATTGTGGGGTTTTTCCAGGAAAAACCATATCCATGTAGTTTGCTAATAAACAAAGGTGAGGCTCTGGATAGCTGAGCCTGAATCTACTGAAATAGGGTGGAGAAAAGAGTAAGCAATTAAATGAAAATATGCCATTTCCCATTTGCTTATAGTTGAACAGGTTCACTTAGCATTATCAAAAGCTTTTGCCACATTGCCTTCCCAGCTGACACTGAATAAATATTACCTTTTTGACTTGATTTTCTGTTCTTATGGTCTCAGTGAATAAAATTTACTCATCCAGAAAATTAAAGCCTGTGAGTATTGTTTAGGAGGATGCAGTGATTTTTGCCTGTGTACCACCCATAGAAATTTCACTATTTCTGGGACACAATGTAATCAATGTAATCAGAAATACCCCAGAATGCATCAACTTAATAACCTACTCAAAATTCAGGCATTAAAGTGCAGTTTTGTGGTGCACTGAAATGAGGTTCTTACTCCAAAATGTGCATATCTAGGGAAACAATAGTTTAGCTTTAAATATCCTCTTTCACAGTGAAACTTTAAAGCTTTAAAATTCTTTTAAAGCACGGAAAAACTTAAAATTCAACTTAGTCCTATTTAGCAACTCTCAGAGGTAAAAATTGTCAGGGTAGCTTGTAACAGGCAGAAGGGTGAAGAGTTTATTACCTACTATACTCCTGGAATTAAGAAACCTCTGCATGAAGTGAGAATTGGTGAAAAGGATTTCAAACATCTTGTCTGCAGTGATGTGGAAAACTCTGTTTATAAAAAGTCTCCCATAGAGATCATTGTCAGAGACGGTCTCCTTCACTGCTAAGAAAGACAGAGATCAGGTTAAGAACAGTATTATGCATAACCTTGATAGCATTCTAGGCTTTATTACAGTTTAAATCTTTCCCAAGCTTGCATCAGCATTTGTTTCTCACTCTCAGAAACACATTAAGGATAGCAGCAAACGGTTTGGTAGGTAGGTTGCCTTCAAGAACAAAGTCCAGAGCTGATTCTCAAATACACACCCCTACCACCACTTTCCTGTGTCAACTGATAAATTAACAGCAAGAGGTACCATCTCTTAATTCTGCCTTCAGTATTTTACTAATCCTGCAAGAAACACTGGGGAAAGAAAGTTAGCATAATATTCATTGATATGTGTGCCTATTGTACAAAGGACAAGAAAGAAGGATATAAAGCCATAACAGTTTTCTTCTTGTGTGTGGTTTCAGAATTCTGCTTTTAACATTTGTAATACTGGCAAGGTTCACAGTCTAAGTGACCAGATAGACTCCCAAACAGTTCTTCACTCCATACCTATTGAACAGGAACACAAGGGATACCCTGCTCCATTTTGCGGTCCCCAAAAATTCACCGAGAGGCTCAAATGCCATCATCTATTTCAAAGCCACTGAGCACCTCGGTGGCATTCTGTGGCTGCAGCACTGATCTTTGCTATTTCTGCTTCTTGGTGGTTGCTGGCATGACTCAGCTTTGTGGTTTTCTCAGCCACACTTGCAAGAGATAAGGGATAGAACGATAATCCTGGAGGGCAAGCAGTTTCCTGTGCCAATCTCGATTCAATCTGCTTATGCTTTAGAAACAAATCAATCCTAAACTATAATTACCAGCAAGACAAACAAGCTGCCCCCCAACAACACTAAAATGAAACAAGCAGCCCAAAAGCAAATCTTACAGCAGACAGAGACAAGTCAGGATGACCAACCTTTCAACTGATACAAATGAATGCTCAGGGCTAGGAAAGGTCAGTGACAGCCACAAATGCAAAGGGAGCCTGAATATCACACTGTAGTGCACAACCTGCCTGCAGGCTAAGGTTACAGCACTTAAAACATTACTGGCTTGGTAGCAGTCAGTATTGATAAAGCAAATGCACCGACTGAACAACGACAGCAGTCCCCAAGGAAACCCAGTCCTGACTGAGCAGACTCCCTCTCTAGTGCTGCTCCTAGCCTGCTAGAAGCCTGTTAGAACATCTGCCTCCAAAAAAGCTCTCCTTGAGCTCATCAGGCTTCAGAGTAGGACCCCAAAAGTGAAGTGTGAGTGCTGTATTTTTGTGCTTGCAGAGACTGACTTCCTCTCCATGCCGTGTTCTGCTTATGCAATTGTAATTCCACACAATATGAGATGGGACAGAAAGCAAACACACATTTCAAGAGGCCTATTTAACCAGTCAATACACAGTCATTACACATAGAATATGAATTCTGCTGTGCTGAAACATTCTGCAGGAAGCCAGAAATTCAGCCTGAGTTTTCCGCTTATGCTCACTGTATTTTCTCTCCTAATGCATCTAACAAAATGCAGGCCAAGTGAACTGTAAATTTGATCTATTTTAACAAGACTTCAACACTACAGATCTCTCCTTTCAGAGTGCACATCCTCTCTTTTGCTAAGAGACAGGAAGTTTCAATTACTGATTCTTACATTCCCCCTGCCTACTGTGCATCAGCTAGCATGGCATCAGCTACCAGGCAATTCAAACCTAGTTACTGTGGTTGAGTGCTACTCAGCTGGACATTGACATGCCCAAGGAATCTGCTACCACTTAAAAAAAAAAATAAAGACACCCAGACACATGATCAAGCCACCAGATAAGCATCAGATCAGCTTTGTCAGCTATTTGTATATGTCTTAGCAAACACAAGATAACACAAGTTACCTCTGCCCCAGGAAGCCTGAGCTAAACAACTTCACCTGAAATGCCTGAGGACAGCTACTATTTCTTTGCTGATGCAAAACTGGTAAGCCAGAGCAACTTGTGATATTTACAAAGCCCATGCTTTATTACCTTAAGGTGCAGATCTTGCTACTAAGCTCTATTACTCTGAGTCTGTCCTCTTCCTAGTGAGTCTGAAGAAAAAGCACCCACAGGTCTATACAAAACTTCCCATAAGTTAATTTGCCTACACTAGCTCTATATGGTCATGTCTCTAATAAGGAGTAGCCAATGAAGTATCAAGTGTATGAGTATCTATTGAGAATTATGTTTTCTGCTTACAATCCTTCTCAGCTCTTGGAAGAAACAAAGGGTTTTTTTGTTGTTAGCACATGCAGCAGTATGTGTTAGCACACTGCGCATACAGCAGTAATCAGAAAATCCAAGCTAAACCTGGGTTTACATATCAGGCCCCTCAGCTACTTTAGATGCTAGGATTCAAAGAGCTGCCCTCTAGAAAAACTGTAAACTCTTTGGACAATGGGTATGGAAGGTGCATGTGTGTATAAACACTGCAAGTTCCACATTTGCGGAACCAAGTAGCAGGGACACACCAACAGCTTGACAAGCTTCAAGTCACTTCCATCCAGGCTTTATAAAATTTATCTGTAGAAATCCTAGATTTCTACAGATAAATTTTGTAGTGACCACAAACAGTAGCATAGCAATAAATAAGCACACACTTTATACACTTGCAATTCAGACACAACAAGCAGCTTTAATCACTTGTCTCTGCTACAAGTGAAGATGCATGTTGGTCTAGTGTTTCATTTTACACAGGTAAACTTGTATCTGCCATTGTTTTTCACAACAGCAGGGCAACAGAAAGCATTTTACCTAAGACTGGCTTCAAATGCTCTTTATTAACAAAATGTTTCATGCAAATACAGAGATTCCTTCACTTTCAGTGCTGTTCTAACCCCTCAGCAGCATATAATTATCAACACTAACTTTCTTAACCTGAATACATTTATAGCTGAATTGGAGCTGTCTGCTAAAAGAACGTGACTTTAGGTAAGGAACCCTAGGGACCCAAAAACACAGAAGTAAACGCATTACCCTGAGTGTTCTGGTTCAGCCTAACAACAGCAGGTCTATTCTCTCCCCCAGCACTGCCTTGCACTTCCTAAGATCATTTTCACCACTGCAAGGCAAGCTGTGAAAAAATATTTGAATATAATACCATTATGCAGCAGAGATGGTGGAGGCTTAAAGACATCTGCAGTGCAAAAAAAGTGACAAAAAACTGAAGAGGGGTGGAAGGGGCAGCAAGAAAAACTTTGTTATTAAAATTCCCCTCAACAACCAACAACAAAAAGCTAACCACATACCATAAGCAAATCAAGAAAGCTGAACTGGTAAGAGCAGAGGCTATCAAACAAATTAGTAAGAAGGTTGATTTTTCCACTCCACAGAGATGGGGGAGGATCAGGATTTTTAAAAAGTATGTATGCTTATCTTAGCACTGTTGGACATTTCTATATTGCTGGGGATGGGGAGAAATTACAGGCTGCATGAAAGATATGTAGGTAGAAGCTTTTAACCAAATACACCTGAAATCAAGTAAATAAAACCAATTCCTAGAACTGAAATTATTCCAAACATCATCTATTTAAAGACTGTATCAGCAGTATTAACCATTTTCAGAGAATTCTCCTATACTTTAAGTACAGAATTATCTTGGGGAGCTACTAAGTATTGTCACAATGCTAGCTTTTTCCAATTCACAAGATAAAAAATCCCCACCACTTTTTGCCTTCAGGTGACTTAAACATATATCCTCCAAACACCAATGTATATAATTATTTAAATTTATTTTTTATAATTTATTTATTCAACAAGATATATCCTTTTAGTATTTTGATTAAAATGTCAATAAGACAACAGGACTGCTCTTCCTTACATACAGTGTATATCCAAAATGTTGTACTGGGGGGGAAGAAGGGTACAACTGACACAGGGCTGAACCTAATTTCAACTGTCCTGTATTTTAAACACTGTATGTTCTATATACCACTATCTGCAAGCAATCAAGCCTCTGCTGTGGCCATCTTGCAGCACCACGGTGCAGGCAGTTATGCTCTCCTGCAGATCACATTTAAGGAGGTTATTAGTACACACTAATAGCCACCAGTAAGTCTGTCATGTTACACAAGAAGAACAGAAATGTGTGATCTCCCTGTATACAGTAGAGCCTTCTAGCAAAAAATACTGTTTTCCCTATACCCTGCTTCCCCCTTCTTTCTTTGAAGGATTTAATGTTGCTGAACATGGTCATTGAAGACAAATGAACAAACTACCCTATATATTAAACAGCCTTGAGGAAATGATAACGATCTCTTGGCCCTTGAGGAAATGATAAAGATCTCTTGGCCCTGTGTTGGAAACATGTATTCTATGCTTGAACTAAAATCTGTTTTCTGAAATTTAGAATTAAGGCCACAGATATTAATGTTTAGCTTAGCTAAACATTTGTCATGGCTCAGGATTTATACTGATTTATGGAAGTGGACAAAAACACCAAGATGCAGGTCAGTAGGCCAGTGGTGCAGAGTGGGATGCAGACCCCCCATCCCCACGGTGAGAACTGCTTAGGACAAGGGAATTAATGTTGTGAAGAAGAGTCTTGAGCTTGGCCCTCACCTTATTTGCCAGGACACCTCCATGGGCAGCCTGAGTATGAGCCAGAGGACACAAGAGAAATTATTCGCATGGGTAAACCTTTGCCATGTAGGAAAGATAGTTTCATTTCCATGAAGGAATTCACTTTGTAAGAGTGTGGGGCAACTGCAACAGAAAACAGACAGAGAAATAGAAGAAAAAATTCTAAGCATGAAGATTCTGAGAGAAAAGATTAATGTTGTGAGTCTAGAAAATCCTGCTCTGAATAAAAAAAGACTAGTTTTGGGGAGGGAAAAGAAATAAGAAAGGCAGCATGAAGTCAGTTGTCTTCTTATTAAACAGATATCTCCAGTTTAAAATGCTCTATTTATTCAACATCACTAATTCAGGCATGACAGGGAATATTTACTGCTACTGTTTAGGCAACTAGCAGCAGGAAAAACAACAGGACTACTTTTTAATCAGTTTCACTGGAGACCTTTGCCATAAAAAATAAAATACAGAGACAGAAAAGAGATTTAGCAATAGGAAGAAAGAAAGCTGCAAAATATCTAAAACATCCACAGAACTTTTTGTTGCTCTAAGAGATACACTTACAAAAGAGTAAATTAATTTGTGAAGCTTGTTAAGTGTGTAGGAGTATGGCCTGTTTAAGTAGGTATATTCACAAAAATGATAATGCCTGACATGCATTAAATTGAATCTGAACTCAAGTCAACACAGAAACAGTATGGCGGAGCAACAGCAAAGTTAATTTAATATAAGAATATCCCCAGACAAAAATCACAACTTGAAGGCAGCCAACTCAATTTATAATTCTGAAAGCTTTCCTGCACACATCAACAATCCCCTCCGTAATGACATCTGCAAACAACTTCAGTTGTCAATTCTGAAACTACAAGACACAAAATTTGTCAGTGAGATTAAGAACTGCCTTCAATTAACTGAACTGCTCTATTCCTGCCAACAAGTGATGAAGTAAATTCTCTCTGCATATGAAAGAAATACACAGCTGCTACTGAGCACAGTACTACTATTGGGACTTTCTGTCTTTTATTTTCTTCCCACCATATAACCTTGAAACCAATATAGGTTGTGCACACTTCACTTTAAAGGCATTTACAGAATCCAAGATTCAGATATTACAGAATATCCACCAATGTTCAGTGATCAGTCTGAATAATTACAGCCCTTTGGCACAGAAAACCTCCTCAGGGTAAGTGAAAATCTCACCACAGAAAAGTGAGAACTTGTCAGGGACATCTGTGGGATCACAGGAGAAGCACTGACAGACCTTGGCACAAGTGTCTCATCAAGGTACCCGAGTTTTCTTCTATCTTGTACTGGGTAATGAGATATGAGTTATGAGGTTGGTGTATTAGGATCCATTAAGATACTGTTAGCACAGAGAGTGAAAGTTGCTGCAAGATATCCATTCAAGTTTGTCATCTTCAGATCAGATTCAGAATATGCACAATACTCTCCTGAAACCCTGGGCTTTCACTAAGTTCCTCAGCTTACTCCACCAATAACAATGAAGGCCATAAGCCTTAAGATAGTATAAGTGTAAAGAAGGGGGTTTGGGGAATCTTTCAGCATGAAATGTTTCCCCTCAGTTTCTAAGAAATACAAACAAAGGAAAGAAACATCTTTGAAATTAGCACCACCCCATTGTCAATAAACTTTTAGTTGAAGCTCTTGGCAACTCTCTACCCACCAAAAGAGAGAAAGAAAACCACAATTTCTTTGTTTTCATTCTAAACACCCAACAACTTTTTTTTTTGACCCACAGAAACAAAGATAAAAAATGCTTTTGCTGCAATTCTGTGAAGCAAATAAGCAAACAAATTTCATGAGATCAGAAAGTTCTCTAACCTTCTCCACAAGTCAGATGGAACACCAAAGTCATATTGTGTTACAGATCCCAACTGTTAAGAGATTTACCTTCTTCACTATCTGAAGCACTGCTCTTCTCTGGAAGATTTTCATTCTCATTAAGGTCCAATGACTTTTCTAAAGATCTGCTCCTAACTAGCTTAGCAGGTTTTCTTTCTGAAGATGGAAGAGGACTCTTTATTTGCTTCTCACTTGAGGACTCCTCCACCACCTGAAACAACAAAGAGCAAAAAAAAAAAAAAAAAAAAAAGAAAGTTAGTCTAAAAGAAGACAGCCATACAAAGTTAGCCACAAGTTCTATCTGCTCAATTACCACACAGTCAAGCATTAACTTCCCCCTTGTTCCTGTACCCCAGCCAACCTCTTCCATTTATTTAATTTTACTAAACTCTGGTAACATGAAACTGACTTACTTGTATGTACTATTGGTACCAAGAGCTCCCTTAAATGGGACAGTCCCCTTGCACCCATCTGCACAGTTTGGGCCCCTTCCCTGCTTTGACATTAGCATTTATAAATTCATTAACCTTACATTCATCAGGTTAGTTTTCTCCTAACAGTTTAGCAAGGGTCCAACAACCCAGAGGGGAAGCACAATGAAAAGGCAGGGTTCTGCTCTCTTTCAGCAAGATTAGATTACCCCAATTACATATTTGAAAAGTTCTTATTTTGTACTATGACATCACCCTTTGAAAAAAAGAAGTTTTAAAATACTGTCTAGAGCCATGCTACTTAAAAAATATTACTTCTCACAAACAAAGGAATGGAGTATCATTTGCCATCTCCAATATATAAGCAGGAAGGAAGTCCCTCTGAACATCAGTCACTGAATCAATGATGCAGCTCTTAACCTTCAACAAAAACTGTCAGCTAAGCATGTATTCCATTGCACACTTGAAGAAGTAAATCTCCAGGGAAACTGAATGGACAAAGTTTGTATATTTAAAAATGTCACCCAAAAAGTCTGGCTACCAGCTTTGAATCAGTTTTCATTCTCAACCTCTCCTCAAGGCCCCACTGCCACCAGTGGAACATCTGGGATCAAGAGCAGCACAGCCCCAGAAGAGCAGTGTGTGGACCATAGTTAATACGATCAGGCCTCTTCAACTGAGTTGTTCTGATTCATCTGCAAAACCATCATCCCCTAAAGATTATTCAGCATTGACTCCAGAAAGCAAAAGCATCCACTCCTTGAACAGTCATCATGTACTTCCTGTATTTCTTTTTAAAAAATAAAAACCTGTTACTTTTCTTGCGCAACCAAGGGCTGTTAGGTGGTGGTTGGCTAGAAAACAGAGACGGGCATAAATCTGACTGCAGTATAAGCAGACAAAAGTATTTCTTCAGGGTCAAAAAATTATAAAGGAAGACTGAATCATAAAAACAGATCCATTAACAAATGCTCCTATTGAGAGAAGCTGCCTTGGAAGTTATACTCAGTCACATAACAGGATCTAGGATAGAACCAACATTAACTGTCAAAATACCAATACAGATGGAAGTCCAAAAGGAGTTAGTTGTGACAGAAAAGCCCAAAAATTGACACACTGATCCAGCACAAATCCAAGGAACTCCCATAGCATTCTCACAGCAGTCAGGATCTAGTGAAGTAGAGTTCCCACCAGCAACATAAGAGCAGCTCACTATGCCATGAGCAGAGCAGGAAAGCCAGGCTCAAGTCAGAAGGCAAAAGCAACAGTTCCTAGAAAAAAATGCTTTTCATGCTGTCATGGAAGAAGAGATTCAAGCTGGAGTTTTGTAATAGCTGATCACATTTAACACAGATTTAATGGGGTTTTGGATTGGCTTGTGGTTTTGTGCATTTATCTCTTGAGCTAGTCCAGTAGTGCTAAGCTCTGTGCCAAGGGTTTTTTTGGTTTTCAGCCTGTGAACAAGAAGATCTGTGACTGGAAGGCCGCCCTATAATGGGAGGAAGGAAGATGATGGTTGCAAAAACAGGCAACAAGGTGGCTCCCACGTTCATGTGTACTGAGAGGGCAGATAAGCCACATAGAATTGCCTCAACTACAGACAACCACTGACAACATTTTTTTTAAGATGGGCCAAATACTAGACCCAACCCCTCCACTATTCAGATCTTCCTCTTATGAGAGCTTTGGGCCTTACTTTTTCTATTAGAGCAAAGGGGAGTTTAAGCCTGTTGCCCTCCAGTCTTGGGAAGGTGGTTAAGTGTGCTTTGTGTCATCACTGTGATGACTTCTGATAAATACATTCTAAGCACTACTGCCTCCTCCTACTGCCTTTGTGGTTCCACAAAATATGCTGCAATCCTGGGCCTGTGGAGAGAGCATGGATATTCTTGAGTAATGCCAAGTGACACATACAGCTAAACAAAATCGCTGTGCATTTTAGTTACCCTGAAACAGTAAACTTACCAGTTTAGTTACACATATATCAAGATTTACTTTTACACTATAATTAAAAGACTTTTCAGAGGCAGTTTATTCAAGGCAGAATCCTGGCATTTTTACAGACCAAATCCCCCGGCATTCCTCCTTACCAAGATGCCAAATTAGATTTAGCACCTGCAAGAGATATCTTGGGGTGTGGCTTCTTTTCCAGGCACAGCAATTTTTAAATGGCTTGTTCTTGCGCAAATAAGACTTACAAGTGCAAACTAAGGCTATCTGTGTAGATTTTTAGTTATCCCAAACAGTCCAAATTCCAGCAGCATCCCCAGTCCTCTCAGGCCTCCCTTACAACTCTCTAAAAATCTTGTTTTATACTGCTAGGGTTTCCATGAAGGATACCTTCACTCAAGCAACGATGTTTTTAACATCTGAGAAACACCAATATTCTTTGCTGGTTATGAGTCTCTAGCCATTAACTTGGATTTTGGCAAAACTATTTAAATCCTACTTTACCTCCAGATCAGTTTTAGTAAGAGACAAAAGCCACAAGATTTATAGGGTAGGGTAGTAAAAACTACTAAAATAGTCTCCTTTTTTCCTTCTCCATATTCTCCAAAGCAAAACTTGGAGTAAGTACTGGCAATTAAGTACCTAACCCTAGTAAAGCTTATAAAGCTTATAAAAAATGCATTAGCGGTTTATTTTCTTTTCCAAGACCTTTGGGATATCTAATAACCAACAGAAAATGTCTGCAACTTTTTAGGACTACAGCTGCACACAGGAGCCCCAGATACTGTGCCCATCTCAGACATCACTACTACTGCACTTGCTGCTCACACCAGCCAAACACATTCACAAATTCATACAACATGAGTGAACACGAGTGAGGCATTCATGCTTGTTCAGCTGTACTAACCCAAGGCATCAAGGTAAAATTCATCCTTATTATAGCAAGTGTGGGAGCTTTCCCTTTCCTTCTGAAGCATTAAAAAAAGGTTTAATATATTCACAACAGCAGACTTCAATGGTCAGTGACCATTGAAGGCAAGGATAACGAAATGTAACTGCCCTTTAATAAGCCTTATGTATAGGAGAGATAGTAATATAAGAGGAGATATCTTTTTAAATTATATAATAGCATAAGCATATGCATAAGCAAGGAAGCACTAAAAGTGAAAAAGGTATTACTTTGAAAAAGCACTTGGATGAAACACAAATACGTTCCCCTTGGGAATTGGATAAGAAAAACCAAGAAATTTTGTTTTTAAAGGAAAAACAAAAAACAGACCAGGGCATAAGCTTCAGCATTGTAGCCAGGCTGTGCACTAATTAGTCACAGAGCACTGCTGAAGCTCATACCAACAATATTCTCTTATACAGATTTTCACTCACTTTCAAAATTAAGAAACATTCTTGACTTCTCAAAGACTTTGGAAGTTACAGTCTCCATTCATCCTATGCTTACAGATATACACATTAAGCCCATATGCTTATCAGCTACAAACAGCAAGAAAGGCTGTGTCAGCACTTACTCCTGGCAACATGTGTCTGTTGAGTGACTCTCCTTCTGTTTGAAGTGTGGGCTCATGAACTAAACCAATCATTTTGGGTAGTTTTTCATCCCTTTCTCCAGAATCATCACAAATGCTGGATCTGTCCAAACCAAAAAGGAAGATATCTTTGAAGATATAAATGCATAGAAACCCAAGAAAGTGTCTTGTGTGATTTTTGCATTGAAAACATGGCTGTTCAGATAACATTAAAAACTACCAAGTCATTCTTCCCACATACTGCTCATTAATATCGAGCCATCTTCCTCATTTCAGGCACCTATCAGAACACTCATCTTCTGATCATAAGGTTAATAAAACCAAGAGAGTGCTGTGAGAAATGAGGAAACATACAGCTTATAACTAATTTGGAAAGAAAAAGTGTAAAGAAAGTGTCAGAAAATTTTCTTCCTTTCTTCCTATATAACAAAAAAAAAAACCAACAACAAAAAAAAAACCACACACACACAAAAAAGAAAAACCTCAAGCAAACCCAAAACAAAAACCAAACCAATCAAACAAAAAAAAAATCAGAAAATATTTCATAGAACACCTTTTGAAGCCTGTAATGAACTCAGTATTTTTCTCACAAACATACTCAGATAACACAGGACTGAAGAGACAAATTACATTGTTCAGTTTTGTAGAGTCATGCTTATTTACATAGAGATATGTAAAGTGCTCTTATTAGATTGACATTGGCAGGTCATAAATCAGTTGACATTTGTTTAAAAAAAAATCAAGGCAACTCTTTCAAAAAACCACATCATTATTATTACAATTATTCCAGCTTGTTATATTATTATCCCTGCTTCTTAATTCAGGCTGAGGACAATACAAATATAAGCCAAAACCTCAGATATTGGGAGAAAAAGGCAAAACAATATTTCAGTCTACACAGAAGAGGGGAAGAAAAAAGTGTCTGAACAATAACATAGCTACATTCTATTCAAACCTTCCAAACTGTTCAAGGGCATACAGGTGCTGACTAGGCACCATCATGTGAAAAGGCTGCTATTTAAGCTACCCTATGCTGGTCTCCAAGCAGATGAGGGAGAACAAGGTCTTCCTCTCTCCTCTTCTACAGGGCCTCAGCTGCACTGCTACTATTTTACAAAATTCACACCAGGTAAGTTTTTATGCACACTCAAGTCTATGCAGTTCAGACATTTGCATCCTTTCACTACAAGCTCAACCATTTTGGTAAGACTACAGCAGCTCTTTAGAAACTGAGTTTCTAAGAAAGAGGACACTGCTTCTCCCTAGATGTTTCAATTGGCTGTACAGCCGCTCCTTACCGAGACTGCCCGTTGTCCTCAGAAGATGAGTGAAAGCTCTCCATCTCCTCGCTGTTCAGGCCCAGCTCAGAGCCATAGCTCTGGTGCACCAGCTGCCAGAATTCCTGCTTCGTCAGCCTCTGAAACAAAGCAAGCTAGTCAAGAACCATGGTATGGAACAGTAAGGCACTGGAGGAAAAACAGCAACAAGTTTGAATTACACCACAGCCTTTAACCTCAATTCTGACAAGGACTGAAAGCATTCAGGTATCATGTTCCAAGATTGGGTTTCAGCATTTTGGGCAACTGCACTCCTGCCTACTCCACACTCCCATCGCCATTCAACCAATAACACCAGGCGTAAGAAAAGTAATCATTTTAAGAAAACACACTTGTTGCCATTACTTGCTTCTTCACATGTCACCAGTATTTTCACAGATACCTTCAAGGTCCCTCCATCTTAAACTTCACTTGATATGGCACAAGGTAAGTAATTACCTCTTTGATTCTGAACAAACTGCTTAACAGATACCCACCTGTTTCCTGAGGATGCTCAGAGTACTTTACAAATTGTAGGAGGCTAGTATTTCAGTCACTATCACTGGTGTCTAGGTCAGCCAACTGTCCACTTTGCCAAGGTGGGACAGAAGGTCCTCTCTTTGTACCACCAGCATCCTCTTTATGAAAAAATAGTTGCTTTTCTTCAGGATTACCTTGACTCATGACTAAGTATTCTCCTTCTCTACAATATATCTATCCTGTTCCATGAATTCCCACACCTACCGAGACATATTTAAGTTCTCTTAAACCATCAGGAAAGCTTGGAGGTGAAAATAGTATGGCACACTCATATCTGCAAAGTAAGCAATGAGTTTCAAAGTCCACCTCGGCTGTAAAGGGATGGCGGGGGGGGGCGGGGGGGGGGGGGGGCAAAACAAATAGAAAGGAAGGAAATAAAAGTTTTTGGTATTTAACAGAGCAATACTATCGATCTTAAAGCAGGAGACACCACACTGGAAAATGTGCCTTGGTCACCATCCATATTGATCAAGGAAACAGGACTGTGCTAATGAGGCAGTAACACAAGTAGTGCTTCCTATTTGCATGAAATGATGACACTAAATACCCATACATTATTTAAAGATCCTTTAAATGATCCTCTCCACCCGCTTGCTTAACCTGTAGAGTGTTAGTTACAGTACCGCAATTTTAGACAGGCACGGAGGAGCTCAGGATGTAAATGCGCGCCCGCCCCGGCGCTGCCCGGGCTGCCGGCGCTGCCCGCGCCCCGTCCCGCTCCGCGACCCACCTGGCGCGTCCCGCGGGGCAGCGCCGCCCCCGGCACGGCCCCGCTGCCGCCGGGAGCCGCCGCGCTCCCACTTCCTGCTGGGCGGCGGCGCCGGGGCCGCCCCCCCGCCTTCCTCGGCTGCCGCCGCCGGCCCGGGGCGGGACGGAGCCCGTCTCAGCCGTCTCTGCTGGGCTGAGGCCCGCGGGGTCCCGCTGGCCCCTCGCCCCGGCTGCGGGAGCTCCGCGCTGCATCGCACCGCGCGGGAGCCGCTGCCCCGAGGGCCAAGACAAACAGCCCAACTCGGGAGACGAGGAGGGGTTTTTTTCCTCGGGTATTTTCCAGCACAACACTTTTTCGGGCTTTTCAGAAAGCAGCTGGCAACAAGCACCCTATTGGCAGAGATCAGTTTCAAGGTATTTAATCCTAGCGAGGGCAAAGTAAACATTAAAACACAAAACACACAGCTATAAAGCAAGGGTCACAGCAGCTAATGCCAGCCTCCCTCTGCACAGGGATTTGTTCTACACAGCAATGCAGTGCTGAAGCACATACATCCACTTACAGCTGACCTTACTTTCCCCATCCATTTTGTCTTGTGAAGCAATAAACTCATAACCACAAACAACTGCCTACAGCTGTTCTTATTAAATGGCCAAAAATAGGGGTGGGCATTACATGGTTTCAAAATATGACTGAGGTGAATCTTCAGCTAGCACACCTTCCAACTAAGGAATCAAAGGACAGAAATAAAGCCATTTTAATTTCTGTTGCCCAATATTATGAATGCCCTTGATTCCTAGTCATAATGACACAGATCTAATGTTGCTAATTAAATTCACTGGTATGTTCTGTCTATGGGCAAATCAGTTTGTCCTTTTACAGTCAGCTCAATAGTTCAAGGAAAACAAGAAGCTTTTCAGCTTCTGTAAAGGAATCTATAAAGCTGTTTCCTGTTGTTTTGTAAAAGCAATCTTACCAGCTTCTGCTTCTAAAATAGGATTCTTGCACTCTGCTCAATTATTCCTAGCTCAGCTAGATATAATAAGTTCTTAATGGTCACAAACCAAGATCAAATGAGACTTGCTTTATTGTATCAGAAAGAGTCAGTTCTGAAAACAAAGAAAGGCATAAATTTTCTGGGTCAGACTTCTGCTTCTGAGACGATGGCTGAGAGAAGCTGTGAAGCATGAAAGGCAAAATCTAAACGTGAATTACTTTGCTCATTCAAGGTGATGGTCTACACTGGTTTTTTCCAGTGTCTACACTGGGTTTTTCCAGTTCTCTTTGTATACAAAAACAAAGGCTACAAGAAGCAGCTGGGATACATTTTTGTCTTTTCAAGCAGAGCACAAATCATCAATACTTTGCTACATGCCAGACAAAGCTGTGTCATGGCACAAGCAATACTACAGAGTACCACTGACAGAAGCAAAGCTGATGATTTTTAGCCTCTATGGATAAATGCAGAAATAAGAACAAGACCTACCATACTAATTGACTAAAAATGTAAACCCTCACCATACACCACACTCGTGCCAGGCAACTCTGATACCGAACTCTGACTGTTGGCAGAACAGGGGAGGGAAACAGCAAACTCTCCCTCTAATTGCCTAAACATGAAGCTCAGAATCAAACCAAGTCTTCTTTCATCTCTTAAATTAATCCTCTTGTACACAAAGGTGCAAATAAGCATCTCTCTTTTCACAACCTTCCCTGAGAAACTGTTGGGGAAGGCAGAACTGCCGTCCTGGGAGATATTTGCCACAAGAAGCCCAGCTGATCAGAAATTCTGGTCCCTTCTCACACCTCTAGACTTACCTGCTACAACGTCTCAGGAGACAGGTGCAAATCTCTACCCAGCAAAGCATAAGAAGAACAATAGGAAAATAAATCCAACTCTAAGGCAGAGGACTCATGGGAATTGAGACCGATTAAGTTAAGATCTTATTCCATTAGAAATAAGGAGCGCTGTGTTTGTTTGGGATTTGAATGACCTGCCTAATTACATTTTAATTTGTTCCTTCTCCCTTAAACTTGAGGGATATTTGACACCCATAAGGTTTAGGAAAATAAAGCAAAACTGTGAATGGCACTGCTCTTATTGTCAATAGCAGCCATGAATAAATTTCTTGTGCCAATCTGGAAAGCCCGCTGCAAAACAGGATTTTTGGCTGATTTTAGAAATTGTATTATTGAAAGCTGCAGTGGATGTGGAAGCAGCTATCTGTTTTATCAAGACCGGTGTCATGTCTCTTCCAGACCTGCATTAATGATTCCTTATTTTCCATGATGCTGGATAATTTAAAACACAGTGGCAAGGTAAAAGCCTACTAGACTCACTCTGCACACATTTTGCAACAGGGATGGAATTTTCCTTCAAAGAAAAAAAAGTATTTGTATGGACATTTAAAGAATAAAAAGCCAGAGAAAGACCCATGTTAAGAGGAAGGTACCCACTGATTTGCAGAGGAATTAAAGTTGAAGAGCACCAAACACACTATAGTGTATTCTGAGCAGGTCTGAAGAAGTCATGAGCTATAGAATTGTAACTGAGCTAGAGGGGATTAGGAGTCCTGTCAGAACAGTGTTGCAAAGTTGGGGAAAAGCATCTTGATGGATGAAGTAAGTTAGGGCACAGAATAGCATGCAACTGGTTTTCTTGAACAATGCAAGTCACTTCTAACAGAAAGTCAGACTTGTCAAAGGACTACTTGCTCAGCCACCTAGGACATGCAATACTTGGGAGGTACCAGGCAGAATGGCCACCAGATGGAGATCTGGGAAAGGGTATGAGGCTGACCCCACAGACAACTTCTGCAGGTGGTGAAAGCCTAAGGTGTATCAGGTAAAGCCGATGGGTCACTCCTCAGAGGTGAGACTTCATAGCACAAAATCTATGTCCAGAAGTGCTGAAGAGGCCAGGGACTGAAAATTGCCTCTGCACTGACATGATTTGAAGCAAATGTAATTCCAGTCCCCTGGATCCAAATCCTGAAAATTGGGGATTATTCACCATCAGGTGGTACAAACCAGCACTGTGACACCTATAGTCAGAGTTACAACTCTGAGTGACAACCCTATTTCATAATTTAACAGTTGTATGTCATCTCCAGGTCTAGCAGATGTGCTCCAGAATATAAACAAGCTATTCACAGGCATAAAACATTTAGCTATTTGCATGGAAACCAGCTCCTTTTGGAATTGGTTCCAGAGTGAGATTTGTTTTTTGTCAAAAGCCTTACAAATTCTGATGGCATCCCTCTGATCACTGAAGCCAGGAACACCAAACGGCACATACTCAGGCACTGCATACCATGGCAGGGCCTCAGGTATATGAGACATTTTCCAAATGTATGCTGTTCCTGACATTGGAGTGGTGGGCAGAAAACAGCAAAACTTATTGAAAACACCAAGGGCTCTCTTTTAGTATTAGTTCAGCAGACAGCTGCCATTCTAGTAGTGTCAGTGGATCCAGCTCCAGCAACTTCTGCTTCTACTTTCAACTCCACAATGCCCCTCTATAGCTTTATCTAGTAAAGAATATTCTAAAGAAGGCTGACAAGTGACTCAAACATATTCTAGCAGAGAATCAGAAGTCATAACTATGTTTCAGAAGTAGGAGCTCAACATAACAGAAATCCTGTTTCAATAATAGTTCCAAACATACTACATTAAAAAGCCCTACATACACCTCATGACCGTGCTCCATTTTACAACTGAGAACCTCAAGCAGAAATTCTCATAAACAGGTTTATCCTTTAACATACTGCAGTGAGGATGAAAGCAAGCTAACAGCAAGATTTCATAGAAATAATGATAGTTCCCAAGCTACTCTAAAGCACTGGTTCCTAAGGTGACAACGTACATTGTGGCTGGATTCAAGACAAGATGTTTATGAAGTTACAATTAAATAGTATTTGATTTGGGGCACAAGACATTTGCAAGAAACATTGGTTTTACCTCAAACAGCACTTCTCTTTATTTTCAGAAGTATTTTGATAAAAAGCGCCTCTAGTCTGCCCTAAAATTCATCCAACAAAAAGAAAAAAGTGTCGCTACTATGTGTAAGTAGTACAACAGCTTTAAACCTTTGGGAATCATTGCATTGTTACACATGGATATTTCAGTGTGTAATTGCAATTGAATTGAAATATTTAAACAATGAGAGAAACAAACAGGAAGGAAATGGTTTACAGAAATTGTCTTTCTTACAGTGATGTTCTGCAAAAGCGTCAGTCTATTTTTAAAAAGATCTGCTTAAGTATTCATAAATTGCAATATAAATCAAGCTAACTAGCTGAAGTTGCCAAAATACACTTCCATATCATACAGCCTGCATTTATTGCATTTATTCAAGGTCAGCAGAGTTGTAATGAGTTGGCTGGCAAAGGTTCAGCTAATTTATCTGAGGAGGAGTTTTGGCCTTTTGCCTTGGGAGTTTTCACTGAGAAAACCTTTTGCCTTTTTGATCACAAATTAGGCATAGAAAATGTGAAGCAAATGCATATCAATTTAGTAACATATGCTTGAGCTCATAGTGAAGAGAAACATGCAACCTATGTGCAAAGACAAAATGCTCCTTCAACAGCAGAGTTGTAGGTGGCAGTCTGAGAAGGAAAAAATGAGAATTTGTCTGTGATCTAAATTACAGGGAACCAAAGCAGAACATCAGATTAGAATTCTAAGTCAAAAAGCAAAAGCTAACTTCTAGTCTCTTATTCCCCGAAGCACATATGTCTATGTTAGAAAAGGTTTATTTGGCTGCTTAACCACAGGTGCTGTTGCAGACAAGCTTACCTTATCCAGCAACACATTCTGCCACAAACGGAAGATGCTGAGGTAGCTTCTGTCTCTTGCACTGAATGACGTGAAGAAAAACTGCAGAGAAAAACAAGATAAAACATAAGTTCACATGTAGCTATTCTCAGGAATCTCGGAATGCTTCATTGTATCTGGAATATCCCAAGGTCATCAGTAACAGCTTGCCTCATTTCACATTCAGCAAACCTGGGGTCATATTCCTCAGGTTCCACAGTTTGCATCACTTTCAGTGAGTATTCTCCCCAATGTCCACACAATATATGAAGACACTTATTGTTCTGGCTATGTGACTACCCTTGGCATAAAGGAAGAGCTCCTCCTCAACTCCCACACACTTAAATTTTTGCCATAGGAGGTTGAACAAATCAGAAACACATATGCCTGTTTCTTACAGGCCACAGCTATTTTCATTCTTCTGCCACATAAGCCTTTCATTAACATTTTCACACAAGATTATGTGAAATTAAAATAATTAAAATAGGAGATCAAATTATGGGCATAATTTCAAGTATCAAAATCTTTTCCATTGGAAAGCTGGGGTCTTTTTAGCAAAGAGGTCTACCTTCCTTGTCAATGAAAGTTAATACTCGATGAATTGAGAGGGAACAGCCAAATATGATGAATCATGGTTGCTTCCCAAAGAACAACTTCAGGTTCACTGTGGAAAGGTCTGCTCTTTGACAAGAATTATTATTTTCAAGGTATTTATAGAAGAACTAATCAAAAAATGTATTGCACATAAGACTCTGCATCATGCTTTTCAATTTTTCAAATACACACTCAAAAAACTTTATTTCCCAGCACATGTTCTGGGGTAAATTTCTCTATTACCCAAAACCTATGACATCCCAGTCCTTTTGTTTTCAAGGAGTACTTGAAATCCAGTGACTTTGATATTTTCTAGTATGAAGAATGCACATTCTGAATTCATGCTTTGAATTAGTTTTCCTTTGAATAGGTGAGACAAACTATTACTCTCTGGTTACTGTATCAACACCACTAATGGATTCTGCAGTCAAACTGGAGTTGAATTATCAAGCAAACATGCACAGGGACCAAACCTAAATCTGCCTTCTAATCCCAATGACATTTAAAAATGTGACAGGGAAGTTACTTATGAAAATATAGACTAGAACAAGTGCTGTGTTCAGGACTCTATCATTTATCAAGAATGTATTTAAAAACAGATTTTCACCTTCTCTCCTTTTGTTGCTATTTGTATGGCATTTGGAATGAGACGAGCAGTCTTCTCCTTTGTCATGAAAGTGATATCCTTCAAAGCAATAGAAATCTAAGCAGAAACACATTTAATAAGACATATTAAAAATAACCTATGACTAAAAATTTAGAAGTTACAGAACATGCAAGAAGAACTCTAACCCCAGACCCTGGGATGCAATTCAGATGAGATCATAAAGGCAATTACTGTCTCCACTTGCTGCTTTAACAGCAAGCATTTCAAAGTAGAAGTTGAGGTGACTTAAGAATCATCTCCTCTTCTTTCACATTAGTACTAGGGAAGTAAGTGTTCTTTCTGCTTTTCTTCCACTCTTCCAGCCATAATCCCAACCAAACACAAATCACATGTGAAAGTCAATCCCAATCAGAATACTGGGATTGATTTATGTATTATCAGAAACACATAAAGCAGGACATAGATGAGAGAGATCAGATAATAGACTGTTATCTCACAGAAGTTTACAATATTGTCCATTTTCAAAATTTTATTTGCAGTCTAGTCAGTGCAAGAAATTCTTCCTGCCTAGGCATGTTTGACTTGTATATTAGTAGCTGAAATATTTCTGTTTAGAATAACATGGTCTGACTGGCTGCAAGAAGCCATTTCCTTCCAGCCTACCCCCTCTTCTCTTGAATATAAGCTTGTGTTGCCATTCAGCTTAGAGAAAAGAGGAACATACAGCTCTAACTTGTTTTTTCTTGTGTGAGCAGGAAGTTCTCTACTTACTCCCTCTCTCTTTGCAACAACATAGCCTGCTAATGAGGTCCCAAACTTGGCTCTACCACTGTAGCTGAGCTCAGATTGCCTGAAGGTATTGCTGAAGATATCACCCTGCTAGACAGGCATAAACAGGTTACAGGATGTAAGCCATTTTGGATTTAAAAAAAACCCAATCAGTCTTTGAACAGCTTATATAGTCAAGGGTATCATTCCAAGGGGTTTATTTTTAATTAATTTCACATCTAAAATAAGAAATATTGAATCATCAAATCCATCTGACAAAAGTAAGCTTTGTTTTCAGTTGAGTATTTGTACACCCCTCACGGTCTTAAATACACAAGCTATTTGTTGTCTGTCCTGTGTATTTCAGAGCACTCAAATGTGAGATACTGACTTAAGTTATGAGCAGTCTCATAGTTCACAGGACATTTTGACATGTTCATCCTCTGTTTGCTAGGTTATCTTCCTTTTCTTATTCACTGCTTCATGCAAGTTCTACAGCAGATGCAACAACTGTTTGAATGAATAAATTTGAACTAATTAACCTAATCTGACAGAAATAAAGGGCCAACATATCACACATACCTACCTTTGCTTGTACTGTTCAAAAGCCACAGACCATAATATGAGAACTTGAAGAAGTCACTTATCAATTCTCTTCAGCTATTCTTAGATGCTGATATTCACATGTAAGGCTAAATCAAGTAAGGTTCAATGCTGCAGAGTTCTTGAACAGGGCAACACCACATACCATGTCATGCCCCAGGACTTACAATAGGAGGTTATGTGCTACATTCCTTTATAGGACAACTTTGCATGGTAAGGAAAGGCAAATTGTCATCCAGAAATGTAAAAAGCCAGCTTTAGCATAACTCCTAAACTTCTTATGCTGAATGACAGACTGAACAGGCTTACTTCAGCATTCAGATGCCTCCACTGCTGCTACTCTCATTTTACATAAGGGATTTGAATTTTCACTCGGGGATGCAGGCTCTTTCTTCACAGCCCAGAGTTACTAGTATGAGATTGACAGGATGAGATCGGAGAGACTCTAATCCTATAACCTGATAGGATAGGACAAGGAAAAGGTGGAATTCAAATGAGCTAAGAGATCTTACTGTGGTCTCCCATCGGAAAATGTTGCTGTGGAAGCAGAGCCAGTTTTCAGAGAGATACAATCGTCCTTGCAGCAGGATATCCTTCTGGAGCGCACAGGCGTAATCTGTGTACAGGGAGCAAGAGCAAGTTACTCACCCACTGACTGCAGCACAGCTGACCCAAACATGTTAACTAAAATGAGATGGGGTATTACAATACAATAAAAAGCAATTTCTTTCACTTTTAAAAAGTCTTCAAAGGCAGACTTTTACTGGCTTGCACCCAGACCATTGTTCTGGGAATAGCCCAAAGCCAGAGTTGATAGTACTCCATGTAAGGACAGCATTCTATCAACCCCTGTGTATTATCTTAGGTTTTCAGAGAAGAGGTGTCAGGCAAGACCAGGAGTACATGGGAGAAGTATTAATTAGCTAAACTTCAAAGCATCTAAACAACAGAATACAAAAACATTTTATACTACAACAGATTAATTATACTGTCAACTCCTACATAACAGTAGTTCATGTGTTGTAGCAAGATAATAGTTTTCTACTAAACAGATCCTATCACTAGCTAAAATTATCTGCAGAGTGAGACACTAACAGGCACATTGAAGCTATCCAGTTCTTGAGGCAGGGGGTATTTCCTGAAGTTGACTATCATTTTTATGATTCTGTCTCTGACTGAAACATCCCTATTGAGAAACAGATTTAATCTACAATGTAATTATTAGATACCTGCTATTTATACCTACCCATTATTAGATACCTGCTAATTAAGAACAAGAGCAGAGGATTTAGTTGCATTTCTTAAAAGTCTCAGCTTTCCCAGTTTCAGAGCCTGAAGATTCAAACAAAAGGAATTTTCAGAGTACAGCTGCTAGATAATTAAGATGGACCACTTTTGAGAGCTCCAACATAAAGAAGGCTAGCTAATGTGTAAAAGATATGCAGAATGTATGTGTTGATTCAATATATATTAGTGATTTTACCCTTAGAGTATCTAGTAGCTTTATATCTAGTATTGTCTGAGCCAGAATTTTGATCTTGTGTACTACAAGAACATAATAAATACAGTTCTTGCTCAAATATCAAGAAGTTCAGGTTTCCCAGCATCCTAACTTCAAACTAAATCTGCATTTACAGAAGCTTTTATTATGATTTTAAAAATTCTCTAGCATTTTCCTCCTCAAATGATCAACTGGAAATAAATTTTCTTGTAACAAGAATGAGGCATGTATACAAGCCTTTGGAGATGTAACTACAAGTAGAACTAGAGAAGCTTAAATTGAAAGAACTAAGTACATGTTTGAGAACAGTCAGATACCAAAATGCTGACAGAGGAAAGCAACAGGAGTTTCAAGTTAAGGACTTGAGGAAAGCATGACTAAGAAGCCTCCATCTGACTTGTGTATTTTAGGAGGGATTCAGACCTATAAAGGTCATCACTGGGCAACTGATTAGCAACTCCACTCTGATCTACCTACACAAAAGAGAATACCAAAACAAACAGAAGAGATTAGCATTTCTCCTTTTAAGTTTTCAGAACCTGTAACTTAATATGCTGCTTGAAAACAACATTTCCAGGCAAATTATAATAGCACTCCTTTAAGCACCCATTTAGACAGTCTAAGTAATTCCTTTAATTATAATAATATTTTAAATAATCTTTATATGCAGTGCTCATTACACTGGAATAGCTGCTTATTTTCAACAGCTGTTTTAAAGACAGAAGCAGCAACAATTGTTTTAATGAACAGCAGCAAGCAATTGCTTCTTGGAGCACTGTAAAGCCTGTACCAAATTTCTCTACACCAAGCAAAGGAAGAGCTCCTTGCTTGGAGGATACAAAAAGTCCTTTCAAGGAAACACTACTTTTTATGGGGTAAAAAAAAATTATATGAAAGTAGTGGCTTTGCTTCTGATGGAACAGATTGAGATTAACCCATTACTAAATCCTTCTCTAAATCCTATGCAGTCTCTTTGAAACTCTGCATCAGAATTTGCTCCATGGCTTTCTGCATCAATCCAGTGTAAGGAGAAACATCAAAACAATGCTTTGAAGTAATATCCTTTCCTTCTGTTTTACGTCCCAACTGAAGTATTTTAAAAATACATAAGGCATTTCAGAGGATAACTGCCTCCTGAGGCTGGAAAAAGACACAGGGATTTAACTGCTTCAGGGCTGTTGCTTGCATACTGCAAGCATACACTAAACAGCCTCTCAATATTCATTTCCTTGAAAGCTGCATAAAAAGAGAAATTAACTTTAAACAGTCACAATGCCACTTCTGTATGAAAATATACAGTGTATTTGTTACATAAATACAACACAGGCAGGTGATAAAGGAAGGAATAAGGTGCATCACTATGCAAAGGAGGTTGGGCTACATGTTTGCCTTCTTTGAATTCTGCACTGGAGAGAAACAGAGCTGGAAAAGGAATATTTCAGTGCTGAGAAAAGTTATGCATCATAGTTTGATATTCTCTGACATGTGCTTCTTTCCTCTCCCATTTATCTGAAAAATAGTCTTCTAAATTACAATGCACCCACATGTCACTCAGTCCCAGGAGTCACATTACTCAAGGTACCTTGGGCAAGGGTATTAGTTCCAGGAAGCAAGGGGAAAGTTTTTGCTAAGGGTCTCTCCCTTCCCTCCCACCCCCCAAAAAAAGCAGGCAGTAGAGGAGAATATGGACCTGGCTTTCCTTGAAGCTATCTCATGCTAGTTCAAAGACAGTAGAATAGGGAGTGATCACCTGTAGTCAGAATTTGCCATAAAAAACACAAAATGCTTTGACATGACTGTAATCTGAAGTCACCAAACAGAAGACAAGGACTTTTGCTGTGATTATTTCTTACCTACTATGAGTCTCTCAGAGTCTGGCAGATGAGAAAACTGTCTCTTGAATTCCTCACTCCTATATTTGTAAGTGGAACTTGAGAGCTGCAACAAAGAACAGTAAAAGGTTATGCAAACAGATTTATTTTCAGCCCTCAACTGTCTTCATACTGAATGTGTAATTTTATATTGAAGAACAAATGAACTTCAGAAGAGCAATAAAGAATAGGTGGTATCTAAATGTGATCATCACTGTAACTTTATGCTTACTTATGTAAGAGTACTTATTTGGCATGGGCCAAACTATTCCCTGTATCAAGCCAGATGCCAGTCACAAGGCATTACAGTGCTATGATAGCAACCTGCTCCACCCATAAGGTGATGAAAGCCTTTCTGGGACTAAATATTCTAGCACAGACTAAGTGAAAAGGCAGCAAGGCCACAACACAGAGGTGACAGAAAAAAAAAAATCAAGCCTTCATGGAGGCCAATAGAACACAAGGACACAACAGAGAACATCAATGTCTGCTTGGAGTACCACTTCAGGAATACTACAGTGCACTGTATTTTTCAACAGTTGCTGTAACTAGACCCGTAGGAATAAAGGTAATAGTTTCCTCCAGTAAGAATGAATAGCACCATCACCCTCACTTCTTGATTTTCTGTCATGTTCTGTTGGAATCCTGGATGCTGAGAATTGTAAGCTTTCTGTGCTTAAAGGCACAGACCCTCAAGAGAACACTGCATTTCACCTGAGGTCATGGAACAGGTTTTTGAAATTGATTAATAGCATTGGGATTGCAAGTGTGTAGTTGGTTAGAAGTATGTAATATCACAGCGGGGGAAACTTAGAGTTTGGGATTTTAGAATATAGAAATAAATATTAAGCAAGATGGAGGTTTTAGGGCAGAGGCAGGTTGTTCTTTACCTTCTTCTTCCTTTTTCTTCATGTGTTTGGGTGATGTTTTGTGATTGGATAGAAAAGTCCACATTGTGGATTTTGAGGGATCAGTTATCAGGTTAAAAGGGAAAACAATCTAGGTTTCCTTTCTTAACTGGGCAGATTAGTTTTAGTTCAGCCTAAGAAGTTATTGAAACTGTACATCTAGAGCCATTTTGTTTCTTGCTAATGAAAAGCTGCCAAACTCAAGGTTGTGAGACTGTAACATAGATAAGAAATAATAAACACCTGAGTCCGAACATGGAATGCCATCTCAAGTGCCTTCAATCCCGACCTCGAGAAATCAATAATGTTCTACAGTTCACCTCATTTTAAAAGAAATCACTGTCTATGATTTTCGTAAGATTCAAATTGGGCAGTAAACCCACAGCAAAGAGGAATATCCCAATGGACTTTAACTCCTTACTTTTATAAACAAATGTGCCTGTTCCCATTCAAATGAAGAGCTTCAGCTCATTCTCCAGAAAATATTCCGCATAGAAGTCCTACTTCTCATTTTCAGTTGTAAGAAGATCTTATTGTTTTTCTTAACAGATATTGGACACTTATTTTAGAAGCAGTCTTAATTAAATGCTGTATAAGGCCATGACTAAAGCTATTACAGGAAGAAATCACTTTTAAGTGTTCCTAGAACCAGGTATAAATATACTACAAAAGCCTCTTTCACACTTTTTTTTTTTAGCCTTTCTAAGGATCTTAAGCACATGGATGCTATTCTCTACTTGACCATCTGTATTACTCCAAAACTTGACATTCACCATTAAACCCATCTCCACCATAGGATTAGTTGCTACTTATATTTAGGGTGGGGGAAGAAGGAAGAAAGGAGGCAAAGAACCACTTTTGACTGTATGACCTTGCAGCATGCTTACTCTTGACACATTCCTGCAACATGTTAGTTGGCCACTACCCTTTCGCTATGTTTGTGCTTGTCCAAAAAATCCCAGGACAAAATCAGATTTATCTTCAGCTTGATGGCCTTTCTATGAACTAGAGCAAATACAGTGCTCCCACCTCCTCAAGATTCCCACATTTTGCTCTTTTGCACTGAGGACATTCCTGCTTCTTGCAGTCAAAAGTTCCCTGAACACCACTCAACACTTACATCCTACAATGGTCTGGCATCTTATACTTGAGAACTGAGCTCTTAGGCCTCAAGAACACAAGTGCAATCTCAAAGTCAAGTGTTTAAGTGCATGTAGCACATGAGAGAGCAAAGTTGCCCTGACACAGATCAGCTTTTAAAGAATAAGTCAATTTACCTTCTACTACCATGAATAAAAGAAAGTCTAAGTTTGACTTCTGTTTCAGAACATATTTGCTGTCCACTGATATTCTAAGCATTGTAATGCAAAAAGGCAGCAAGGGACAGAGACAGAAAATACATCCACCCCTACCCTTCTGAGAAAAGTAAATATGAAAGCTTTGAGTGTAGCTGAAGAGGAACATGTTAGACATGTCTCCTCTAAACTATAATGCCTCCAGTTATGTTTCTGTTATTTCTGTGATTATAAAAACAACATTCTTGAAAAGCATCTAATCTGCTGAAGTAGGTGAGCTATGGTTTCTTGACTTGCAACATCCAGCCCTGAAATGCATACTTCTAATTGATCATCCAAAAAAGGCATCCAATATCTGCACTTCTTTGAAGAAACTGAGTTATTCGCAATTACTCTGGAAAGAGACATTGGGAACAATGAAAAATTAACTCACACCTGTCAAGTTTCCACCTGTAGTTCCAGAGTCTCTATGGTTTACACACAGTCCTACCTCAGCTGACTGAAGTCTGGGCTTGTGTTGCCAATGCCAGCAGATAGGGAATAAAAGACTTGGTCTGCCATGAGAGGAAAATGAAAGTCACAGTCTGTGAAATCATGATTTAGAAAGCAATGTTTTTAAGGAGAAATGTAGTTTCTCCAATATGATGTATACAAGAGTTAAGAGCTACGCTTAAGTTCAGCATTTTTGTGGCTGTAAGATAAAAGGAAGTAAAGAAAATAGGAGCATCACAGGGTTACAGACACATTCATATCAGTGCTTGAATCAGCCAATTCAACAGCTCCAAGAATCCAGACTCAGTACACTGAGTTTTACTTAGAACTGAAATTTTTCTAGAGAATAAAACCTGCTACAGTTTGTCTTAGAAACCCTTGCTGGCATTTAGAAGTGTTGTCATGAGTGACTGAACTACAAGAAATCCTTATTAATTTTAGATTTCTACTGAGCTCTTAGGACACTTATGCAGAATCTGCTCTGAATCCTTATCTAATCAGTAGAAAAATGTGAGCACATTGAAACTTATCTTTTCCCTACTTTGCATGAAAATTAGCTCACTTAAAAATGCACTTTTACCTACTTTTTACCACCAAGGTGGCTTGGTGATTGAGAAGAGATTCTTCAACAGACTTGGGAAACAAAAGGGGCAATTTAAACACTATTGGCAATTTCAACTTCCTTAAAGTGAAGAAAACAAGACATTTCTATGAATACAGCATCTCTTCTAATCACTAATATAATGTCCAACATATGGCAGCATTTGAAGCAGGTTGTCACCTCTGAGTTACAAAATCTAGCATCAAGTATTAAAAGAGGAAAGGCATAAAATAGGTTGTAGCAGGGCACACACAGGATGAAAACAGCAATTTGCTTTTAATACATACAAATTTCTAAGTTTAATTACAAGTCATCAGGCAAACACTTGGCCTGAGGATAATCTTAGGCATTTATGGTTATGCTATATTTAATCACCAAGGAAATTATTAAGTGCAGCCAACAACTTCTTAGCATTTTTCATCTGAAGCCACAAAATATACCAGAAACCTGTAAAATAGCATAAACAGAAAACCGTTTTCAGTGACAACAAGAAAGTTTTACAGAAGACAAGTTATGTAAGAACTAGATATTGGAGACACATAACCAAATAATTCTCATACCTTGTTTGGAAATGGACTGGTTCAGCTATATAAAGTCATGTCCAGAAAAAAAAAATATGCTAACTTAAATAGAACTAAGCTGAGTTATTTATAGGATAGAAGCCTGTTAAAAAAACAGCTTCCCTTCACATTTACATCTTCAAAGTGTAGCCACTGCAAACAATTTGAGCCATTTAGCAAACTGCAGAGGAAAATTAAGCAACAACTTTTCCCAGGAGTAGAGCAAAAACCCTAATCATTAGGAAATTATTTGATTGCAGATATCACTAAGCATGCAAATAAGCAATCAACTTCAACAGAATGGTGTGCATATTTTTTAACAATCACTAATGAGAGCAATAATTCTGCATTTGTTTTGTCAGTGTTTTCCCTTTGTTTTGAGACACCACAAAACCTAGGTAACCTGACAATTTGCAATCTATAGTTGTGACATGTAGCTATAAATACAACAGCTGAGATCACAGATAAATTAACCTCACCAGTGGGGTAATAACTCTCATATCACCTGATTTCAAGCGATGTCTCCCACTGAGCTTCAGTCTCTTTATCAGTTATTACCACAGGCTCAGGGTCCCAGAATCAAACAAGCCAATGAGCAAGCTGCCCAAGCTACCATTTCTTTTATGCTCAGAAGCCTCACTTAACCATCAAAATATGGCCCACAGAACTTAGAGCTTTGTTCCTTTGTCTAACAACAAGTAAATCCAGGCCACTAACTCCAAATCTAACTTGAAAGATCACCTGACTATTCCCCAAAGACCCGTACTTTCCTATGAAGCTTACAGACATGGTCAAAAACAAATTTAGAAGTACTAGTAAGAGTAGGATAAAAGTACATTTTACCCTTACATTAGCATATTAAAACAAACATTAAGTATTCCGGCAAAAGCTGTTGCATTTCTACTGAATAACAATTTCTTCCCCATTCAAATTCATAGAAAACCCTTCTTAGCATCTGGAGAAAGAAAAAGAATACAGCCTCCAGAAGAACTACACCCAGTCAGAGAGAAGTCTGGATTTTATAACAAGTCTCTGCTATACTGCAAATATTCTTTAAACTTATCTGATACAGTAGGGAAAAGTATCAACCCAAAACCTACCAAAAAAAACCCAACAAACCACTAAACAAAACATACCAAGATCCCACTTTCAGTGAGATTAAAGCCTCACTAGGGGAGATGAGAACCAAGTTAACAATCATGGACAAAAGCCTCATTTAACAGTGTAAGGCAGACAAACTTGGACTTCACATCCTCCAAGACAGATTCAGGCAGACTCCCTTATTAACACAGGAACATTTCCCATGGCACACTGAGATGATCTTTCACCTGAAAAAGGTGCCAGGTCTGACAAGCCTTTCCATCACAGAAATCTTGATCCCACTGCAGCCATTTCTTCAGTCCACAAAAGTTCATTCATCATCCAATCTAATCTATAATACACAAGCCACAGCTCTCCAGCCTTAAAACTAGAGCTGCAATGACCAAATTTCTCTTGAAAAAGAATAAATTATGTATTTTACCCTTTTAAATTAAAAGTCACTTGGGATGGAAAAATCCATCCTACCTATGGATAGTTCTGCTAGTATATTTGGTTAACTTTATCTTCGTGAATGATTTTTGGATTGTAAGCAAGTTACTCCACATCTCCTTCTGAGGCAGGGATTAAGCTTCTCAAGCCTATCAGCAAAAAGATTGTTCTTTTTCAGGCTTATTCTTGTGGCTTTTCTGAATCCTCTCATTTTCAGTGTCATTGAAAGCTGGATATAGCATTGCAGCACTTACCACAAACAGATAAATCTGAATCACAGATTGCTTTTAGGAACAGAATTGCAGTGAAAGTTCACATCCACATGATGTCTGCCTTTTTGCAGTTACAGGGCACAGTTTACCACTTCTCCTGACAGCAAGCACTAGGCTGTATGTTGGAAGTGTCAGACTTGCTCAGCTTACCTTAACACACATAAACAATCAAGATCCACTCTCTTACAGTGATCTATTTTCACTAACCACTTCTTGACAAAATCACAAAAATTTGTTTAGTAACAATTTTCAGTCACTGAGTACTCAAAAGCTTGACTAGCAGCGGCTTATGTTCTTTTCTCTCTTGAAGGACAGAAGCATTTAACTTATACAACTTTGCTTCACTATTGTTGGTTTTGGGAGGGGTGTTGTGTTGTGTGTTTGGGAGTTTTCGGTTTGTTTTTTTTCTAAAGAAGGAGATATTTGATCACATCTGCTTACTCACACAGTTGTATTTAATTGATAGGTCATGAGAAACATGTCAACCAATTAAAAAAAAGAAAAAGAAACCAAGCAATTGTTGCCAGGGTTTGCTCAGCCATTGTATTCCTTAGGAGCCTGCTTTCCATAAGTTCCCATGCTCTCAAGGAAATGTGAACAAGCTCCTAGTCACAGTGAGAGGGGAAAATGTTTAGGGAGCTACAGCTATTTTCCTTACATTCATTATATGCTTTTGTCCTTCACCCTTACCTGTGGAGAGGGGAGTCTCATAAGCACTGGCAGGCATAGGGCTGTGCTCTAGGGCCATTATATCCCCACTCCTGTGGCCAGCCCAGCCCCTCCTCTTCTTTGTGGAGGCTGAAGAAGGAAGGAACTCTAACATTTCTTAGTGACTGAGCAGAAAACAAACAACAGCATTCTCCTTCAGTGCCATCCAGAAGAACTTCGGTGAAAGTATGTCTTTCTTCTGTTGGAAATACAATATGTATAATTTAAAGAAAGGGATATTAAAATGAAGGCCACTGGCAAATACTCCAGCTACTCTATCTTCCAAGGGTTAGTTTGGCTGGGGGTGGGGAAGGTTGGGGTGAATAGGAGAGTGAGAGGTAGTTTTTTAAGCCTACAAAACCCAAAAACAATGCTAAAGACAGAGTCCCTAGTTATCCCAAAATGAATTCTCACATATGCACAGGCAGGCACACTGGAAGTGTCAGACAGATTGAGACTTACCACTAACACCAGGAGTTTCCAAAAATCCACACAGAAAGAAACTCCCCAGAACTATTTCATTATGGAGAGCTGCTGAAATCCTGGACACCCAATTAGAATACATTTGACACCCAGTGCCAATAAAGTGACTGAATGAGGTGCTTCTGGAAGGAAGATTATTTCCATTTATTTTGAAGACTGGGTACAACACATCAAAGCACTGTGTCCCACAGGAGTAGCCCAGCTCTCACCAAGTGAGATGGACATCAGCCTCACCCAGCCAGCACTAACCTGGCATTGACATTGTGAAAGCCTGTTTTCCTGAAAAGCAGTTCTGATCAACTACTGACCAGGGAGACCTGATCACAAGCATTTCCCCATGTAGAAGATGAACTGGGCTGAGTTCTCTTGACAGAATATGAACTTGATATGAAAGTTTTTGATATTTTCTGCTGACAGGAAATGAACTTGGCTGAGTTCTGCTAACAGATATGAACATGACAGAAAATGAACTTGACTGAATACTGCTCACAGAAGACCCGGTCATTTCCCACACCTCACCAGTCACAGTGTCCTTTCAAGAGTGGGAATGCAGGTCTCACTGAGCTTCACCTATATAAGTATGAATACCAAAACACAGTGGAGCATGGCTTGAAAAACAGCCTAGAAAATCCACAACGAAAGTTGTTACAATTATGATTTTGACAGACAAGAAGATTTAAAATCCTATGAAATACTATGCTGCTAACATCAGGTTATATAATTATAACAAAGGTAACATTTTTGTGAAGAATTTTAAAATCTGGCATCCTTCCCAAGAAGAAAATTAAGAGTTTAAAATATGAAAGATATTTCTTCAGAGAACTTTGAGTTGCATAACTAGTTAGAGATTAAAGAATTTTGTAACACAGTATATCAGTTTAGAACATGTGAGGAACTCTCACAAATTTCTCCTTCAAGGTCACACCAGAATTACCTCATTTTCACATTTCACTGAAATAGGGTTCAGGTGAAGGTGCTTGTTTCCAACAAGGTGCTTGGGAAACAAACTGATAACCGTCTTATCAATTATAAGAAGGTCTCTTGCCATTACTAGTACTATATTTTTTTTCCTGAAAAACAAAGAGTTTTGATTGAGAATATCCTCTGCTTATTCTGAAGCAATGGTTTTGTAGTATTCAGTATTTTTTTTCCTGCAAGCATTTTAAAGCACTTTAACAGTGAAGTCAATGTTCTCTCATAACAACACTGATTTGGAGATAAAAATCTCAAGCTTGCCATGTACAGTGCAGAGCAAAGCATATGCTCCATTTCAGACTAAAACTGACTGAGGCATGAAGCTAATGTAAAGTCAGAAGACATACACCCCCTACACATACCTCCTCTAGCTGCCTGCAGCCTGTTCCAAACCATACAAATCCCTGGCCAAAGCCTCTACACCTTCCCCCTCTCTCACCCACTTGCTCAGAGCTGGTTCTGGCCACCCTCCAGCAGTGCTAGCTAGCGTTCTGCTAGTCTCTGCTTGCATGCCAGCTTGTAAAACAGGCTGAAACACCCTAGCCTTGCAGAACAGGCACACAAATGCTGCAGCAACTGGGCAAACAAAACTTATGCAGGGGTGACATTTAAGAACTGCCCAGCTCGTCTAAAACCACCATCACCAAAACTGATTTTAGGAAGCAGACTCCAGTAGCATAAATCACTTAAAGTTCACAGAAGTCCCAAAGACAATAGCAGAGGAAAGTGCTATCACCAGGGAAACACCAGCTTGGAAAGAAGCACTTAGTGCCTAGCACCCCTCCTCTCTACATCACTGAAGGCTACAATTCCTGAACCAGCCTGAGGAGTACATCTGCACCTGGCAGCTCAGCATGGAGACAAATCTACTCTCACACAAAACTCAGCCACTGTCCCGTTTTAAGTCAAGGCTTTACTGAGACACCTTCCCAGGCTGAGCTCCAGAGCAAGGGCTCAGGACATCAGGGCATGCTTCATGTACACCCCAAAATGTGCACATTGCCAACCACCAAGAGCTCAGCTCTTCATAGGCATTTTGAGGCAAGGGATACAGGGTTCTGCATGCCCAACAGATCTCTGCCTGCTCTGAGAGGGGAACAGCAGCCATGCACCTATTCTGCTTTCTTTATGCTGGCTGTCCCTTTCCACTTGCCTTACCTGCCTGCTACATTTCCACAACTAACTACATGGAGTCAGCAGCAAAGAGAGAGCCTCTCCCAGCACAGCCCTGCTGAGGAAACTAACAGAAAAACACATGTCGAGGCATTTCAATTACTGGGATTTCAATCTGATAGTCTGAAAGGAGAAGACAATAGAACAAAAAGAGGCTGTATTTACAGTCATTTTGCAGCCCTGGCTGCTGGCTAGGGTAAGTACCTGTCTCTGTGAACCTAGCTGGGTGGTGGCTTTGGAGGACCTGCAGTTCTGCTGTCAAGATCAGCTACATATGTAAATAGCAGGAACTGGTTTCACCAGAAAAACAAGGTAACTCTTCTGCTTTCCCAAAACAAAGACAGGATACATCAGAGGGAATCTTCCTGTTCTGAAAGAACAGCAAAATACTGGGAAGTATATCCATACGAAAAAAAAAAAACAAAAAAACAAAACAAAAAAAAAACAAACATTCACTGGCAATTTATTTCCATCAGAAAGCCAGTGAGAGGAGTCAAAGTCATCTCAGAAATACCTTACCAGAGTCTGGGTACCAGTGTGACTAAGTCTCAAAAACAGCATTAGCACAGACTGTTTTAAGTGCATTTCCTGTTTATAAGATAACACCATCTGCAGCTGATTGAACACCTGAGTGTGGACATTTGCAATGAGGCTATTTCAGTTTCAAATATAATTATTTATATAACTGCCACCAAGCACCTCTGAGCAGGATGAAAAAACACTTAGATTTTAGATGAAATTTAAGTTAAAAGTTCAAGAGCTTTGGACACTTCCATGGACAAACATCGTCCACAGTTCTGAATTAGAAATTAAGGTGCTTTTAGCTTTTAAGAGCCATGATGTCCCAGTCTCAGATTTATTCAGAATCCTCATCAATACCTCCCTAGCTGGCAATAACATTTTTGAACCTGGTAGTAAAACTATTCCTATAATGCCCCAACCAGAAACCACATCTCATGTTGCCTCCCCAGAACACTAGCACAAATCAAGTTCACAAGGCTCTTAATCGCCAAACTCCGTCTTATTTTAGGGGAAAACTGGCTCTGTATCTACTTTCTTGACTTCATAAATGCAGCATTTAAACATTCTTTTCATTCTATTTTACTAATTTTGTCTACCCCATGAAGATTTAACAAAAAGGAAAAGGGTAAACCAAAATATAACTAAGTCATGTGATACACCAACTTCTAAAACAAACAATACAAATAAACCAAGTGTGTTTGGATGAACTCTGCACTATCGTAACACTTAAAGTTAAGTGCACTTCAAGTAAGCTTGTCATCCTCCAGCACAAAGTTACCCTTTAGCTCAAGTCAATCTGTCCACTCCCCAGGCTAATTTTGAGTCTTGTAACTGTGTTGTCCAGGTTTCAACAGCCCTAAGTGTACTAAGTATTATGATGCAATGGCAATTAAAAGCTCAATCAAGATTATTTCCTTTTGGATAACAAAATACATTCCTTTCTGAACAGCAGTTTCATCTGACTCACATTTGTTTTTATAGCACGTGTATGAAACAAGTAGCCAATGTTATTGGTTAAGAACATCTATTTTTTCCCCTGATCTTTCACTGCAGGCTGCCCAAGTAACAAAAAAAATTCAAACTGCCTGTCTTTAGACTTATTTGATCCATTTAACAGACACAGGGAAAATCCAGATGTTTTCAGGGTGAGGGAAAATGCCTTATACAATGAAGAAACTACAAGATATAACTCATCTTCCTTACCTGCAACAAAGTCCCACCAAGATTATTTGATGCCAAAGTAGCCAAATACAGAACCAAATGAACAGCACCCTTCAGCTGGACATTTCCCTCCTTACCCTGCCAGTAAAATCTGTCTCTCTGATCTATATTTAAGTTTAGTAACAGTGCCCAAACAAGGATAAGAAAACAACATTGTGAAGGAAACAATCACCATGGTAGTAATTCCCCTTGGTGCCATTTAGTTTTCAGCAACTCATGCAATACATAAACACTTTCAGTCAGGACTACAGTGAAAACCTTTAGGAGCATATTAAACCACAACACTACATAGGTAATAATGCAGGAGTGAATGTGGCCAATTACACAAACTGCTTTGCTATAAATTACTCTGGTCATCTCATTAAGCCTGCCAGTAGCCCTACTGTACTTGAAATTCCATGGAAAGTGGCACTCACCAAGCAATTGCCCCAAAACTTCTGGCTGCTGGTAATGACTTAATATACCACAAAACAATCATATCTTGCACAGTTTTATCTACCTGTCCTCTTTCCTTTCCTTATATACAAGTGGCTCACTCATAGCAGGCCTGAAAAAGACAGTGCAACATCACCTGTTTGCAGAAATACAAGCTGTAAACAAAAAAAAGGCAAGAAAAAAATTAAGATCTTATTCTCATCTCCTAGAGTTGACTTTTAAAGCTCTCATTCTGCAGTTTAGGGACTTTCCTTTCATTAAAAGAATATCACTATTCCAACTCCATGCAGATTTCCTGAACCATATTGCATTTCCAATGGTTTTGCTCCCAGTGATGAGGAAAAAAAAAAGTAAGTCACACGAATCTGAAGTATTTTCTTTCTGACCTTTTATAATTAATCTTCAGGTTCTAGACTAACTTATACATGTATAGTAATAATTACTGTTATATAGAAATGCCTACTGCTGCAGCTGGCAAAAGCTTGTTTTGACAGGGCACCACTGTCAGTCAGAACTGGTTCAGAACTGGTTGAAATTTTATGTCAACCAGATCTATCTCAGTGCTCAGACTGGAGCTGCATCAACAGCACTAAAGACATTCCCAGCATTAAAAGAAGGGAGAAGAACCCCCTTAGCCTAATCACCCATGTTCATGGGTTGGTTAGAACTTCAGTTTGTTTTCTTACCAGGTTAAAACACTGCTGTTGTATAATCAGGGCTATTACAGGGCTGAAAACAGTACCTGTTTCTGGAGATTCCAGATAGGTAAACAAACAATATGTCAGTCCTACAACTACAGCAAAAGCTATTTGTACTAAAAGCTAGGGCATATAAAAAAAACCACACCAAATAAACAAAAGCCCAATCAATAAAACACCAAAATGCTTCATTAATGCGCTTAAAGGCTTTTATTCTCTTTGTAGACCTATAGCAATTAATTTAACCAATTCTCATCCTCCTTAGCAGACTGCTTCATACCAGCAAATAAAAAGGAGGACAGAAATCCTCCTCCAATGTCAAGAAAATTGATCTCCTCCACATCCCAACATTTGGAGGCACAGATAAGAAGAAGCAAAATGCCAAGTATATAACATAAGAGAGAGTAACTGTCACTAGGCCTTAAATATCAGCTGCCAAAACAATCTCCACTTCAACCAGCCCAGTAAGCCATTCCAAGAATGGTGTGAGTCTTCAGAGAAAGGTGGAAGGAGGATTCAAATAACTATAGATACAAGAAATATCTCACTTAACCCTACCAGTCTTGGGTAGTGCCTCAATTTGTATCTGTGCTTCAACAAGTTATCTTCCAAATTGTGATACATATCTGCAGCCTTCCTTGTGCAGGTTTGAGTCATATATGCTTACTGTATTCTTGCTATACATATTGTCACACACTCCCAGACTAGTTCTTTCATGTAAAAAGTAGATCCATGTGTGTAAAAATTCAAAATAGTTTCTCGATCTTGTGCAACCTCGGTTGCTTTTATATTATGAAAGGTAAAAGGCTTATTTTCACTGTATCAATTATTTGCTTCTATTTTCAAACTCCTTCACACTGACCAACACTTAAACTGGCATTACACTCCAATTAATTGCCTTTTTAAGCCTTTTTTATCATCATCTTTCCAACACCTCCATGACATCTCACATTTTCAAATTCTTAAAGAAGCCTCCCAGATACAAGCAATTTTCTGAGATGCTCATTTCATTTCCACTCATTCCACCTACCTTTTCATTCCAAGGGAAAGACTTACTTTTTTGGGATTTTTCCCATGGGCATTCTTCTTACTGTAGACATACATGAACTTTCTTTGACTGTTCATTAATACAAACTAGAGTTCCCAGTCACAACACCCTCACTTTTGATGCAAGGATCCTTTTTCATTAGCTTCCTCATTCACCTTTACCTTCTTCACTATGGTAGGAAAATACTTAAGGTTTTCACAGGTTTCTTCTTCCAAGGATATTAAACAACCACATTTCAGTATGAAGTGCATAAAAAAGGATAAAAAGGTGAATTCAGAATCCTGAGATAGGGCTTTCAGATATAACAATTTCCAATAATCTTTGACTTTCATCATCTATTTGCAGTTGCCAAAACTAGGACTATTTAATCAACTGGGGATAAAAACTTTACAGTTTTCAGTGGAGAAAGGAAGCCCCGAGATTAAGTTTGTAAGCAATCTTTTTTTCTTCTTCCAGTGAGTTTATAGAAATCCAGCTTTGTCCACCTCCAGGTGGGGGGAAAAGAAAAACCCAAAAACAAAAACCAAAAAATATCCCATGACACACCATCAACCTTAAAAATAGCAGTCAGTAATACTATCAGTTTAAGAATTGCTTACAGTAACAGAGAAAACTAATTATGTCTCAGAATTATTCAATAAAGATACCCAAAGAATTATTAAAAAATATTAAAATTCCACATAGTAGGATATTCTTCTTCCCTCCCTGACAATTTTGCAGCTACCCTTCCTTTTCCCCACTCACCATAGCCAGGAGAGAGATTGTGTCCCAGAGGCTGCCAACCCTAGCCTGCTGCTAATTACATGTGCTCACAGGACTTGCAGAGCATTCATGATACCTGGCCTGACTTCCAGAGGCATGGTAGAGCTGCCTACTCCCACTCAATCCATGAAAAATTGAAGTCAAACCAGTCAGGCTCTGACATCCGTGTTTGGTTTCTATCATCAGCAAGACAAGAGTACATCACTCTCAAAAGAAATGAACCCTTGGAGCAAACCTAAGTTGCTGGAAACATGAAGCTTCTCCAAGCAAATAACCCTGGCAACAAAGCTGATCCCTGGATGCTGCCACAGGCTAATCCTGCTGTTGTAGCAATTCCTCCAGTCTGCTGACTCAAGAGTGGGAAGCACAACAGGTCCCCACCTGCCACAGGACACTAAGATCACCTTTGTCAAATGTTAGTGACACACGCTTCACACACTGCAACAGGCTGCCTTCCGTGCTGGCACCTACACATTTACTATGACTCAGAATTTAGGGAGTTTTAACCATTTGTTTTTAATAGTCAGCAGCTGATCATCAACCATGCAAGTTATTGAAACATTTTCTGTCAAGAGCAAGGAGAGATGCCAATGACATAACATTTTAAATAGAATAAATTAATTTTCACCTCGAATTTGTTACTTCCTGGTTCTCGCTGCTTTACAATTCAGTTGCCTTGAGGGTAAGAAAATAAGCACCATGGCTTCCTGCAACCAGAGTGGTACAGGCTTTTAAAACTAATCAGTGACAGACGGTGAGGCTACAACATTTCCAGCCACAGCATTATCTTACAAGAGGGAAGCATTTGTGCAATTACTTTGTTTTAACTGCAAGGTCATGTTTGCAGAACCAGATAAACAGCAATATCAAACACATACTAAGGTCTTGGAGTATAAATCAGACAGAAGGTAATCATTTAATCGTTCTGAAAAACACCTCACACAGCAGCTGCTACCGCACTGAAGGATCCCACTCCCCTGAAGTTACAGGCACACATTACTACAGGAAGCAGAGTGGAACTGTGAGGACACACAACATCCTGCACTGTGCAGGCTCAAAGCTCTGTCCAAAGAAACTTCAAGCATTCAGACTAAGAGTGTAAACCAATAGCACAGCTACATTCTCCATACAGAATAATAACTTTATTTTCAATCACCAGGCCTATCAAGGAAAAACTGAATTGTTAACTGCAGGTCCAACAACCTGAACAGGTTTATTCCTCACACAAAATACCACCTGTAGTAATGGTTGTACACAAACCATAGAGCATGTTTATACAATCTAATTTGCCACCTAGCAAGAGCATAGCTGGCAGTTGCAATGTCTGCACAGCATAACTTCCCATTGACTCAAGTACAAACACACAGCCGGACATACGCAGGACAGCCCTGGATGAGCCTTGTCCCTGTGGGGATAGTGAAGAAAATACTGACCACCACAAGAACCCACTCTAGCAACACAAGTCTATGACCTACTGGGATTTTATGAGTCCTGTCCCATTTCCATTAGCTCCAGATTACCACTGCATTTTTAAGAGTACACATGCATTTTGAGGGGATTTAATCCTATGGCCTGAGATGTAAAAGCAGATGTCCCTGACCATTATTAGGACATCTGCTTGTGAAGACGAGTGATGAAAACATACAAGCTAGATTTATAAACAAGCAGTTGGAAATCTGATCCCCTGCTTCTGCTCACAGCTCTGCTATGGACTCCTTCTGGCCTTCATAGTTACTCAATCTTTCACCTGCTAAGCACAATGAACACCGTGACAACCTCATCAGGAGAAGGACACAGTGGACCAGATGTTCTTTGAGCTGAAGCACACGGATGTACGGAGGACACCTGATACAGAACCTGAGTCACATTCCCTTCCTCACAGGTCTGGCACTCTGTGTCTCCCACAAGACCAGCTGCCACCCTGCCTGTGGCTCCATGCACATGTGGTCTCCTTTCCTATCAAACAACAACAAAGCATGCACCAAATTAACAGCAAAACACACTCCAACATACACACACATATTCACATTCTCTCAAGGCAGTTAAAAAAATCTACCAAAAGAAAAGTACTGAAATAAGTATTTATTATTACACACTCTGTTTTCAGTCAGACATTTCCCCAGAAAGTGAAAAAACTGAATTGTTTCTTTTCTGCCTGCCTTCCTTATTCATAAAGTAAATTTTTACAGATAACACAGGTAGCTTATTTACTCTTGTGGAAAACAAATGTGTTTACTTGACAAAAACAAATAGGAATGCAATTAGAACTACCAACCACTACCAAAAATCAAAATTCAGCTCTTATGCTTAAAAAGCATCAGAGCATCAAAAATGTCTTTCTATAGGCATAAGAAACACTGGAAGGGTTCATGCCAAGGATTCAGGACTGGGCACAGAAGCCACAAGTTCTGCCACTAACTTGATCTGAGACATTAGATAAACAACTTCACCCCTTCTCCATCTCACACTTTAGTAAGCCAGTAATGATAAAATTTCCTGCCTCACCACATGGGTGGAGAACACTTTACTAATTCATGACTACAAAGCAACTTGAGAACTGTGGATATAAAGCTTGTACATACACACACACTTGTAAATTAAAATAGACACGTATTATATTTATAAATTAAAACCAAGATAGGAGAGAGCTAAAACTCATTACCCAAAAGCTCCAGTCAGCACTCCAGCTATACTGAGCAGGACCCTGCATTTTCTCTGTGCATGAATTAAGAGTCTCCTCTGAATCAGCAAGTAGCTGGCTAATAAGACCATGATCCACTTCATGAATTTCCTGTGAACAAAGAAGAAAGGTATGTAATCCAGCAGTGATGGAGAAAGGTGAAACAAGATAGTTAGTCCATTTAACAGCTGTATATTAAATGAAACCTGACAGGGCAGTTTCACCAAGGTGAGTGGCATGGAAACGCTTCCCACTGACAGCTTTTTAACTGGTTTTATTTTTTCCCCCCAGACTACACTATACTTCATTATATTTTACATTTTTTATCAAACTATTTTATTTCCAGTGAAGCCCCTCCCAACTTGCAGGTTGAAGCTGCATAGATATTTAGAACTGAAATAGTATCAACACAAGACATCAGCGCCTAACATGCAGCACGTCTCAGGAACCTGTGAGACCTTTCAGAACTTGAGAAATGTCATACAGGTGCAGCATTTTTACCAGAGGACTGTCAAATATTATTATAATACTGATAAATCAAGTGTTTATACTTACTGTTAGTTACACTATGAATTGTACATAAATACAAACATTTCAGAGACAATTTGACTCATATCACTTAGTATTATGATAATAAGCAGCACTGTTTTCTAATTCTGTAGCACTCCCCCTTGTTACCAGTATTCTTCGCTTTGGAAGTCAGTTTTACTTTATGAAGGGAAACAGCCACGGAACGTCACTTGTGCCACCCCAGCCAGCAAACGGTAGAAAACCAGCCCAGGGCCCTAACCAACAACCCCGCCTGTACCCCCGGATCCGCCGGGATGAGGCAACGCTGGGCTTTAACTCCAAACCAGCTCAGAACCGAGGCGGCGCTGGGCCACCCCCGGCCGGCCCGAGGCGCGCACCCCCGGCCAGCGCCGCCCCGGGGCCGCGGCCCGGGCTGGGGACAGGCTGCGGAGGGGAGAGCGGGCGAGGCACAGGCACAGCCACGCCGGGCTACGTGGTGTGAGAGCAGAGCTGCCCCGGGCGGCTTTTCCGCGCGAACACCGCACTCGCTAAAACCTCCACCAGTTGCTGCTCGCCCGCGCCCTCCCCACCGAAGCGCCGGGGCTCAGCGCTGCCCGGCCACCCCAGCCCGCCTGCCCCTGGCTCTCCCGCGAGCCCAGACCCTCCCTGCGGGGCGTTCGCCGCCCGCCTCATCGGGGCGCCCCGAGGGCCACCCCGGCCCCGCCTCGCCCCAAAAACTTTCGGGGAGGTGGGTGGGGACGGCGGGGCCCGCTCGTGCGGCTGCCCGCGGAGGGAGCGGGGCTGCCACTCCCCGCACCTACCTGCGCGGCCCGCCGCTGGCCCGGGGGGCGGCGGGGGCGCGGAGCCCGCCGGAGGGGCGGGCGGGGAGGGCAGCGGAGCGCGGCGCTTACCATGGAGGGGGGCGAGGGCCGCGCGGCGCCCGCCAGCTGCCTGCGCGGGGCGCTCGGCGGGGCCGCGGCCGCCATTTAAAGGGGCCGGCGCCGGCCGCGCCGCCGGCCCGCGGCGGGAGGAGGTTGCCAGGGGCGAGCGGTGCCGCGGCTCCCGAGGAGGGGGAGCCGTCATGGGGGCGGAGAGCGCTGCGGCGCCTCCGTGCCCTCCTGGTCGGGCCGCGGCAGCCCCTCTGCGGCTTCCGCAAGGGTTAACTGGGAAGCCTCCGCGCCGGTGGAAAGTTTGAGGGCTGTAATAGGGAAAAACTCCCGGCTGCGGGGGAGGCGTTCGCTGCCTCCTGCCCGAGGGAGAGCCCCGCGCCCGCCGCCCTCCGTGAGCGCAGCCGGTTAAACAGCGCCGGGCAGCGAAACGGCTCCCAAATGCTGGGTTCGCGGCATTCCACGGAAAACAGTGCCGAGAGGACGCTCCGGGGGACTCGTAGGGGGAGAAGGGGAAGGCTGGCTGCGGGCCGAGCGGAGGATGAGGTGACATAAAGGGAGTCAGGGAGGGAGGTTTCATCCCAGGAAAACCTGGGTGTCGTTTTTGAAGCTGCTAAGCAGCACTGAGTGGTTTCTGCCCCAAGCTCTGAGCACCCGGAGGGCTCCTCAAATCAGGGGACCCAACCAAGGCGCCAAGGCGACGATGGCTTGCAGATTTGCACTGTCAGCTCACCTCACAGGAAAAAGAAGAGTCCTGTGAGGTGCAAAGAAGTCACATTGCTGGGTAGTTGGCTGGTAGATGATGAAAAGCGATGGATGGATGGATATACAGATGATATACAGATATACAGCCTGTTGTCCCCTTTCTCTCTACCTCTTCCCTGGGAAATGTGTGGAGGCTCCCTTTGGACATCTCAGGGCCCTGTGATACCTGTTCACTGTTACATAGAAAAAGTGCCCGAAGTCCCCGTGGGTGACACGCCCTCCCAGCTGTTGGCCCAGACAGGACAGCGTTAATGCAAGCAACTACAAGTCTCCAAAATTTACAAGAGTGTGAAAAAGAATGTGTGATTTGTTTCATTTTTGTTCCTTGCTTTCTTGATTTGCACTTGAAACTTGAATTCTGGGGGCTTTTTTTCAACAACAGCCAGTTTATTTTTCTTTTTGTTCAAAAACTGAGTCATACTGGGTTATCCAAGTGGGAGAAGCTTCATGTTCAACCACTGGCTGCCAGCAACACTAACCAACCTCCTTTGTATTCCCTCAGTTAACAGCTGGCTGACCTGGCACTTTGCAAGACAATTCCTTGTTCTGAATGACATGAACATAAACAGCATTTGCAGGAGCAATGATGGTATGTCCATCACAACACACTTGAAGGGTTTTTTGAAGCACACCAAATACTTGTGTCTAAATAAGACAGTGTTGGATTGCCTTTGGTTCAGATCCATCTTTGCACACTGACTCCTCTAACACAATCATAATCAGCACTCTAAACCAGTAACTCGTGCCAAAATCCTCTTGATCTGCCAGGTACCTTTGACTCTACTGGTTATTCCCTCATCAAACTCTTCATTGTTTTTGATTCCTCTAACTTTTCCTTTCACAGATATTTTGGCTTTGCTCACTAACACTTTGGCAGTTCGTCCTTCAGAAGACCCTCACAAACTTCTATCTTCCTTCTAAAGTGCTTTGTTTCTCTGCACTTGGTCCCACTTTTCTTCCTAATATGATTCCTGGTAATCACAGGCCTTCCAACTCTCTCAAGACATTTCAGATAAGTATTTCCCTTCTAGGTTCTTTTAAGCATTCTCCCTCTAGCCCATCCTGCTTTCGCTGCTTCCACTGCTTTGGGGTCTGCACACCAAAGCTACAGTGACAACTGATGACTCCAGGAATGGGCTGTTCCTCTTGACATTGTTTGGTCAGCCAACTTTTGCAAATCAATTGTGGGTTCTTTTGCTTTCAAATGCAAATAAAAGCAGAAATACTCCTGCATCTCTCAGCTGCATTGTGCTCTAAGAGTTCTGAAATTGAGTCTTCACTGGATATTCAAGCATAATTCCATTACCTGGAGAGTTTTGAAGATATGCAAGATCATTAGATAAAGAGTGCCATAATCTCTAATCCTGTAGTTGAGGAAAGAGATGTCAGCCAAATAGTGACAGTAGCCCATGCTTGGTACAGGTGTAGCACGGCTGGCAGAGCTGGGTGGTACAAGTGAGGCTTGGAGCTGCTGTAGCTCCTCTGAGAGGGTTGTGCTCTGTGTGGGCCTTCTGTAAACACAGATTGATTCAGAGCACACCTGCTGGTTTTGCAGATAGGCTGCCCTCTCCAGCAGTTTTCCTCTCCACCCAAACTGCACAAACAAGCTCTACTTAAATATAAACAGAGTTGAAATAGACAACTTTTGAAGAAAAATTATTTGTTCTGTACTGAAAAAAAATACTTTGGGGAATACAGTTAACCTGTAAACTTCATGTACATATAGCCACAAAGATACTGAGTTCCTGAAGTTTCCTTTTGTGGTGCATTAGGGTGATAATGCAGTGCATTAGAGTCTGGCTGTTCAGAAAATTAAGCCAATGCTCTTTGTATTCTCACCATGACTTGGGAGGGGTTCAGCAGAAGAGAGATCTTTGGAGACTCTGGATATTCTATACTCAGCCCAAAGTTGTGGTTTATAAAAGCCAAAAGTGAAAAACAATGAATTATCTTCACTCTGTTCTCAGAGCATTTTCGACATGTTCTCAGAGAGAGATCAGAACAGCCACCGGGGAACTAATTGTTGCCACTTGCAACGTGGTGGCTCTCATCCAGGGAGCAGGCAGAGCACTGTGAGCTCAAAGCTGTGGTAACTTTAGTAAGTGTGACATTCACTAGGCAGAATGTGAGGTCCTGTTGCTATAATACACACATATTTTTTACCCTTACTACCAGAGGGAGAGATGGTGAGGCCATATACTTCAGCAACCATGAGCCAGCACACTGGGAAACTCTATAGATCTGCAGTGTCTTCATTCATCTTCTTCTTGGTGGTGGGTGAGTACTAAACTACCTTCCTTAATTAGAAGAAATATAGTTGTTCTTGGAAGCTTGGCTGGAGAAGTTCTTTTTTTTTTTTTCCCCTCAAAATGCAACTTTCAACTGAGGGCTTCCTCAGGGTGCAGGGAAATTGTGTTTAGTGTTGTGGATTGCATTAAAACATACTTTTCTCTTTAGATACATTCCTGTTTATCTAATAAAAATGTTCAGAAAGAGTGTATTTGCCTGTCTTTCCCCAGATGTGTCTCATCATTCCTAGAAGCTTCATTTCTATTTTGTTTCTCTGATGCATTAGCCACCAGTTATTGTCACAAGGTAGTTATTCATATCCGTTTATGAGAGGCAACTTCAGCCCAGGGCAAAAGTCATATAAATTAAAAGCAGCAATGTGCAGTCATTGATCGCTTAATCAGAGATGGCTGGGAGCTGATTGCAGTTTGTAAAGCACCTTCATGGCACCAGCATGGTATGAGTGTGAAGCTGAGATCTAAAGCAAAGAAAACCATCTGAAAGACAGTAATTTCATCAGCAGAGGGTTTTTTTGCAGGTTGGAAATAGATATTGCCCTCAACCCCTCCTCCAGCTACTGAGTGTGAGTGTAGGAGAGGAGGCTAAATTGGAAAGGTAGAATTCTGCACTGACCTCCACACAGTGTTTTGGTTTCCCCATGCTCTTGGCAGCTGGCAGAAGAAGCTTTCAGGGCTGCTTGGATTTACTGCAGGCACCAAAGACTTAAGTGAGACTCCAGGACAGGAAGAGAGTATTTTATTCTTTCTTTTTGTCACCCCAGCTCCTCTAGCCTGCCTTGCATATTTCTCACTTACAGGTCTTATATGGCCCTATATGGGGAAGTATCAACCTGAAGATTACATAAAGGGGAGGCTGAGGGTTTTAGTAGGTGCCCTCTAAGTACTGCCGAATGCAGAGCACATTGCCACATTGCAGGGAGTCCCTGAGAGCTTTCTCCCCTTGTGGCTGAAAACTGGACGTGAACTAAGGACTTCATATGACAATGACCTATTAGATCATCTAATAGTTTGTCCAGGTCTAGACAAGATCATCCATGCTGTATTTCTCATACCCTGTCTAGCTTAAGTGCTTTCAGCACAAAGCCTTGCATTCCTCTCCATGGGCTTGAGCCCCACAACCCACATGACATGGGGCATGTCACTTTGCTAATGAAGTAATTGACTTTAAAAGAGCTTTGAAGCAGAGTCAGCAAAGCATTTGCCATGGTATGCTCCCAGATGCCAAAACGATAAGGGCATTGTGTAATTGAATACCACTGAACAAATATGTTCCAGTTTTGCAGCCTTAAAAAAGAAAAAGAAAGAAAAGAAAGGGAGAAAAATAGAGACAATTCTGTGACCTTCTCAGTGAAACCCCCAAAGGGAGCTGGGACAAAACAAAACAGCCTACTCCTCTCCTGTTTTAATTTTCATAAGTTACATGGTTTGTATTAAATAAAAGATATGGAAATAAAACAGATGATGAGGCCAGTTATTTCATAATAGGAGATACATATAAAACTCACGATGAACAGAGGCAACATCAAAGCACATTGTTCCTACTCAGTTACATTCGCTATGCCACTAAGTGTCTGTGTAAAAAGTATACCTTTTGCATCACTGAAAGAAGTAAAAATTACAGTTCTGTTACAGGGGTTCATATGGCAAGACTGGAATACTTGTAGCAAAGAAGAAATTTTGTGGCCATTCCTTGAAAACAAGGTAGCAGTAGCATACACTAGCTAAAGCAGCAGTTATCCAGTGGAGAAAATTATTAATAAACTGAGATTTTAAAAGAGTACTCATTATGAAACTGCTCAAATTCACTCTAATAAATAACCAAATAGATCACTTCAGAGTATTTTATGCACAAAAACTGTAATATGTCGAGCTTTGCCAGTTGTTTCAATTATATTTTATATTTCCACAAAGTATCTTGTCAAGATACTTCAATTTTTTTATGACTGCTGCCTTAATACACATATCTAATTGGACTGGGAAGATCTGGACTTCAGATTTCCCCAAGAAGCTCCAGTGAGCTTATTGGTGAGATTACATAAGAACAGAAGGATAATATCTTACCCTGTACCTTTAATAAGAACTACTAATTTTAGGGGACCAGATTCAAAACTCTGTTTGGGTACCTAATTCTCAGGCATCCAATTCCCATGGGTTGGTGTTCCAATTCTAAGGCAAAAATTTTCACTTAGAGGTAAAAGCACAGAGAGCCAAACAGCTTATAAGGTGTTTCACGTGCACTGTTGTCTAGTTTCACAGCCAGTTTATAGCTCCTGTATTTTTGCATCCACGAGTTCTCTCGTTTCACAGTTAAACTGTAAGCGCTATGCCCCATCCTTTTATAAGGTGCCCAGAGCAACAGGGCCATGATTGCTGACAGAAACCTTCTACTCCCATATGAGTCATAAATAATAATAACTATGAATACAACTGTGATTTTTGTGTACAAGCATGCCTGGAGGAGCCATTCAAGTAACTCTCAAACTGATCATAAAGGGATTTGGTTTTCTATTGCCTCGAGATATTTGTCCCTGAGCAGAGGGCCTCTATTGTCATTGTGATGCTTTACCAGACCCACACAATAGCGTTTCACACTCGGTGGATGTCAATGAAGACTCAAGACAATGGAAAATCACGACCTTCGCTCTGGAAGTGTCTGAAGTCCTGGAGAGGACACCAACTAGCTCGAAGGGAGACTATTTCACTTGAAGAAAATAAAACAACATAAGAGCCTTTTCCAAAAATTGGTCTGAACTCTTTCTTGGCAAAAGCTTATTTTTATGTTTGCTTTTCCCTCTTTTTGAGACACCAACTATTCCTCTCATTTTCTGTGCCCAGGCTTGTTTCCAGAAGTGAGATCCAGTCTCACTACGCTTAGCTCAAGGATATGATACTATGATTAGCACCTGAGTATGAGAAGGCAGGTTGAAATGTCTGCTACAGACACGTTCATGTTTTTCTAACCAAGGTTAGCTGGAGACAGTCCCTTCACAGAGTATAGCTGCCACCTTCAGCTTCAGTACAGGCATAAGGCTGATGTTCTGTCCCCCAGACTGCTCATGGGTTCTGCTAGGGGTTCAATCTCTGTGAATGGAGATTCTTCCCATGATTTCAAGATTTTCTGTCCTGTGATTGAAAGTGCATGCCAAAAAATGCTAAGAATCACATTAGGTTTTGGGATGTGGGCAGTTGTATTAGACACACATTGTCCTTGCCAAAATACAACTTCCAGTGTATAACTGTACATGCATTTTTTGCTTTCCCTCAGAAGCAGTTGAGGCAGGAACGTTAGGCCCTGAGATTTTTTGGGGTGGGAAGAAAGTGGTTAGTGTTGCAGATGGAAATGGGGCTGACTGGACTCTAAATTTCACCCAAAGCCATTAGACAATGGCATTAATCTTCCTTCCTCTAGTATGGCAGTAGAAAGGAGCTGATATTCAGGAAAAGACCTGTCTGTACACAAGAACATAATCTAAGCAGAAACTAGGAAGAAAATATCTATCATCTTAATAGTGACTGCCCTCACATGCTAATTCCAGGAGCCATTCTTTCTGTTGGTTAGAGGTCAGGAGCAGCAGGGACATTTATCATCCTATCACCCTCAGCTGTCCTCTTCTCTCTCTTCCCTGGTACAGATGTAGGAGTTACTGGTGGAAGTGCAAACAAGGAGAATGCAGCAGCTGTGATTCATGTAACACCGCAGCCTTTGTTGTTGACACCTGAGCCTTGGAACCTTTTGGTGACTCAAACACCAGCCAAGGAGAAAGCTAAAGAAAGTGAAACTGTGGTCCTGACCTGCCATCTTAACAGTCCACAGCATCCCTCCCTGACTGACCTGATGGTGAAGTGGTACAAAGAAGATGAAAAGGGGCAGATGGACCTGCTAGAAAAGAATATGACCATCCTGCCAAATAACTCCAGGATCTTCATGAGTGGAGACTTGTCCCAAGGGGATGTTTCCCTGATTATCCTCAATGTAACAATCAGTGACCATGGTATTTATTTCTGTGAGGTTACACTTCCAGACGGGAAGGTGGTGAAAGGAGATGGCACAAAGCTCAGGATCAGGAGGGCTCTGGGTAATACTTGCAGTTATTTAATATTTTTCTCCTTGTTTTTCCTCCAAAGCTGGTCTGCACATTTGCAAAAAGAGAGAAGTTGGCCTGTTTGGCCTCTGGCATTAAGGGCCTGGTGTGATGGAGTGTAATTGCTTTATAGCATTTCTCATTATTTTTGTCAGACCAGCTAAAATACATTAGCTTGTCTCTATAAACAATCACAGGTATTATATTACACCACAAAAAGAAGGAATAATGTTATCCATAAAAATAAAGTCACTGCAAAGAATGAAGCAGTCAGACAAGTTCCCCTTGTACTCACAGCTCTGGCAGAACCCCCATGAGTGACAGGTGACAAGGTGCCATCTAAAGAAACAGCTCTAGACCTCTTTTTTTGGACGTTATTTCTCTCCAACCCACTAACTTGCATAGTCATGCCTTAACTCTGAATGACATAAGTAATCCCACAATAATCACGAGGATCATTTATCATATGATTGTTATATAATTTCTGATTAACTTCATTCACATTAAAGTAGCATTAGAAGTGCCATGCTATGTTTTCTTATCCTCACAGATAGACACTAGGCATATTAAGTAAAGAGGTACCTTGCTATATCTGTAGCAGCTGGAAATATTAAAATTTCCTTTTATGTAGGCTAAACAGATTCCAGTCCCAAAAAGTCAACACATTAGAAGAGTTATTATCTTATTATCTAAATAACAAAAAATATCTCCTCCTGTTTCAAGAGTAAATTATGCAAGTGCCATTTTCCTCTTTCTCATCACCAAAGCTTCACTAAGCCTTTGGCATTTTGAGACTGAGTTACTAATTTTTATAATACTACTGAGTTTAAACTGCAACACTAAAGCAAGCAATCTGTGTCCCTCTGCCAGGTCTTGGCCGTGTGTCTAATGAGGTCTCCTGTTGCCTTGATCTCATAGTCTCAGTAGCACAGGTTACTCTTGAAATGTCTGCACCCTGGCTGGCATAACTGCCTTTCTGTGTTCCTGAGATGATGAAATGTATAATTTCAGCACTGTGCCATCTCTGTCATGCAACAGTCTCAAGAGCAGCCAGTCAAAGAAAAGACTCCAGTGGAGCTCTCTCTGCTCTCTGCTGCTGTCTCCCTTGGAAATAGATAGGCAGATCAATGGCTTTATCGAAGTTGTCAAAATAATTGTTTTTCCTTTCAAAAATAAAGTATACAGGCACGAGTCCCATTAATTAAAGCAGCAACTTCTTTTGCCATCTAATAGTTGAGGGATAGATATTGAGGGAGATTTCTGGGGCAATGGGGCTGCCCTTTCTCTAAAGCACCAGACAGCATAGCAGCTTAGGAATGCTGCTTAGGGATTTCTACACTGGAATGAAAAAAAATAGTAGCTCTGTAGTGCAAGTCACTCTCCTGTGTAGAAGGGATTTCATGTCAGACAAGACATCAGCATGATCATAGTAAGCAGCTTCCTCTGCAGCCACTGCAGAAAAGGTGCTGGCTGCATTGCATATACTTGTCTGGAAAATATCTTACATCTCTGCCTTCCTTTCTCCCCCAGGCTTGTTTGGTATAGAAGAATCCATTGGAACAATCATTGGTGTTGTGGCAGCTGGTATTGGTGGCATAGTGGTTCTGATCATTGTTTTAACCCCCCAGCTGAGGAAGTGCATCCTCTGCATGAGACAAGAGTCTCACCAAAGGTACCTGTGTTTTAACTGAAAGACAAATTAGACATTTACTTACCTCTGCTCAGACATGGGGCCTGGTTCAGAAAATAAGCAGTGTGACAGAAGCTATAACAGAGCTGGTTCTATGTTCCATCACTCTTTCAAATAGTTTTTTGTTTATGTTGGATAGAGCTTTACCAATGGGCCTAATAAGTTACCTATAAAAGAATACTAGGATCTTCTTTAATTGCCACTTTGGACTAAGAGTTTTTCAATGAGATGCTGTATCTTCTTTTAACAAAAACCAAGGATTCATTCAGTCCTTTTATGTTTATGCTGAAGGATGGTTCTTCCTCCTGCCAACTTTGTGCTTACATCTGTATTCTTGCAATGCTTGTGTACAGAAAGCCTATGATGGCTTAGGTGTGTGATGTTGGTTTCTAAAGCCCTACTTAAAGATCTATCTTCTATTAAACCAGCTGATAACGTTGGGAAAACCAGACATTTTCACCACACATGAGCCAAAGAAATGCCCCAATAAGAGGCTGATGTACCCAAAAGCTCGCCTGCTTTTTTTCTGTTCTGTCAACTGGTCTAATTTGAGGAGACTGACACTGCATCTTGAAACAAATTTAGTTCCCATTTTGAGCAACCCAAGATGTGGTATGCGTTTCAGAGCGAGCTCAGCTGACTTTTTGCATTCATTGAGGAGACGTGTGATATGCACCTCTTCATCTGGTGCTCAAAAAATTCTTGCTCAGCCTGATGAAAAAATCCCCTCCCGGAAGGGCTGAAGAAGACCTGCGCTTGCAGTTCCCTGGAGCGCTGCCGCCACCTGATGGACAGCGTGGCGGGGACAGGGACACGCCGGGAGCTCTGCCTCTCTCCCCGGGCAGGATCTTCCAGCCCTCTCTGGGAAGCGCACTCCCTTCCATAGGCTGATGCTGCCCACACAGCATCATCCCTCTGCAAACGCCCTACATTAAGACTTCGCAACTTATTCTTTTGCCAGAAAGCCTCGGAGGAGTTTATTGTGTTGTCCTGACTCTGTTGCTCACGCATTCTCTCATTTCCTTCTTGCTCAGCATAGCTTGAGGTGCAGCGTTGCAGGAGTCGCTGGGATATGCAAAGCCTGCAGGTGGAACAACTTCTGATGCCCCATAAGCCAAAAAACTGAGTTCTAGGCGGAATAAAAGCCTTTGCCTCTACATGTTGACTTTGGCGTTTTTGTTAGCAAGCTTCTTTTTCCTCCAGCTTTGTCAGCCACACAGTGGCATATTTACCAACGTCCTCCAGAAAGAAGCAAAGCAGCTTTTTATGGAGAAATTTGTATTATTACCTGTCAAAACTCCACTTACTTTGGCCACATATCTCTGAATTTAGACTCTGATGAGGCACCCTGTGTCTCTCTGTGCCATCAGTTCTTATTTTAAAGGTGCATTTCACAGTTTGTCAGCTGAGCTTCAGCAGAGACAGAAGGAGCCCAGACCACTCAGGTGCTCCAGGTGCCCATGTAGTGCTAGCACCTACCCGAGGAAATCAAAAGCATTGCTTCTGGGGATGCAGGAGTGCCTCCAATCTGTCTGTGCCTCCTGCCAAAGAAGCTCTTGTCCAGTTGGCTTGTCCAGCCTAAACACTTGCAACAAAGATGCAAAGTGGAACCACTCCTGGCTGAAAGAATGAGATTTTGCTTTCTCTTGCCAGAAGGAAATGTAGCGTTTGACTATAAGCCTCTAATACTCTTAAAAAAAAAAAAGAGAGAGAGAGAGATGAGAGATTTGCTTGACATCATATAGACCATCTTCTACATGTATCAGAGAGCAGTGTATCAGCTCTGAACTCTGTGGAGCAATGAGTATATTGTTTTGCAAAGTGTGGGTATGCCTGCTAGTAAGCAGAAGTCAGAAATTCTTGCTGACCTTGCAACTGCAATAGCCCAGTGTAACTCTGCTTACCCCTGAACACAGCTTAGAAGTGTCTCCAGTGCTGTGACGCAGGACCATGAGGGAAAAGACAAGTGGGCTCTAAGCAATCTGGTCTGGTTAAAGGTGTCCCTGCTCATTGCACAGGGATTGGAACGAAATGATCTTTTTAAAGGCTCCTTCCAACCCAAATTACCCTATGATTAAAAAAAAAAAAAACACAACACTATTTGGCAGCAGGAGATATAGATATGTTCCCACTGCACCACAGACCAAACCCTCTATTTCTGCAAAAGAGATCTTGATCATGATCAGAGCAGGATCTTCCCTTTTCTTCAGCATGTATGTTACCTGTCACAGAATCACAGGCTGGGTAAGGTTGGAAGGGGCAGAGTGGATCATCTGGTCCAACCTCCCTGCTCAAGCACATGGCACAGGATTGTGTCCAGACAGGTCTGGAATATCCCCAGTGAGGGAGACGCCACAACCTCTCTGAGCAACCTATTCCAGTACTTAGTCACCTGCACAATAAAAAAGTTTTTCCTCCTGTTCAGGTGGAGCTCCTTGTTCATTAGTTTCTACTTAATGCCTTCTTGTCCCATTGCTTGTCACTACCGAGCAGAGCCTGACACCCTCCCTTCAGTTATTCATAGACACTGATGAAGTCTCTTCTCTGTCATCTCTTCTCAAGGCTGAACAGACCCAGCTCCCTCAGCCTTTCCTCTTAAGAGAGATACTCCAGACTCTTAATCACTTTTGTCACCTGCTGTTTCTCTAGCAGGTGTCAGGGCAGTTAAAGTCCCCCACCAGAACCAGGGCCCGTGATTGTGAGGCTGCTTCAAGATGCCTGGAGAAGATCTCATGCACTTTCTCCTGCTCAGGTGGGCTGTAGTAAACACCCACAACAGTGTTACCCCTATTAGTCTGCCCTTTTTTCCTAATCCATGAGATCTTGACTTGCTTGTTGTCCACCCAAAGGCAGAGCTCCATACATTCCAAGTGCTCTCTCACAGAGAGGGAAACCACCACTGCACCTTTCTGGTCTGTCTCTCCTCCCCATAAATCCTGGCCTGACAGAAATTCTTTCACACCATTTTTTGATCTGGAAAACGAGGAAAAAAATTTATTCCACTGCCTTCAGATTCAAACTGTTAGAAGAAAGGTCCTAAAAAGACTATTCTGGCCCCCCATATCTGACATGGCAGGTGGGATGAGTCTGTCCACATAAAAAGTCTGGCCAGAGGATGAAGTGAGGATTGTATGGGGCTGCTCCCCAGCACTTGGCTGCTTCTTGGTCACACAGGCACACCATTTTTTCACATCGGTCTGTCAGGTTATCTGCAAAAGAAAAATGTGAGCTGAGGATATGAGATTCTGTATCAAAGGCAAGAAGGAGGATAAATTCCCTTAAAAAGCTGCCCTTTAGGAATCAAGGGCTGTGGCAGCAGGACTGACATGTTGATCTGTGAGTGGATCTGACCCTCCCCTGCCCTCTCGCTGTCAACAGGTCTGACCTTAACTGTGACAAAGAGTATCAGAAAGTAGCAGCTAAATGTAGATTGGCAATGCTTATAAAAATCTGCTTAACACAGAGCACTCCCTGCCTCTAGAACTGTGTGAACTACGAGGGTTTAATTCAACAGTTGAAGCTAAAAAGGAAAATTATTTTATCTTGGCCTGAGGTAAAAATACTCCAGCATTCCTCAGTTGGTGAATTTCCCTTCTAACTTCTCCCTCTGCAAAACAGACTGATATCAAAAGAATAAACCACTACTTTGAAAGAAGGAGCCTCCTAGAGGGATGTTCAGAAACCTGAGGGCATCACAGCACCCACCAGGCATCTTCACTCTTGCTGTATCAGTTGCTGCTGTCTCTCTCTGATCACAGCAGAGGAGCTAAGGAGCTTTGCAGCAGGGCCAGGTACCTAAGTTTTATGAGCCAGCAGCTAACAAAGTAATCAAAGTCATACATGGAACTATACAGAATGCAAATATATGGCTACATGACCATGAATAATATCAAAGCCACTAGCTTAGAAGGCTACATTGTAAATGACTGAGTTTGGGTTAATAAACCTCATCCCACCTTTAGGTGGTTTAAATGCAGCTGTTGGGTTAATATTATTTTAAAGCACAGTGCTTTGTTTATTTGAGGCTGCTACCATGTGTTATCTAAGAGCCACAAAACCCTGCACTAGGCAAAGTTTAATGTGCCAGTGCACATGGCCTTCATTCCAAAACCAATTGGAATAAGTATAGGAATTTTTTCAGATTTCACTGGACTTTGATGGCTCAACCCTGTATCTGAAAAATAAGAAAAGCCCTGGCTTCCTAAGCTGGTCTGAATAATCATGTATTTATTGGTAAAAGTTTTTTAAGGGTTAATGAGGACTTAGGGCCACTTTTTTTCTTAGCTACCAGTCTTGCCTCAAACTCTCCTTGCCCCTCTGCTCCTTAAGCTCTTCCTATGCTGTGCCAGCAACTGTTCATCAAATGTGAGTACAAAAGTCTGGCTTCATAACATTTCTGTTTGACAGAAATTACTTTTTTGACCAGACCCCACAACTAACAGTCTTTTTTATAATCCAGATAACTACTGAATGGAATTTCCCTACAGGTGATGACATATCTAGACTAAAGGATATGGTTTTGCCAGTTTTTTTCATTTCAGGAACAAAACTACCTAATGGTAGCAAAAATAGGAGAAATTCCAAGTAAAATGAGTTCCTGTTTATTTTACATGAAAATGTCTGTATTTATGACACAGATTTATGATGTCAGGCAGCTGGCATCTAATTCCTGTTGCATTGAAATGACAGTGCAAACAGTTCTGCTTCTAACACTTCTGGACATTATTACCCTGAGCTCAGCAAGCAAGCCTGGAAATTTAATTCTTCATCTCTTTTGTTTGAGTGGGATCAGACATTACACCTTCACATCCTTGTAAGACCTGTCATGTTGTAGCCTGGGGTAGGAAATTTGTCTTCAAAGAACATTTCTATTGTTCCTCCTCACCAGGAATATCAGGGGGAGTGAAGCCTGGTGAGGGCTTGTGGAGAACAGTTGATGGATGCATCAGGTCTTGCCTGGACATCAGTTAAGGAATTAATGAAATTTGTTTAACTTGTGCTTGTTGGCCAAGTCAGGGCAACTGCAGACTGCTACACTCCTGTGTCCACTCCCATGGGCTCAATGATACCTCTCATATCTGCAACTTGGATTGTTCCTTCACAGCAAAGATAAACAGGACTTTTTTTCTGTAAAATGACTAGCAGAAAATATCAGTCAGCTATAGAAATATGGGCAGGCAGGAGGGAGAGCAGTTGTACATTAAAGTGACACATTCCTTTGCCAGCACTTTGTATTTTCTAGATTGTTCTGGAACTTTGAAAAGAGCAATTGCAGTTGTGCTGTGTCCCGTCCCCTATCTGCTGGCAGATCTTCAGCTGCTCATGAGGCTGAGGATTGCACCAGTAAAATATGGTTTTCTGATAAGGTAGAAATAGTATTTTAATGTTCTAGCAAGTAACTTTGATGATTATGGGGATAAATCTTACTCTCACAATTTCTTTTCAAACTTTCAAAGTCTTCTACAATGGATTTTACTACCAGGAGCTTTCTGGAAACTTAGAAATACAAGTGACAAATTCTAAGACTCAAGTCATCTGGTGTATGTCAAAACAAACTGTGTGAGACACTGACGGCCTGTGACTGTGCAATTCAAACCTTCTTGCCTGGGTACCAGCTGTAGAGCTGAGCACAGCCCACACTTGCTGTCTGCCTGAAGCACTTGAGAGCATTTGATTCTGCATGGTTCCAAATCCCTACTGAACCCCAGGAGTTCAGGCTGGAGCCCCACAGTGGGCAGAGGTGCAGGCTGGCATCTTATTTAACTTGTCTTGCAGCTGTGCTAGATAGCCTGGCTCTTCTCTAGCAGTGCTTAAGGGCAGTAAAAAAGTGGACAATACTGCTGGAGGAAGGGCCAGAATTACAATGGAAAGAGCACCCCTGAAGACCCACAGCTGTGGGAAGAGGCATGTTTAATGCCAATGAGCAGAAAGCCTCCAGAGAGTCATCTACATCCCTGCCAAACTAAGATGGCTTGTGGGCTCCATGGCCCCTACTCCTGCTCTTTAGCCTGGGGAGATCTCAGGATTCCTGGAATGTGCTGGGGCTCCAGCTTTCCTAACAGCTCCAGGCAAGGAATGGGCAGGGAGCTTGGAGGAGAACGGACATTGCCTAAAGCCGCTTTGAAACCAGCTTGGAAAACACAAACCTGCCTCTGGGGCCCCCAAAGCTCTTTGGTCAGCCTGGTGCCTGCAGAGAAGGGAGGGAAGGAGGGAGGGAGAGAGGGAAGGAGGGAGGGAGGGAGGGAGGGAAACCCAGGTGACAGGAGCCAGCCTTTCCTTACCGCACTGCACGGTGTTCTGCTCACACGCCCACTGGTAACGCTGCACCTTGGGGTTGCAGCCTTCCTTCTCTGCCGTGTCATAGCAGCAGTCATGCCTGTGGCAGCACCTGGGAGACATAAAAAGAGAGAGTTTGGGTGTCCTCCTGCATCCTGCCTTTTCGCATGGACTCCAGGGGTGCTTTGGTCACACACAGCTCATGACAGCAATGTTCACCAGGCCTGTCAGTAAATCATCTGTTGATGATGAAAGTATTCTGGCATCCCTGGGAAAGCTCGCTTGTCTCAGGAGCTCATTAATGCATTTGCTCCCATGACCCCTGTGCTTCTTCCTCTGAGCTTTTACCCTTGTGAAAATGTGTGGTCAAGACATGGTAATCTGGCTGGAAAGGATCCTATAAGTTCTGCTATTGTGGCTCACTTGTTTAGGCTTAGATCTATCCCAAAACTTGGAATTGAGATGTTTCTTGCCTTCCTCAGTATCACCAAGAAGCTTCATCCCTTCAGTTCACCTGAACCTGCCATGTGCTCCTTGGTTCATAAAAGTTCTGAGGGGCGGGCTACAAATTAATCGGTCTCAATTGTGAAATTCATATGAGTTAACTTAAGAGCCTTAAAAACCATCTACATCTGAGGCATTCACCTATCTTCCCTCTATGCACATCTGCACCACAGTTCACATTTTCATGTGTCGGAGATCAAACACAGATTGAAAAGCATCAGATTTGAAAGAGCAGTTGTGTTTCACTGACCATAGAGAGAATGAGGATGAGTAGCTCAGCTGATGACATCTGCCATTTGGATTAGTCAATGAGATCATTCTCACTGTCAATTACTTCTGAGTTTATAGAAAACTTGGCCTCACTTGAATTTTATTGTGGTAGTTTAGGGACTCAAATTCCACCAAGAAAAGATTCAGCACTTAGAGATGTTCTCTGCTGAATAACAAAGGTGGTTTCAGCAAGGATGCAAGGTCAGAGGCTGGAGCCAGAGAGCAGATCTCTCCTGTATTTCCAGAAGACAGCCCTGCAAGATCACTGTGACTCTGCAGAGAAACCACTCTACTAGCTGGGAAAAATTGAGTCAGGCTGATTTTACATAAAAACCCTGAAGCTGCAGCAAAGCCTAATCCATCCTCAGGGGAATGATAGGCAGCAGAGCAGGCCCATCCCTAGTGTCTCATATATGGGACACTGAGCACTGAAGGCTGTGGTGGAGGGCTGCCAGCTGTAGAAACCAAAGGTTTGTGAAGTCTGGGGAGTGAGTCAGTAGCCAAATTGGTAAAGCTGGTGCCAGTGATGGGGGAGAGTGGGGAAGAAGAACCGTGTGAAGATAGACGAGCAAAGGAAGGTATTAGGAGCCCCTGTGCCAAGGGAAAGAAATTGCTCTCTATGGAGAGCCAGAGGGAACAAAGAGAGAGATAGGAGAAGTGAGGAAGATACTGTAGGGGGCAAAAGATGTTGTGTGAATCAGGCAAGGACAAGCGAATGAGCACTGAATTTGCACAAGCATATGGTGTTCTAGCTGGCTGTGAGAACTTCCAGCTCCTTATCTGGCTTGGCAAAACCAGGGTGAGTTGCATAAACTCTGCAGAACCACAGGATTTGCGGCACAATTCTGCTTCCCCTTACAGCAGTTCCTCCTGATGATCACCACAGCTGCAGCAGGGTGACAGGCAGCTTGCTCCAACACAAAGCAAGAAGCTTTTGGCTCGTATTTTACAAACATCTGAAAGAACTGTCAAGGAATGAAGATGAAGGAATGACATTGTTGTCTTTTGCCGCCTTCAGATGATCACCTCCTGTCTGGAAATGCCCTTTGCTGCACCTGGGTCAGAGTGATGCTAAGCTTTTTAATGACCTGCTAACATTCAGTTACACCAACACAGAGGTAGCCAACACCATGGCAAAGCGCTGGTCATCAGCCATGGGAAACAAACATAACTGTGTCAACAACCTGCTCAGTTCAGGGCTGGGCTACAGACAGCTCCAGCTGGTCTGCAGGGATCAGCTGGCCAGACCTCTGCTGTTGAGCAAATGCCAATCAAGTAAGAATTTGTCACGTGGTGTTTGCCACATCAACAGAACCCTCATTGCTCTGTGTCTTTGCCTTTTGCTTTAACCTTGCCACAGAGGGGAAATCTTACCTACGAGTTTGCAAGGATTTAAGAGTTAGATACAATGATCTTAGAGATCTTTTCCAGCCTTAATGATCCCGTGACTTAGATGAGTAATAGATGCACCCTGCCTTTCATGGTGTTTTCAGGGAAGCGCTGAGCACCCTCAGATCCTACTTTATAACACAGGTGCTGCAGCAATCCAGGGGAACAGAAAGGAGAAGGAGGAAAAAATCGATTGCCTCTATGTGGAAGAAATGTCATTATGCCTTGAAGTGATGGAACTGTGAGAGTGGAACAAAAGGTAATTACTGACAACACCACATCAAAGTCAGTATGTGGAATAAACCTTATAAAAGGATTACCCGCTCAATGGCTTTTTTTCCTTTTTCATATAAAAGAGAGGTGCTTAGAAGCACTCTAGCTCTGTCTAGACAGATTGACTGAATTACACACAAGAAAATTACTCCTTTTGTGAGGGTCTCTGTGACAAACCTAGAAGGTCAAGGAGGTGAATAATTTCAAAAAGTATTTTTCACTCACAGCCAGTAGTTTTGCCACTCTTTTTTAGAATGGCAAATATGGAAAATAACGTGGTCACTTTGACAGGTGTGGGGTACTCAACCGCACTAATCATTGCAGTAGTTCTTAGTAACAGATATCAGTATTTCTCTAGCAAACAGAAAATTAAACTTTAGGGCTAAATCTAGTGTGGCATTGTTGATTCTTCCCAGCTAAGTACCTAAATAAAACTTTTAATTTTTCTACAGCAGCCAAGCATTGCAGCTAAGGAATAAAAATGAATGTACTTAGAGGATTGAGCTTCCCTTTTACAAACTATCTGATATTTTGAGACATTTCCACTTGCAAAGTCTCTTTTTCTGCCTTTAGGATAAAATCCTTAAATACTCTGTGCAATTTAAACAACAGCAGACACACTGGCTGGTGAACATGTGGCCATATTTACTCTCTCTTTTTCGGGAGTGCTGACTACTTGCATCTCCCAGGGTCACATAAATTTGGATGTTACTCAGCCTCTATGGAAAACAGCTTTTAAGTCACTCTGCTCAGCCCTTCAATAAAAGCAGTGCTCCAAATTAGTGAAGTCATGTTTTACTTTCAAGGCTGTACTATGAAATTTGTTAAAGGATAACACAAATAATTAAACACCTTACATACACTGCTGTAGATAAGCACCGTGATAAGCAGGTCAAGAGATATTACTGCATTTACTCATCATTTGTGAGGCCCATATTGACTGTTTCATACATGAAATATTTCACAAACAAATAAAAGGGCATGATGAGAGGGCTTTGGGAATGAAACATCTCACTGCATTAATGAAGACAGTTCCATTAGTCTTAAGGGACAGACATCTTCTAGTTCATGCCCACAGAGATCTTTAACTTTGATACCTTTTCTTCCTTCACTCCCCCCCGCCCCTTTCTTCTGTCATTCAAATTCAGCAAAATCTGGTTTTGTGGCAACCTGCAATGTTTCCATCCAGGAGCAAGGTATTCTGGAAAGCTCCGTTTCCCTCCCAGTGAGCTGCAGACTACCTTCACCCCTGCTAAAAGCAGAGCCTGCTTACTAGTAGCACCTGGTCTGCTGACTGTAGATAGACTTGTGTGCTTTGACTTAGATATTTCAAATCTGTCAAGATTGCAAATACCAGGCTCAGAGCACACAAGAGTCCACTATTCTTAACTTTACTCTCATTTACTCTCTTTATGCTCATTGCACAGTACAGGAAAGAAGCCTTTGATTGCATGCAATACCTCTGATAGTTGTTGGGAATAACAAGCCCAATATCTTCCCCACTAATAAAGAAAAGGGGAAATAACACCATGCACTCCCTTATTGTTCTGCCTTGGTTCAGTGTGAACTAACAGCCAATGAAGGCAACAGATTTGATTACTCCTTGGATTTCTTCAAGAGGATAAACAATGATATTTCCCTCGCTTCAATTTTAAGGACCTGGGTGAAATAACCCTCCAAATATCTTGGATTACACTCCTTGTATCAGGCAGAGTGTGATCACTATGAAAAAACAATTCAGTTCTTTCAAAAAATTGCATCCTGGTTTCCTATTTGCACTCTACCTCACATATTACAAGGTCCTAAGAGCTTTGGTGTCATCCAGAAGGAGGTTAAGCCCTCATTCAAATCCCAAATGATACATGGGTCATCACTCACAAATCCCCACTATGTTCATATATGCTAAGTTCCCTGCTCACAAGGCAGCAAATGAGTCACTGGAGTCACAGTAGCACAAACAAAGAAAAGCAGGGAGATCTGCACTGCTTCTGGACACATAGCTGAGGTTTCTCTTACCAGTCTGTTTTATCTTTAGGCCAACCTCGTCCTCCCAGTCCACAGTAGCACCCATAGCCAATATATGCCAAAGGAGAGCGTCCCGTGCCACACGTTATGGCTCCAGCCAGTTCAATGATTCCTCGAGTGTGCAGTGAATGGGACTTACCCAGAGCACCTTTCCAAACTGCAGAGACAGGACATGGTTACACACAAGGATTAAACATGCCTCCTACTGATTTTCCTACATTCCTTAAAGGGAGATGGTTTTGATTTTGACTGGATGGTTGGGTGCAGCCCTGACAATCTAACTAGTCATGACATTCAGCTGGCCAAAATTACTCTGCAGGGGGCTTTTCCTGAGATCTGGGATAATCTAAAGGTGGATGCAGAAGTGCCCAAGCATGCTATTTCTTCCAGATGAGCTCAATTTCTTCCAGACTAGCTCAATACTAGTTCTGGTGTACTAGTGTGGGATTGCAGCTTTGTTGCACCCGGGAGCAGTGTGCCTGGTCTCGCACATCATGGAGCCCAAGCTGGTAAGGTGTGTGCCAGCACAATGCAGGGGGGCCATCTGGGCTTCACTGCACCCCAGAGCTCCCAAATTTGGGACAGTTTTCCAGCTATAGTCCTGACTGAGACATGAAGCAGCAGAGTACAGCCAGGCAACCAGACCTAAGCAAGACTTTGTGGAAAGAAATGAAGTTTCTATGTTGCTCAAGACTTCTTATGTTATCAAGTTTCCCACTATTCAGGATCTTTAAAACAATTTTCCAGGTGGAAAAACATACCGATAGTCCTATTAATCTGCATAGAGGGACAGCTACACACGCGTGAGCCTGTAGAGTACATACTTTGTCGAGGACAAATTGCCTCCATTAGCCAAGATGTGTGTACAGCAGCTTTCTCTTGAGACTCTGGAAGTTCTGGCAACACTTGTATCCACTTCTGTTATTATGTTCCACCTAAGTCGTAACACGGGGGCCTCACTAATTTAGGGAAAAAAGAAAAAAGGAGCTCTGTGTCGGCTGAAGTGTGTGGGTGGCCATCCAAACTAGTCCAGAGATTTTTGTGTTACAAGTCTTTCAAACAGTTTCAAGATTTCATATGTTAATTTGAAACTTTTTTAGAAGGCACAGGCTCATTCTTGCAGTAACTGTTATGGAAACCAAGAGTACCCTGCCCCTGATACTCAAACCACTGTGATGCTCAGTTGCAAACATCGCTGCTTATCATGCTGTAGTGACAAATAGGAGCATTTCATGCCTGGATTTACTGTGAAGGACCAAATGCACTTTGCACTGCTCTATCAGTAGGATCAAAATCCTCAGCCTGAAAGCCTAACCCATCTGCATATCCCACCTATCCACAGCCTCTCCAAAATCAAATGGGCACTTTCTGGCATGATTGGATGGAGAGGGAGGTGACTCCTGGGAGCTGGGAACTGGCCATCGAAGTTGCTTTGCTATCTGCCCCTGGCTATTGCAGCATGCTTGACCGCTTCAAAGTGTTGTGCAAACACGGGCTAATTAATCCCCTAAACCACCCAAGGACTCAATACTATTATTAAAACAGTTGCTTTCCTTTTAAAACCTAGCCTCTAATCCCCCTGCTTGGGCCTCTTCCCACATCTCCTGGGCTAGCTTGCCCTCCAAGCCCAATCCAAATGCCAGTGGAAACAAGGAGGGTCTCTCCCCATGAAGGACAAGGCAGGGCTTTGCTCCCTCTCCCAGCCTGAGCCCCCAGCAGGAGCAGGTGCCACCCAGGGATCCACACCTCAGGCTGTCCCGGCACAGCCTCAGCCTACTTCCTGGAGCATTCCTCGGGGATTAAATGCATATTCCTGAAAAAGTAAGTGCCGCTCACCTAAACACTATTTGAGTGTTCAGGTTTCATGCTAAAAACACATTCGATGGATTTTATTGAGAACTAAAGAGACCACTTATTTTTCTTGTTTAAACAGCAAGGCTCCAGAGTTAGAAAGCGGCTTAGCTCTCGGGGGAAATCACAAGTAGTGAGCTGCTTTGGATTTGCAGGTATAAATCATACTTTTTCAACCTGTTGCAGTTTGCAGACCCTGAAAATATTCCAGTGGAGACAAAAACTTCTTTGTAGGAATCCCAGCCTTCTGACAAATAGCTTGAATTTTTTTTTTAGCTGTCTTTCACTGGCCTCTTAAGCCAGGACTGCTGGGCTTGGTCTGTTGGCCACTGGCTGAAAATGGTTGAGGTGGGTATAAGGTAACTGTACCTCACCCAGAAGAAGAAAGGCCATTCTTCTTCTGGGCATATCTCTGGAGATCAAGGAACTGTAATTACAGTGCAGAGCGGCTATGAAGGTGGAGAGAATGACTCAAGGGAAATTGAGTCCAGAAGACTCAATTAGTGTGCTTAGGGCTGTGTGTTCTGCAAGAGGCGTCCAGGCAGCCTCTGCTGTTCCTCTTCTTTGAAAGCTGTCTGGGTTGTGAACCAGCAGTGCGCTGCTGCAGCTGAGAGGTCAGCCCCAGCAAGTACATTTTTAATATTCAGGTGCACAGCTAATAACTTGACCAAGAACTGAAATTGCTTTCTATATGTTAGGCAGCCAAGCCAATACAGCCAGAAAAGCCTTGAATAGTCTGAGTCTCCACAGCAGCCTCCTCCTAGTCAAATGTCCCATTAGCAACATGTCCATCCTTAGTTAAACTACTAATGGAGCACCTTAGAGAAGAACATACCTGCAGAGAGCTGAGCAGAGGTGAATCTGACAACTTAGCACTATTTCCTGCTTAAACTGGCAACCTTTGCTGTAAATGAAGGAGGGTGTTTTTTTCTTTTAAAACTATACATAACCTCAGATGTGCCAGTTTAGTGTTTTGTTGCCTTTGTCTGCAGGGGCTTTATGTTAGCACTCATTTATGGCTTTTATGAATTAAAAAAAATTATTTTAAATTCAGATGCATTGAAAACTGCTCTCTCCATGGCCATCGGTATAAAAAGAAGGAATTTCTATGGAACACAGACAGTAACAACACTGTAGCACAAAACTATTAAAAAAGAAAAAGATCCGTGTTTCTACTGTTTATGGAAACCATAGTTGGGGCTGGGAGGTGAGGCAGGCAGGCAGCACACTTACACAGTCCCTCATTGTAAAGCTGAGGATTGTCTGGTGTCACTTTTCCTCCCTCACTTGGCCGCATCAGATGGAGGTCCTGGCACGAAGCACGCAAAGCTGATGGCAAAGGGAGAGGCTGTCCCTGGGGCGGGGGAGGCATGGCAGGGCAGAGGAACCGGGGGTGGTACTCACCTGCCTGAAGCAGCACCAGAACCAGCAGCAGGCGGGGGCCCATGGGCAGATCGCTCCCATGCCCGGGTACTTGGGGATTCAGCTGCCGGTGCTCCGGCCGTGCCTCGCCGTGCTGCCAAGCGAGCCGAGGTGTGGTTGTGCTAAACAACCCTGCCGGGCTGCTGCCCCAGGCTTTATATACACATGGCGCTGCGCCCGTCTGCAGCGGAACAGCCTCTCCTGCGATGCCCCCGAGCCCCGGCGCGGACCGGTCCGTCCCCGAGAAGGCTCCTGGCTGCGTGAGGAGAGGGCGAGGGCTGGCTCTGTGTGCCCAGCATCGCCTTTGGGAGGGGGGAGGGAGGGGCTGCTGCGAGGGCATTAGGCTGCTGGCTCTGGGACAGCCCAAGACCCAGGCACTAAGCTGGGCTCCTTCTTTAAGCTGTTTGCTTACAGACCCTGGTTAACCTCTGAGAAGCTGCGGCAAAGTGAAGCCTTCAACCGGGCTTTCTGTGGCTTAGGCTCGCTGTTGTGGCATTCCCTTGGCAAGGGTTTTCTCCTTTTATAGATCACTTACCAGGGTATTTTTTCAAAAATTATTCTATTTTAAAACTGATTATTTTCACATTTAAAAAAGGAAAGACAAAACTACAAAAATCCAACAGAAAGGATACTGTTAAGTGCAAGTACCTAATTATAAACTGACCAAAAGAGCTAATTTGGCCCCAGTCTGAGGGATAAATACCCTCTTGGCCTGTTGCTGCACCTGACTGACACCAATAGGTTTCTTGAAAACTCGTCAGTATGTGGGTACCAGCCATGGTAGATGACCAGCAGTTGGGTCCAACTTGCTGGGGCTCGGGTCACAGCAGCAGCCAAATCCAGAGGTGGCCTCCCTGTCACACAGCCTCTGCCTGTATGGGGTCACAGGCAATATGGGCAGGAGGAATGGCCACAGTTATTTTGTCTTTGGGCTTGAAACAGCTTTAAAACTCCTGCTTCCCTTGGTACAGCAGCCACTCGACTTGTTGGGGTCTGAGCATCTGCCCCTTCCCTGGTATGGGCATGGTGGGCAGGGTGGAATGCTCTGCTGGAGGGGAAGAGGGCTGCTTGCCCCTTCCTGGGGCACCCTTGCCTGAGTTCCCCATGCTAAAGCTGTGCTTCCCTTCTGAATGTCATGGGTTTAAATATTTGCCTGCTACACACTGGCAGTCAAATCAAAGGTCAACAGCAAGTAGTTTGTGGGGCCCCCTTCTGCTGAGACCTGCCCCAGTACAGCTGCTGTCACTCTTCGCCAAGCAAGTTTTCAAGATACAGTACATCTTGGGAGGTGCCCTGTGATACAGGGCAGATGAGATAGCAGGACTGAGTAAATCTCATTATAAATTACCAGCCTGAAATTTCCTGCCCACCACTACCCCAGTGATGGGCCATGTGCTGGCAGTATGAGAGGGTGGAGGACAAGTTCAGCACAACACTCACCCAGCTGCTCCCTGCCCTGCACTACCTCACAGGGGCTCAGGAGAAGCTGCAAAGCTTCTGGCCTTGGAAACCACCTTCAGTAATTATTCATTTATTCAAGTCATAATGTCAAATCACACAGAATCATAGAATCACAGAATCATAGCATCATAGAATGGTTTGGGTTGGGAGGGACCTTAAAAATTGTTTGAAACCTCTACAATGGGCAGGGACACCTTCTACTCAAACAAGTTGTTTCAAGTGCCATCCAGTCTCACCTTGAATGTTTCCATGAATGGAGCATCCACAACATCTTGAGCAAACCTGTCCCAGTGTCTCAGCGCCCTCACAGTAAAGGATTTCTTCCTAATATCTAATCCAAACCTAATCTTTTCCATTTAAAAGCCATTCCTCCTTGTCCTGTCACTACAAACCCTTGTAAAAAGTCCCTTTGCAATTCTCTTGCAGCCCCCTTTAGATACTATAAGGCTGCTATAAATCTGCCAAGAGCCTTTTTCCTCCCATGATGAACAGCCTGTCTTCCTAGGAGGGAGGGGTGCTCCTGCCCTCAGAGCATCCTCATGGCCCTCCCCTGGCCTCACACCACCAGGCTTACATCATTCTTGTGCTGGATGCATTTCCTCATGTGGGGTCCCACCAAACTGGAACAGAGGGGGAGAATCACCTGCCTCAACCTACTGGCCTCACTGCTTTGGGTGCAGCCCAGGATGCAGTTGGCATTCGGGGCTGCAAGTGCTCATTGCTGGGCACCAGGTCCTATGAAGGAGTGGACCTCACGGTCTACATGTATAACCTGCTGGAGGGAAGGCAGGCAGAGCTGACAAGGAGTCAGGGAATGGTAGGGGGTTGAAGCAGGAGAGTAATAGGATATGCTGAGGGAGCAGCAGCTTCTTCCTTATCAGCATTGCTGAACGTGGGGCAAGCATTGTGGGCTGTGTGCTAGAGCAGTGCTACACCACCCCAGCAGGCTGCCTTGCCACCCTCATGGCTGCCTCCATCCAGCCCTCATGAGGATCTGGAACCATGCAAGGTCTGTTCATTTCACACGAAACCCAGAGCTGCATCCCTTCACACGTTCCTCCACAAGCCATGGAGACAGGAGATACAATCCACAGAAGAAAGATGGGGTGCAGGTGGCCCATTGTTGTGCAGTCACTGCAGGTGGTGACAGGCCCTATCTGCCTTCTTCTGTTGTCCCTGGGAACATCAAGACTTGCCCAGCCTTCTTCTCCCAAGTGTTAGTGACACCCTTATGCTGATGCCTCTGGAAACACCCACTTCCTTGTTTGTTCTGCCCTTTTGCAGTAGAGCAGCAGCCAGCCAGCTGCCTGAGAGACAGGCTCGCTCAGGAACAGTGAGCTGCTTGTGTCCTCCGGGGACTGTTGGGCTTCGGTGGAACTCACATAACCCATTGCAACTGTCAGGGCAAGGGGGCCATGACTCCAAAAAGGTTTCCAACTCTGCAGTCAATGTCCTTTGGCCATAGACAGTCAGAAATCAGAAACCACAGCATGCCCTGGAACTAGGGACAAGTGCATCTCCTTGGAACCATGTTGAGCATTGCCTGTAGCAAAAGCCAGGGAATACATGATCAGCTGAGCACCCTGAGACAGCTGGTTTTCAATTCAGAGCTCTGGTGGCATTTCCCACTTAAAAGTTAAAGTAAATGGTTACAAGTTGAATAAATATGTCTTCTTTCAATACCAACACTCCCTCAAGCTGCTTTAGCATGTGAGATCCACCAAGAGGTTTGGCTGCCTCATCCAAGAGGAGCCCAGGGAACACTCACACACGGAGGTGAACATAGAGTCTGGTCTCCCAGACAAGTTCCTGGAATGCCTCTAAGTTCCCTGAAAAAGAATGACTAATGTTTGTGCTCATTTAACAGGAACCCCTGTTAGAGACAAAGCTGAAAGACTCATGACACAAATTCATACCAACGATGCCAATATTCATGATATTAAACCAGACTCAGAAGCCCACTAAAATACTTGGTTTGATGTGTCAGTGTTTGAAGTCTGTTTAAATTCATGGGCATTTAAGTTTAAGTTCTCAACAGAGCAAAATGGTACTTTTTTTTCTCTTCTGGTTGTAAAGTTAATGTAAACAGAGGTCTGTTCATAGACAAAGGAAGGGATGGCCTGAATGGGGAAGATGTAATACTAATCAGCATATAAAATTCTTACTTCACCTTTGCAAGTACATTTCAACCCTGACAACTCTAGACCACTATCCTCACTCAGTTCTGACAGTGTATTTCTGTGCTGCCTATCTACATAGTCTGGTGTGCATTGTCTACTCTAGTTTCATTTCCCTACTGTTCAAGCTTCATTTTCCTTTTTTTTCAATTGCTAGAAGTTTTCCTGCCTCTACACTTGCCATCTCATATCTCTCTCCTTCTGCCTTTTGTTCCAATCTACCATTTTCACCTTCCATGTCATAAATAGCTTGGAGACTCATGTTGGTAACTGTCTCCACCCTCAGGTAGCAAGAGACACAGAAAAGTGTTTTTTTTACAGAAGGCTTCCATTCATAACAGCAGTTGGTCCTGTTTTAATCAGGGAGCACTTGGGAGCTCTGAGCCTTCCACTTTTAAGAGGCAGGGCAATTAGAGACTTCCTGAAGAAAAGAGGATGTATGTTATATTACCTCTGCTCCATGATTCAGATTGCTAAATTAGGATGCATCAAGTGTACAGACTAATGTCTCCTATATTTGATATCTCAGTACATAAAGAATAAGTCAATGATGGGCTGAATTTTAGGTGGTGCTGCTACTCCTACAGGAAATGTGAAACCATCCCCTGAAGATACTACTATGATGATCTGCTATCAGCTTTCCTGTAGCCCTTCTGAAGGCTGGCCATGAGCTCAAGGTTACTGCCACAGACTTACTAGAGGAAACACTGGATAGCAAAGGTTTAGTTGCTCTCTTTTATTGACAGCAACCAATGCTGCATATGGCAAGTGAAATTATGACAGTAAGCTTTTAAGCATTCCTGGAATCCCTCTGCAGTTCATCAGACCAGGATTTTGTTAACCTACATGGAGACACACGATTAAGCTTGTATTGATTAAAGTACTCTAGAAACGCCTTTTCACTACTTCCACAATGACAGTCTGAATTATCAAACCTAAGTTCAAATACTGTACTTCACACAGTGATTTATTCCACAGGCCCTTCAAAACCTCTCTCTTTCTGTAGAGATATACACATCTGCACCAACATTTATATTGACTACTGCTACCTTGTTTTGTTGTGTGACTCACCACCTCTGCTGCTTTGGAAATTGTTTTCTGAGTTCTAAATTGGGTATATTAAAGTTTTGGGGGGAAAAAAGACAAGGAAAAAACATCAGGACAGTGAAAAGAACTCCACCCTTCAGGAAGAAGAGAGGAGATGGCTCTGTGATATTTTCTGCTGGTACACAGCTCTCTGGGCTGGTTACTGTGGTCACCCAGTAGGTTTGTGGATTTTTCCTGTCTGGCCAGCCCCTGGATGAAGGCATGCCTAGAGGGCATGCTGCCTGTATTACACCTCCTGTTCAGGCTTTGTGCTTGTAGCAGGTAAATGACCACATTTGCAGTCCCAGTGCCAGTCCTCTCCTCCCTTACATGACAAGGATTTATCAGATCAAAGCCCTTTGTGCCCAAGGACAGGTTTGGGTGAGGGCTGGATGCTGCTGTGCTCTGAATGGTGAACAATTTAGTGCCTTGAGACACAGCAAGGAACTGCCAACACAGGAAGTCCCTAGCCCCATGGAGATCTCAATTCTCAGTCAAGCTGCCTCTTTTATATTCAGCAAATAATTCAGGTGAGGCATTTTGATTATGACTTCATGTAGCCTTTTGCTTACAGGTATAGGAAATTTTAAACATCTGCCTTGTTCTCTTGCCTGTATCTCATACCAGACATAGTACTTACAGAAAATTTAAGACTGCACTGAAGGACACAGTGTATTTATAATTTTAAGTGCTAATGTATGATTAGAATGCTGTTGGTTGTGAGGTGGTGGAATGAGATAACAGGTTGTGCCTGATGAAATGTCTTATCACTTCATGGATGCCAGTCATCTCTTGGGAGTTCAGGAGTTCACCCAGTTCCCAGCACACCAAGAAACTGCCTGCAATACGAATGTTTGAACAGTTAGCAGAAAAGATCTGCAGTGATAAATTGAGTAAGTTGATGTAGGGTGTGTGGCCTTCTAGGCTGGGCAGCAAAGAGTAGGTGAGCTCTAGATAGCCATAGTTAAAATGGGTATGTTCTACGTCAGTGCATTTTCTCACAGTCTAGATGCCCACCCTTCCCACTTTGCTCCATTGTATGTTTGGAACTTGTATATTTTGTCTCTTTTTGCATCTTGTTCCTATCCATGTATATCGCCCTGGACATCAAGTCCCTGATCTCTATCACCATCATATTTACACAGTAAGCAGCATCTATGTCTGCCTGAAGGCATTCTTGTCATTCTGAACAGCTCTGATATGTGTTGCAATCAGCTCCGGAACTTTTTGACATAAGACTTATTGAAGGTTTCAGTATTTTCATAAGCAAAGCTATACTGGATACTCAATCCATTTGGGACCTATGAGAAGATGAAACTTTTCTTCTCTCCAGGCAGAAAAATGAGTGCGAACACTGGTAAAGCTTGTGCCACTTCTTTGCCTACTCACAGTTTCTCTCTGGCTTTTGTCCGGAAATTAGCTCAAATTAGGGGCAAATCCATCAATATTTACTCCTCAATCTCTTGGACTGAGGATACAGATTTTTTTGGTTTTCAAACTCCTCTGCTGGGCAGGCAGTGTATTGCAATATGACGAGCTCCAAACATGGCCTTTTCTGTGGGGACTTTCTGCCCTTCACTCTAACCTGTCAAGGTCTGCACAGCCCTCTGGGGTATTGGACACTCCTCCCAGCTATGTGTCATAGCGAACTTGCTGAGGAGGCCTCTGCCCTTCACCCAAGTCATTGATGGAGAAGTTAAACAATACTAGGCCCAGTATTGGGGGACACCACTAATTATCTCCAATGAGACCCTGTGCCATTGATTACGACCCTTTGAGATCTGCTGTTCATCCAAGTTCAATCCACCTTACTGTGCCCTCATCCAGTCCACATTTCCTGAGTTTGCCTATGAGGATGCTGTGAGAGATAGTGTCAATAGCCTTGCTGAAGTCAAGGTGGACAATATGCACTGCTCCCCCCTCATCCACCCAGGTTATTGCTTCATTGTAGAATATGATCAGGTATGTGAAGCATCATTTACCTTCAGGGAATCCATGCTGACTACTCCTGATCTTCTCATCCACGTGAATAGAGATGTCTCCAGAGTGAGGTGCTCCATGACCTTGCCAGGGATCAAGGCACTGGTCAGTTGGTTCCTAGGCTTCATGTACTTCAGTACAATGATTCTGCCTATTTGCCAATGTCTTCTATTACTTTAGAAATATAGCTTATTTTAGGGTTTTTTCTTCAAACAATTCTTCAAGAATTCCATCAAGCTCTGCTGGACTGAGTGACACAAGCAGTCTAATTATTGGAATAACATATCCAGAAGATGTTACTTGTTTGCAAAACATTACATTTTTCTGCAGTTTTGCTACAGTAAAGTCAAAATCACATGCATGCTTTTCCACTAGCAATTGTTTTGAGTGTATCACTGAGGGCATCACTTGTCACTTGTTTAGCAAGTTTAACTGTAAATATATACATCCATCAATCAAAACATACTTCTCAGTAATCACTATATTCCCTGATATTTTAACCTTTATATTTTCCTTGGCATTGCAGTTTGGCTTGCCCTGGCAGAGCAATAGTTAGGCCACTGTTAAGTTTAAATTTGGCTTGGCAAGTTTGCCATCCTCCCTTGCACGGTGCTGAGCATGTTTTCACACATTCCAACCACTGCCAAGTTATATGTTTGGTGCCTTGTTTACTGTTCATAGAGCAAGTATTTTTTTCTGAGACTACTGCTGAATTAATTTTTGCTTATCAGTTTATGTTAATGCCAGATATGACCAAAATATTGTTTTCTGAGTCACATCTTATTTTCCTTGAAAGAAAATATTTCTCTCATTTTCTTCTCTGCCAACCTTTTTTGGCTATAATTACTATACTTGACTAGTAAAAGATTTCTGAATTTGCATTTCTTACTACCTATATGTGGTGAGAAGTGCCAAGACTGATATTTTGCTCATGGCTGTAATAGTATACTTCTGTGTTTAACACAGGGCTCTGTTGTGCTATTTCCTCACAGGGCTCTGTTGTGCTATTTCCTCACTTGTCTCTGTACCATCCTACAGAGCTTTAACTGGAAGCCTGATATTAACAGACTTTGTGAAAAAGTAGGGATTGGAAATGTTCAACCAGATGACACTTTTCCTTCACCTAATATTTTTGTAGGTCTTCATAGGATAATGCCTCAGACAAAGTAAATTTGTCAACCTTGAAGCAGTCTGACATTCTACAAAGCAGCATAATCCTAGAGATTAAAAGTGTTGATGCAGTGATCTCTGGGGAGACAGTTCTCTTACTAAGATTTTCTTTGCCTCAAAAACAAAGAAAACCTCAAAGCAAAGCAAATCCAATGAGCTGAAAGCCACAATGTGGTTTCAAAACAAATTTCCTATATGACAGAGTCTAGGCAAGCAACAAAGTCCCAAAGTCTCTCATTTTTTCTATAAGTAAGTGTAGGGAAATATGTTGAAATAAAATTAACATCTAACACTAAAATCTTAAAATTTTATTTTAAATCCTTAAGTGTGTGCTCAACTCTGCTTTTACCAGAGTTGAACTCACAGCATTTCCTTCTAAGTTTTGAATACAAGACCTATTACATCAACGTCACAGATCCAAAGTGGCATTGAGATGCTATAAACTCTCTTCAAATTTGATTATTTCCAGCTGGACCAGTTCTTATCTCCATGGGCTTACCCGCTCATGCTTTTAATATTTTCCTCTTGCTTGTTAAATTTTGTCACTATCAAAAGATTTGTGCAGCTTTCAATAACAGAGCTGGAAACAGTTCAAAGGACTCCAAGAAGTCAGTTACACACTAGAAAGAATTTTCATTAAAAAATAAAGACACAGAACAAAAGGGAGCTTAAGAATGACGCTCACAATGACTTCAGGTAGGGCAGAATCTCTTGTTAGAAGAACAATGTGATGAGAAACAAGTTATTTCCTGTTTAAAAGAGAATTCTATCTTAGTCATCTGTTAAAAAGAAGAGAAATCTGTAACAAAGAAATCTTTCTTTTAAAATAACATTTTTCAGAGGTAAATTCCAAAGAAGTTTGTAGAGAAACTGCTGATGAGTACTTCTGTGTGAACAAACTGAAGAAGAATTCAATCTCATAACAGATATGACTGTGTCACTAGTATGAAGCTGTCTGCTTTCCTGCAAGGCCAGAAGGAATATCAGATTTATTATTTACAGCTCAGACTTATATTCCAAATTTTGCCTTTGTCTAGTTCTTTATCACCTCTAATTTCTGATGCTTCCTTTTGATCACTTTCAGCCTGACTCAGCATAAGAAACATCAAAAAGACATCTCACTGCATATCAAACCTCTGCCCTTATTCTGCTATTTTTGACAAATTTTTAATGTAACTCCCAATGAACTACTTCACCAATGCCTAAGAGACAGCAGTTCTGGGCTACAAATAACATGTATGGTCTCATTTCAGCCCTACAGGAAATGCCATAAACGGGACAGGAATATGGTGAGAGGTATCATATAGCATCAGAGTTGCTTCATTTACAGCAAGTGACAGACTTAGAATGCTGCACCAAGGTTCCAAACAGTAATGTATCAGTCACTGTGAATTTTACAGATCAGATCTGTATGGCATCACTCAAACGTCTGCAGGATTTCAAGGCTAGTCCTTTCTTTGATCTAAATCATTCTAAATGGGAGAGCAAACCCCAGTGCATTTCTTTCATGTTCTGCAAAATCACCTAAAAAAGTCGATACTTCTCATTGAATAACAGTGACATCAGGGATTTAAAAAGGGTAAAATAACCATGACTTGCCATCTAGACAAAGGATTATTCTGCTTAGAATGTCTTAATATGCACTCATGCCACCTTCAATAGAGGCACCAACAGCATCCCTGTCCTCCATGAAGTTCCTTTACAAGAAACAGAACCAGTATTTCAGCATCTCTGTCTTGAACTGGCCAATAAATTCTAAAGGGGAAGGAAGGACAAAATCATAAATACATAGACATCATTATTTCCTCAGGTCTGCCTCACTGAGCGAGCAGATTAAATAAGCCCCAAACTAAACACATCTCAAATACAACAAACTAAGATTTTAGGAAACACCCATATAAGTGACTTTTTGGAATGCATCTTGAGACAGTGTCTCAGGTAAAATAAGTAATTGAATCTTCACCAAATTTCACAATACTCATTTGAGGGTTCACTTTCAATTAGTGGTTTTGGTATTTGTATTTCACAAATAATTCTGTAACAGAATGAAGACAGTCCCAGAGAAATGGTGTCTTTCTCTCCAACACTCAGTAGATGAGCTCTGGGGTAGATGATGCATCCTCCTGAAGATGGCTTGGGTGAGGAACAATGTAGGACTGAAAGGACAAATAATCATCCACCCACAAGGAAGCGCGCCAAAACTGAGACTTCTTTTTTTTTTTGGTCCATCAACTTAGTGCTCCTCTACTACAGACTGGTTACCTCCTGTCCTTTCACCAGTGATGTGGACAACTACCAGCAATTGTCTGTATTAATCAATTTCCTTTGTAAAAAAGGTGTTATCTGGCCCATCCCAAAGTCCTTCCTTCCCTATCTTGTAGGTTATGGTTTCTAAAAGTTCTAGAGGTGCTGTTCACTCCTCTTAGGATACCCCCAGCTATTTACAGCTTCAACACACAAAACCAATTAAGGCTGAACATGGTCAAGTGAAGAACAATTACTTCCTGCATCGTTTATGCAAATCCCAAATTGCTATGCCCCAGAATAGGAAACCTAGAGAAAACACCATTTTTTTTTTGAAATTCAGCTTTCTGAATCTTCATTTTCAGTGACTGTGTCCACTTCTCACTGCTTCAGCTAACCCTCATAATTTTTCATTAGGCTGGGGAGCTTGAAATCTGTGAGATCTTTCTTGAAAATATTCCATTCCAATGAGAAGACAAAGATGACTCCTATAATTCCTAGAAATTCTACCAGTTAATCTAAAAATGACCTGCAATAGAGGAAAAAACCCAAGCTAAACATATGATACAGCTGCTGAAAAATGGTGGGGGGAGGGAAAATCCCTACCGTCTTTATCTGTAGACCAGAATCTTTGCATTGTGTACAACACCACCATGGCAATTTTCTCTAGTGCTCCATCAGTTCATCTCTGCTTTCCTTGACAGCCCGTTGAACACCAACAATGTCCATGGATCAAGAAGTTATCAGCTGCCTGCTGGCATCTCCTGGGGTGAAGATGACCCAGAGCAGGGAGCATAACAGAAGCAGAGAGCCCAGACTGTACAATTCTTATCTTTTACTGCAAATGAAGCTCTTAATTCTCCTTGTGTAAACACTGGATGCAGAGAGTTTAAACTGCAAACTGAGCACCTGACAGAGCAGAGCCAACAGCATCCAGACAATGTTAAATTGAGTGCCCAATGGCTGTAGTTGCCTGCCCTAACATGTCCCTCTCTCTCACATTTCCAATTAGCTGGTTTTAGGCTTCCAGATGACCCAGCTGAGTGTGGAATGGGAATATGGACAGATTTAAGGTCCTCCAAGGATGGCCCAAAGTGCCTCTGAAGTGAGTAGCTAGTTCATTTATTGTGGTGAAAGAGACCAGGGAGGGAATAATCAGTGAGAGGACATTCAGGAGTTGGGACGAGGAAGCAAGGAGACACAGAAGCAGAGTAACAAGTTTGTCACCTGGATGATGCCACTCCTGTCAGCTCACAAAGGTGGCTGAAGGTAAAACAAATTTATCTGATGCAAAACAGGTTTGGCTTCCTCTCCCCACAATGCTGCACACTTCCTTGTGCTCCCGGCAGAGGACAGCCCTGGGCTGCTCCAGCCTCCCCTTCATACCTCGGTGGGCACGCAGGGGGAATCTCAGATCGCAGGGGGAATCTCAGATCGTGGTCCATCTCTCCTCCCACAGCTGCAGCTGACCCAGTGCTGTTCCCGGGCAGCTCTGCGGTGACTCAAGCAGAGTGGTGAAGCTGCTCCAGAACCTGGGGACACACTCTCCAGGGCTGCTCATTTCTCACTGCAGCCTGAGCCGGTTCAGCAGCTTCTCCTGCCTCAACTCCCAGCTCTGCATTGGGATACTGGGGTGCCTCTGCCAGCAGCATTGTGCTACTGACACCGCTGGCGACATCCTCGTCATCTGTCCATGGGTCACGACTTCCCAGCACTCCAAGACCTTTAGTGAACCCGAGCAGTCCCAGCACTGGGCAGACACCGTGGTTCTACACCACTGCTGTTGTTTTGTGTGGAAGTAAACATCAAAATGCAAATCAAGGCTAGATGGTTGAATGGATCACTTCAGCACAAGACAAAAGGGAGCTGTCTGCAGAAGAAACTACTGCTACAGCCCCATAGAACATTCAGAAAGCAGATGTGATTTGTGGGCAAGAATCTCGCGCCTTTCTTAATCAAAGCAATTTTATGAGGGCTGGAGAAATGACTTGAGTAAAGTCACTGGGACTACAGAATCATCCACACAAGCAGTTTGTTTAAATTAGGGAATTAGCAGTGGGTAAGGGAGCACTGTCCAGTGCAGGTTTGAGACCCAAGATTTGGAAAGGCTGTGGAAAGAGTTCTCCAGCATCTGCTCTCTAAATTACCAGCATGCAGGAAGGCTCTGGCAGAGTTGAGGCACACAGGAAATTAGCACCCAATCTGCACTGCCAGTCTAGCAGACTCCTGCTCTCACTGAGCCAGTGCTCCAAAACCAACCAACTCGGTGATCAACCGGTGGATTAAATCAACAATGAAATCAACATTAGTGTAAACACTTCAGGTGGCCACCTTTGGTGCTCTTATATGTGCCTGTCAAAGGCAAATCCTCTGAAATTGAGGAAGGTTCTCAGCGAATTCACATGGAAACCATTTAATGTAAAAAGGTATTGTCATGTTCACTTAGCCAACAGTGTCAGCTACCTGGCTCTGTAGAGAAATTTCCCCAAAAAATCCAATCACCTAAAGGTGCAAGCTGTACTTGGCCTCAGAGGATGAAAAAAGCCCAAAATTCACTGCAGTGCTGAGTCCAAGAGTACAAATACTGATGGCATGTGGTGGTTGGACACTGCTGGGACAGGTTCTCATCACACTTGCCTGACACGGAGCAAAGGACATTCAATACTAACACAGGCAATACTCCTTGTGGCTGAGCTTCCAGGGGCAGGAATAGATAAAAAATATAATACTCTAAAACATTTTAATGTAAGAGAGACTTTAAAAAAGGCACATGAAAGATGGGGGGGGGGGGGGGGAGGGAGAAAGACTATTAAAAAAATCCCTACCTTTTTTAAAGAGGATTCTGATTAAATAACAATTCTCATTAAACAAAAGGTTTTAGCTTTCTTGAATATTTCCAATCTTCACCTCCGGAAACCTAATGTGAAAGAGATGCTTGGATCTCTTACAAAAATTAGGCATTATCTTTACTATTGTCTGTACACAAAAAGCATGGAGCAGAGACATCTGACACTCATGGCTCTAACCTGAGGAATAAATAAAACACTGTCCCTGTGGCTATTTTTAAAAGGGGTAAATTTAAAAGGAAGGAGGAGACAAAGGAGTGGAATATATTATTACTTTCAGGGTTTTTTTTCAGTACTCATTGGTTTGTACAAAGGCTTAGCATGTACCAGTAGGCAGAAAAGTGCTTGTTAAGTGTTAATTTTGCATATGGCTGTTATTGCCATAATCCAGACACCTATGCAATGTTCCAGTTGTGGAGGATTCACTCTTCCACTACCACATATCTGAACCGTGACCTGAACAAAAGCTTCATTTGGCACTCTGTAGTCCTGAAAGCCACAGTTTAGAAACACAGGACAACATTCTACAGCAATAGGAAAGTTAAGAGCAAGCATGCAAATTTTTGATCCTTTCCTATTTAAAATCAGTTTATAAAGTTCTATAGCACAAACTCTAGCTATTCCTGAGGAAATGAGAAAAAGAAGCAGCTTCAAGATCCTGTCCTCTCAGTTGAGACACAATCCACTCAAGCAGGAAATACACACAAATAGGGGTGGATAGTCAGTCTGAGATGTAGTGATAACAAGCTGCTGACATTTCAGAATTCTCCTTTGAATAGCAGGTGCTGGCTGAGTACACACAATGCTAGAAAATGGGAAAGAGCTTTCCAGAAGTCATTGCCATGAATCACAGAACAACACTGCAAGAGACTGAGCACAAGCTGGTGCATAACCTGGTGCCAGCCCTATGCAGCAAAAATCAGAACAGAACAAAACAAACACCTGTATTGAAAAAATACTTCAGAGCATTTTGGATGAGGAGAGAGGAGGCATTCATTATCACCATAGCAAAAAGACCACAACAGACCTGCTTGGAGGAAAGGATGACCAGGCCAGCAAGATCCAGGACAACCAGATCAAGACACAGTTTCTGGCATGACAAGATTTAGAAGGGCCTCTTGGGTCATCCCAGACTCTCCTACCACTTGCACACAAAATATATCATTATTTTTGTATGTTGCAAACTGTCCTTTTTACACAACAAACCAGTATTTTGTGTCTGCTCTATACTGCATTTATTTCCTTACTTTTTTTTACAGTAAGGAAATGGGATTGACTATTCTGTTTTCAGCCATCTCCAATACCAGCAGGAGGCTGTCCTTACACAGTAATATACCCCCTCTTTGCAGCTTCATTGATCTGTCCATTCTCAGAAGTGCTGGAACACAGGGAGAGAATGGGGAAAATATCCATTTGAAGTAAAAAAATAAGAGGCTGCTACCTAGACTAAAAACTATTGACCTGTGAAGCTTTCTGCTAGTCCTGCTTTCCCACAGGTTTCAGAGAGTTGGCAGGAAAACAAACCCAAGCCTGTGAGGAAGAAACAATGTCATACAGTGGCATGTTTGAAATGCAGTGTGCTGACCTCACATTTGGGGGAGAGAACCTTTGGGAGCTTCTCATAAGCACAAGAGGACAATTCGCCCACTTAAGTCACCACTGTGACACAGCTGTGAGTGGTCCAGGAGCAGCAGCTGGCCTTTGCTATCCTGGCTACACAATACCACAAGGGGAGTTCATGCTGGAGTCCCGGGAGTTTGCTCTCATGTGGTGCCAGGAATCCTCAGATCTTACACTCATTCCAGATTCTTCCTCTTGTTTTTCCTTTTCCTTTGATATCACTTCTATTCACTTTCACCAGCCCATACAACAGTGTCAGAGGTGTGTGCCACTTCCCCTGTGAACACAGACACACAACAGCCCCTTTTTTCTCCTATTTTCATCTGGCTCTATCTGCCCCATCCCTAACTTCAGCACTGAACCAGTATCAGCAAACATACTCCATGGTCAGACCACAAAAGACTGAGGAATACAAATACAGCCTTTTATCCTCCTGAGTTGAAGCAATTCTTGCTTTTTTGAGCAAGGGTGTCTGCATGTGCACACGTGTATGTGACCACAAACATACACACATGCCTCAAGTTCCTCTTTAATGCAGCCTCTGAAAAGGCATGAGGCTGTCAGTGTGAAGGGCCTGCGTCATATACTCTGGTTCTCTCATTATTTGTTAGTGTGCTTAATCACCTCTTTTACAGAATTACTCCATCCTCAGTATCTCCTCTGTTGTTCTGTCCTCCAATGCCATTTATTGGACACAAGCCAGCAGTCCAAGAACTCTTCTTGCTCCCTTTTGCTCACCTTGAGCAAAACACACAGTTACAAAGCAAGACAGCAATCCACAGATACATCCCCCGCAACAGAGAAGGCCAGCTCTCTTTCTGGGAGAGATTTGCCTCTCACTAAGATCCACTCTTATGAAGAAATCTTTACACAAGGGCAGAACAGAAAATAACCCCCATCAAATCTGAAAGGTGACCCTTATTTTAGTTAAAACAGTCCAAATCAAGGCTCAATTAAAGCCTCTTTTGTCTCAGGCACAGGCACTAGCAGGCAATCTCAGTTTTGCTGGTATTTAAAATTATGAAGAAAGGACTGACAGTACCTCTAACATCCCCTTTTCTCCCTATAACAATTCTTCCAGAAGCAAGAAAGCCAACAATTGAAAACTGGGATTTATACTTCAGAAAAATACATACAAACGGAGAGAGCAAGGGCACGGGATATCCATTGTTCAGATTAAAAATCACACAATACAATTATTCTGCCAGCTCCCCCCAAAAAAAACAAAAAAAACCCCACAAACTGTATTAGATAAAATCAGCAGTGGTGTTTCCTCTCAAACTGCAGAATAGCAACTTCAGTCCTTTTGACCCATACTGAGGATTGCGCACCCTGGTAATTTTAGCAAATGAGGAACGTGACAAGCTGAGCAGTTAGGCCTTATCTATCTGAGTCAGAATAATTACTCTGAAAAAGCACCCTATCAGTACAGATCAGGCAGCATAGATTTTCATTTACTCTCACATACTGCACAGAAGTACCACACCTCCTCTCACGAGCTTGCAACTGGCCCAGACATTGTAGGGAAGGAAAGAGACTGTTTAAGGAAGAACAATAAAAAACTACTCAACAGCAGGAGAAAGAGGATTACCTTGAATGGCCTGCCACAGCTTTTTTAGTGATCCTGATTTTCATCATCATCTCTGTTTTACTTTGTAAAGACTTCAACAATGACAATAAAAGAACTCTATCACATACTTGAGAAAAAAAAAAAGAAATTATACAAGCAGTTATACCCAACCTTCAGGGAAATCATGACTAGGGCTGTTTGCTGACCCAGCAAACATAGGTTGGGTAGAAACACCTACTAGGAAAAAAAAAAAGCAAAAAGGCACAATAGAAAACCAGCCGTGAGATAAAAATGCCTCCTTCTGTATCATTCTCATCACAGAATCCTTGCCATCACTCATTCTGTTAGGAAGTATTTCTCCTAATTTCTCCTAATTTCTCTTTTATTAACCCTGGAGTAAAGAAACAAGGTGAGTCAAGGCCTCAGAATTAAACAGTTTAGTCTTGGAACATTGTTTTCTAGATATTACATGTCACCCAGTCTGACTAGAGTTGCAGTGATTTAGAATAAATATAACATTTTTGAACTAATAATTAGAAACTATGGGATGTTGTGACCACCAATGATGAGCAGGAGAAAATTTAAAGTTAGCAGGAGCTCAAGAATATAATTTAAAAAATCCAATCTAATGTCACTGTTCCTGGTGACATTTCCATGAAAACAGAAAGTGATCTAGACACTGGTTCTTCCTTCCCCAAGTAAAATCCACTCTAGATCATTCCCTCACCCTCCCATCAGATTCATGCAATGCTGAAAATTTCTGAGTCTTTATTATCACTATTATTATTTAATTTAAACAACATGGGAAAAGAGCAGCACCTTTTAAAAAAACCCTGTTGTGTGCTATACAGGATAAACAGGTGAGGTTTAAAAAAAGTTTATATATGTACATATATATGTACATACACTAAACCAAATTCAAACCAAAAAACTTGTGAGGAGGTAATTTTCAAAAAGAGAGAAGCAAGCCTTATTCCACATCAAGCAAAAGCACCACAAATTAAGATTAGTGTGCACAGTCTCATGTAGTGCAGATACCAAACTAGCCTGGGTCCTGGAAGCAGTGGAGCTACAGCAGGACAGAGCTCCAGGAGGGCCATCTTATCCCATTCCTTGGCAGAAACAAGTCCAGAGTGTGCCTTCAGGAGGATGTGCTGTACAGGCAGTACCACAGCTGCCTGCTCTGCCTCCAGCAATTTTGGCAGATGCCACAACACGCAGCAAACCAGCAATGATAGGAGATCCAGAGCTGAGCTACAGACTAATTCAGCTACAGTATTTCCATAACAGAGGTTTCTGAATTCCCTCATGTCTCTTGAGTGCTCCCTGAAGGTACTGCCTGCTTCAGTCACACAGCAGACAGCTCCTGGTTATGTATTATTTGTGCACGGAGGTTCCCATTCTTACGTACCTGCACTTTTTCTTGTCTCTCTTCCACCCCACACCACCAACTCCTATTTCCTCCAGGCTGACAGGGTAATAAAATTAGGAAGGGGCATATACACCTAACTAAGGGGAACTGTCAACAACGAAATGTAGCTTAAAAAATAATAACAATTCTTTAAAAAATCCAATTAAAAAACCTGTTCAAGTTCTGCAGACTTCTGGCAGGCTTTGGTAATTTAGCCCAGAGGTCTTTGTCTTCAGGGCCTGTAGGCTAAATTGTCTTGACTGGCAAGAAGCATGCAGTACATGATAAAATTTTGACTAAAAGAGAAAAGTAGTAAGGGCTGGGGGAGAGGAGGCTCTAATATGGAAAGCCCATACTGCAGTAGCAGCACTTATGCCACACGGTAGGCTTTCAGGAGGGTGAATTCCTTCCTGTTGGTGCGAGCTGCCCAGATGAAAAGAGCAGCTGCCATGAACTGCAAAGGTGCTGACACACAGGCGAGGCAGAAGGACCAGCCGAATTCACCCCTCACATCCTCGGGTGGAGGCAGCTTCCTATGGAGCAGCTCAATCCCAGCTACATAGCAGCCAACGAGGCCCAGCGTACACAGCCCTGGGGAAGGAAACAGCAAAGCACAGTGAGCTCACCCACGGAGTGCTCCAGAGCTACTCTTGAGCTTCTGGAGGAAGATGGCAGGACACTTACCTGCTAGGAAATGCAGGACTCCAGTGGCAATGGCTGGGTAAAGGCTGCGACAGGCACAAGCACAGAGCCCAATCAGAGCCCCAAAGCACATGAGGCCGATGCTGACAAAAGGCAGGAGAAACTGCAACCGCCAGAGATCTGCATGTGAAATAAACACACCAGTCAAGTTTGCTGAAAATGGGCTAGAAAAATATCTTCTCCCACCATCTGATTATTCCCTTCTACCCTGCTGTTTCTGCTTCATCAGACATTATATATTCATAGTCAAAAAGGACCAAAGATTCCACTGAAACAGAAAGAATTTTTAAACTCACAAATCCCTGTACTGCATTCATAGGCAAAACCCTTGCTGACACATCTATCTTCCTTTTAAACTTTGACCTACTGCCTGTGCAACTGTAAAAAATAATAAATGGTGAGCAAGATCAAAACAAGAAGCTTTCCTCACTAGTGACTGAATTTGAGAAACAATTTCTTTTAATTCTACTTGTTCATCTACCAGAAGTGAAACACACTTACAAGTCCGATTCAAATCCGTGCCACTGTTGTGATTACCAGGCTCTATGTACTTTTCTACAAACTGATCAGAGAGGGAGAAACTGATGCAGTTTGTAGTCATATCAGTTTCTGGGGGTGGAAAAAAAGAAAAAGCTGCTGTTAGGTGTCTCCCCTCAACCCTCCTTCCCCCCTTTCAAATCCTCCTTTCCCAATAATTTGAGCTAGGAAGCTCCTCAGAGTCCCATTTGTAAAAAAAAAAATCTCTCCAAACAGATCTGTGTATGTTTTCCTATGATGTAGTTGGCACAATGTGTCTGTTATGAGGTACTACACTAAGGGATAGCATTCCAACATGCAGAAGCTTCAAGCTTCCCTGGATTATCCACAGAGAATTGTGCCATGTGTAACAGATTGGCAAAGTAATGTGGTGGCATATGATGCTCAACTATACTCTTGTCACATGCTCTGAGCTCAGGGTCCCTTAACTAAGATGTCCGTATCTCCATATGCAGAATGAGGTCTCATACTAACAGTTAAATCAAAAATGGGACAGAAAGGCATACTGAAAGAACATGAAGGATTTGCTTCTTTACACTTAATTTCTACCTCAGATTTTACTTTGAGAATACTATTGAGCAGAATTGGTTTAAGCGTCTTCCAAAATAAGTATTTTTGTGGGAGAGGGGAAAAAAAAGTATTTCATGCATGTTTTTTCTCCACAAAGTTGTAGTTGAAAGTACATCTTTAAGAGGGTTCAAAATGAAGGAGTTCACACATACAGTAAGTACTCAAAATTAACTTTGAAGCAATTAAAATAATTGTTTACCACACATTTTATCCCCCAATGATTTAAAAAAATAATTCAAATATTTCACTCTTTATCCATTCAAGGAACTCAAGATGTGTTGATGCAATGGTAGGCCATCTGTGACATGAACAAAGTGAATAACTAGCTAAAAGGAATGAGTGCCTCCTCAATAAAGCAGTGTCTTTACTTCATTGCTGGACACCAGGATCTGTCCTAAAAAGCAGTAACTGGTAGAGGAACTATAAATGTATCCCTAACTGGACAGCTGAGCAAAATTAAAATCAAGCTTGTAAGACTAAATTTAGATCAAGTATCATGTTTCAAAACCAGAAGCTGCAGCACTGACAGCCACAGACCATTTTGCCCTTCGCTTCTTTAAAAATCTGGACTGTCTTTATTAAAAACCCAATCAACCAAAACAAAAGCTAGAAATAAGCGTTCTGGAGGAGCAGAGTGGCACAGATCTGTTCTGGGGAAGTTAGCACACAGCACCCCAGGGAAGCCAGGGAAGTGATAATTGCTCTGGAGATACCTGGTGGGCTGTACCAGTGAGAGTTTTTAGGTACAGTGATGCACCTCCGCCACAATCCAACCGTGCCGTTGCACCGGAAGAGCGCATCTGTGTATGTCTTCTCATCTGCATCTTTGCTGACAAACTCCTCCCAGATGCTTCTACCAGCCTCACTAACATTCTCGGCTGGGGACAGGGTGTGGTACTCGTACCAGAAGTCAGTGCCAATGGAGGCTGCCATGTAGATGGTGGAGATGAGGCTGAGCACGCAGGCGATCACCAGCGCTGTAGCAAACCGGTTATCCATCATGGCGCCCTGGGTGGGAGCACAGGGACAAGTGAGCAGCAGCGTTATCCCAGCAGCGCCAAACTCATCAGCCCCCTTCTGCAAGGTCCCCTGAGGATATGCAGGCCTTCCTTTTCCCACCTGCTAGGATCAAAGCAACACTGAGCATATCTACAGCACTGGCCAGCATCCACTGGATCTGCCAGTTCCAAGTAGGGATAATATCCTGGAGAGTGTGCTCTCCCAGCCACACTTGCCCTGAAACAGCAACTGACAGAACAGTAACTCGTCCCCAAAGCAGATCACACACCTCGCTGCCATTTGTGATCCTGATTGTAGGGAACGTCAGAGACTCCATCCACAATGCCCAGGAAGACGACTTAGCTTTCCTTAAGGGATTACCAAGAGAAGAAGTTATTTTTATCCTGCCACCCCATACGGCTTTCACAGCTTGTGTTTACAGCAAAGATAAGAACCACAGGCATGCTGAAAAAACCCTTCCAGGCTGCTCATAAAGGGCAGCCATGCCAAGGTGCTGGAATGCCTTTAGGGAAGAGATTAATGTATCTAGGCACTAGAGACAGAACATGAAGGAAACACTGGAAGACAAGTTTGGAAATTATGGTAAATGCTGCAATAATGCCATAATATATACCACGGTATTTTTGAAGACCTAGAACAATGCAGGGGGGTGCCCTGTTCCAATGGGACAAAACTGAAAGGCGTTCATATGCTCCCACAAGGACTTTGCTCTGTGTCCTCTCTTAGAAATCCTTTGTGGGGTTGTGCTCCCAAATGGCATAGATTCAGGGACAAAGGAGGCATGGGAAAAATACAAATATGACAGTACCATGACTTTAACCAATAACTGATTGGTAATACAATGAATGTTTTGCGGCTGCAATACACCAGAGGACTCCTCCCAGACGCCAGTTGCTCTCATGCGCTTTCTGTGCTTGATTAAATTTATGGATTATTATGAATCAGGCTTGAGGCACTTGCCAGGAAAAAAAAAAATTGAAACTAGCTCAGCAGCTGGAGGTAGGCTGGTGGCAGGAGCTACTATCTAATCAGCTCTTGTCTCCTGCTTGTCTCCTCCCTTCTCCCACACACTTTGATCAAAATATTTTGCTCTACTTTCTTTGCAACTAAAGGAACCACAACTGGAAACAGTAAGTACCTTAAACCTCAACATTCACAAGGAAAAAACAGTGAAGTGCCTCAAGTCAGACTTGTCAGTAAGAAATTATGAACTAAGAAACAAACTGCAAATTAAAGAAGGGAATTTCAAAGGCATCAGTGTTTGCTGTTAACAACACCATTCTTATTTCTTTTCCTCTCCATCTGCTCATCTATTTGTCTGAAACTGGCTAACAAGGAGAAATTATGTGTTCCCATATAATTTCCTATGCTTCATTTCCATATTAAATGAGGCACAGTCTCTGCAATATCCATCCTTGAACTGCATCCTTAGCAATGAGAAAGAATAGAACGGATTTGTGGTGAACCAACAAGAAACACCCATTTAAAATACTGCAAAGTTTGCATACCACAACTTACTTAATAATAATCTATAAACTGTGAACTTTTACAAGATAATAGAAATATTGAGAAGGGGAACACATCATATCCAGGCTTATTTATGTGAAAAACAGAGAATCAAGCCCAGATTTGGAAGGAAATTGTCTGTGCAGTGTTTAATTCCTGGATATGTACTTCCACTCTCCTTCCATATCCCAGCGTCTTGTTCCAGGTACACAGGATATAGGATAGGGAGAGCAAGGTGCTGCATAGATCTGACCTCACCATTCAGCCCCACTGAGTCAACTGAGGGATCCCTGCCCCTTCACACATTGTCCCCGAAGCAAATAGGGCAAGTGGCACCTGCAGGGCCAAAGCTGCTGCCCAGCTGAACTCAGAGCTGAGCAGATCACCCTCAGAGCAAGCAGCACAACAGGCTGCTGAGCAGGCTGGTCTGGATTTTCCACTATATTGCAATCACATCTACTTCAAGAGGAACTCTCTGCAGCAGACTCCTCTCTTTAGAAAGGGCTCTTTCTGGGTGGAAGGATCACAACAACCCACAAGCTCCATCCTAAGAGTAGTGTCTGGTAAAAAAGAATGTAACCAGGACATTACTGGGCCACTGTGATCTGCTGTCACTACCTTTCAACACAAACGCTGATAATGACAAAGCCCTATAAAATTTATACCTAACACAGAGAAAGAAAAGAACTGCCCCAAAAGTCTTACTTTCAGCTACATATCCCTGCTGCCACATGCAGAACACTGCAGCTGGCAGTGTCCCTACCATGTCACCATTAAAGAACAACGACAGACTTCTGGACCAGCATTCTGTGTGCTGGTGTGCCGTGAACATGGCAGAGCTGATGTCAGCTGGCAACCAAGAACAGTTCATAAGCACAATGAAGGCTTAATCACCAAACAGCAAATTAAAGCTTTGCCCAGTGTTCATTATCCACTTCATAAAAGGGACATGGCAATCTGCTGACACTCAGTCCTTGTAATGTTACTGCAGGAATAGGCAAAGAGCAGCCAAGGGGGCTACAGACCCCAAAATCTAGCAGGTGGCTTTGTGTGGCATTTGTCCCAAAATGACTTTCAGTATGGACAGGACAGTGACAAGCAAGGCAAGAGGGGACCCCCGATTCCTTATAAAGATCCCCTCAGTGCTTCTGCCTAACACTTCAACTACTTACAGAGAAAATTAAGAACTCTACAACACTTAACCAGTTGCAAAGCTTGAACCAGTTTTTCCTGTCAGTGGAGTAGACTTGACTACCCTACCCATTCACGGTGCATATCCACTGCATCTTCATTCACAGGAGACAAGCTCTCCCTTAAATGGTGTCCTTTAAAAGAGAGAACCAGGCCCCTGTCAGCCCCAGGCTGAGCTCAAAGGAAGCACTGAGCATAGTCAGTAAGAAATAGTTACCAGAGAAGACCATGAAGAAACACACTGCGTGTTTATGGGATTAATGCCACACTTTGCAAAAGATTCTGTGCAGAACAATGTGTAGGAGGTGCTTTACAATAAACTCACTTCTGAAAAAAAATAACATTACTACTACCAAAGATGATGCTAATTATATAGATATAAAGATTGCTAACAAATAAAAATGCTTTTTTATCCACAGTCTGTCAACAAGAGCCTTCATTGTTTTAACAGGTATGTTCACATACCTCTGACAGCATGTTTTTGTCTAACAGGAGATGCTATTTCAGACAAGTTTCAGCTGAAACTAAGCTATGCAACGAATTTAAGATAACACTAGGTGGTTGTAAACAGGCAAAAGTGCTTAATGAGATACTGCAATTATATTCATTTATTAAAAGAAATGAGACACACAAAAATTTTTGCATTTTCAGAAAATATAATTTTTGAAAAAAAAGCTCAAAAAAGCAAAGGTAAAGGCCAAACTGGAAGCAATACTCAACAGAATGACTAAATTGCATGCACTTCAAAGATGGGAAAAACAAAGGGGACAAGTCAGCAGACCTGGGAAAGAAAAAACAGAGAATGAGACAAAAACAAGTATTCTGGCAAAAAATCAACTCTAAGACTGAAGGCTGGACAGTCTTTGTAAGAAGTTACTGTACCATGGCAGAAGAGAATACAAAAACATGCATATTTTTATGCATATTTTTATCTTGTTGCTGCAGTCACTCAGCCAACAGTGGGTCACCACATTTAAGAAACTCCTTTTACGTGACATCACAACAGAGTCCCCGCTGCTGCATTTGCTGGCATTCTCTCAGGGAACATGCCAGCAATCAAAAGGGATTGGGCAGAAGGCCTACAGGCGGGTGCAAACATGGGGAGAGGGCTGGAAACGGCACCAAGATGGATTGTCCGTTCGATATTCAGGGCAACAAAAGGTTAGGAAAGATTGCTACCAAATACTTTTTTACCTTCAGAGATGCTCAGAGTCCCTCAGGACACACAGCTCCGATGATTCCAGGTCTCTTCAGAGGCACAGCGTTGTTTGTGACAGCATGAAACGCAAACTTCCTTTCTACCCTGACTGTTCCATTCATTCAGCTTCTTCCACACCACCAGTTCACAATAAGTGACCTACAAGCAAAGAGCAAACCGAATGGCTGCACATCATCATTTTACTCTGAAATTACTTCACAGGCATCTTCCAGTGCTACCACTAATTAAAAAAAAAAAAAAAAAAAAAAAAAAAAAAAATAAGATGGAGAGGGGAAATTACTTGAAGATCCCTCAGGCCGAGAGCACCGGCAGGTCCAGCCCAGCACCGGGCCGGGCCGGCCGGGCATCCCCACGGACCGCGACCGCCCCCGGAGGTCTCGGGCCTCCCAGGCGTCAGCCCCACGCGAGGGGCGACAGCCGCGGGCTGACAGAAAACCCGAGGGGAACAACCCGAGCCCTCAGCTGTCCCCCGCCTGAGCCCGATATCCCCTCACCGCCGGCCCTGCCCCGCACCCACCGCCCATCGCCGCCGCCTCGCACCCGGCCCGGCGCCGCTTCCGCCCGCCGCGCCGCCCGCGCGGGGCACGCTGGGCGATGTAGTTCTGCCGCCCCCTTCCGGAGCGCTGGCACCGGCGCCGCTGGGTCGCTCCTCCCGGTGGCTCCTCACCCTTCTAATGGCTCCTCGCACTTCCAATGGCTCCTCACCCTTCCAATGGCTCCTCACCCTTCCCATGGCTCCTCACCCTTCCCATGGAGAAACTCCTGCTCGTAGCCAGCCTGAACCTCCCTGGCATTGTGTCCTCTCCTGTCACTGTTCACCTGGGAGCAGAGGCTGATCCTCGCCTGAGACACCCTCCTTTCTAGTTCTTTCTGTTTCTCTCGATTGCTTGTAAAAAGTGGTGACATGACAGCCTGGCGGAATGACTGGAGAAAACACCAAGTAAGGGGAAAAAAGAATTCAGGAAAAGTGGCAAAAATTGGTGTTAAAAAGAATCATTAGCAACACTGGCTCCATGCTCCAAACTGGCTGTTTCCCTCCATCTCTGGTACACAAAACCATGGAAATTCTGAGAGGATTCTTAGAAGTGGTTAGCAACTCCTGTGGCTGAGAGACCAGCCCACCCAGCCTTGGTTTTACAAAACTCCAAACAAGCAAATACTCAGAAAAAAACCAAGAAACATCTGAGGCTTTCACATCTCTGGGGACTTCTGGGGAACTATCCCGACCAACTCCTCTGCCAAACAGCCAGGGTGCATTTTTGCAGCCAGGTCAGAAACTAGGATGCAAAGGTGAAAGCAGTCATAGAAGAAACTTCTCGGGTTTAATACAACATTAATTTTTTAATTAAAAATAATTCAGAAATTATATTTAATTTAAGAAATTTCTGCCCAAGTTTCTGGAACATGAAGCTATCTCACCTCATAATGCAGCTGTCTACGAAGGCATATTTTGGGGTCTGCTTGGGATTTATCCTGGACTCTAAAATACTTGACATCTTTATCGGTGGCCTGGAAGAAAGCAGAGTATTGCTGATAAACCTCACAGATGACATGAGGGAAGGGTAAATAATGGCATGGAGAAGGCACTGGGACAGGGTGACCTGATCATGTCGCAGCTGGGGCAAGCAAACATGCATTTCAATAAGGTCATTGATGAGCTCATTAATTTAAAAGCAAAGACTGGAAGTTATACTTACCTGACATAAGAGTTTATCCTCGGAAACGAAAAATGAAAAGGAAAAATATTAGTGAAGTATCAACTGCCAAGACATGGCCTCAGAAAAAAAACCAAAAACAACTTTCCTGGAACCTCAGATATACAAACTGAGAAATCACAAGGAGGAAAGAAGCAGTCTCACATCTAGAATTGCTGCTGCCTGCATGTATAATTTTGATATGTTGAAAAAGTAGAGATAAACCTGAAAAGGGATATGAAAATCACTGAGCAATTAGCAAACTTCTCTCAGATATATCACAGAGAGTCAGTCAATTTTATTTATAGAAGAGGAGTTTATTTAGGGAGTTAATTTATTGAACTAGGGACTTGCAAGGCTATAAAATATGTGTTGTAGCAATAGGGAAGAAAAAAATCAGGAACTTCTTTCTGTATACCCGAAAAAGCTATCAAAGGTTGAAGCTGAAAACATTAAAAGAAAAAAAAAGTCAACAAAACCCCTGTGTATTCTAAACTATGGTAAAAGCAGAATCTGAACCAATTACTGTAAAGTGCAGTGAATTATCTAACACTGGCACATCTTCAGTTTTTCTCCTAAAAGATCTAATTTCTTAAAAATGGAAATAAATTCTGTAAAACTTTGCAGCCATTGCTACTTCCATTATTAAATTAGGCTACAATGACCTCTTCTTTTTCCTAATCTGCCCTGATCGATGTGAAGTGTGTAGCTGCTCAAAAGCATCCAGAGCAAAGAGATGCATTTTCATTTCATTTACTTATAATCAAATACTCTCTACAGACTTCGCCTGGATGTTTTCTTGCTGGAAAAATACCCTTCTATGTACTAAGAGTAAGCCAATAAAAACATTACAAGTAAATGCATGGGGTCATTCCTTGCCAACAATGATCTTTTTTCTTTTTTCTCTTCCTTTCACGCCTCCTCAGTGTGCCTCAGCAGAACTGCTGGTTTATCAGTTTAGTTACAGAACAGGGTCAATTGGGAAGGTTTCAAAAGTAAAAGTTTGATTCACTGTGCACAGGAAAGCACAAAGGGAATAATGCTGAGGGCTATAGCATAAACAGTGTTCCTGCTTTTTGCAAAAGTTTCTTTGCTAGCAGACCTGGATCACGAGCATTACTGACTTCTCAGGCACTGACAGAGAGTTTAACATGAGTGCTACAAACAAAACCAAAACCCCAATATGTTGCAAAAAATAATTAAATTGTTTAGTACAAAATGTCTGTAACTTTAGTTCTCACAATCTAAGGAATTAAGTAAACCTTTGTAGGAGGTGGCACCGTCTGTATTAAATGAAGCTGATATAAGACAAAAAAATAACAAAACCTTCTTCATATATCACATTCACATCAGGAGTTATTGATTCAGACCTAAAAAAAGGTATCCAAAAGTCTGCCTGTTTTTCCAAAACTACTAGTTAATTTACAAGATGCCACCTCCCGCAACAAATATTCTCTTTGCAATAATAAAAAGGGCAGTTTTAGTTTTAGGTACCATCTATGAGCATTTTACACAGCCTGAGTGAGCAGAAAATCCTTTTGGTTCCCCTCAGACTTCTCTATGCAGACTGCCTCATTTTATTTCTGCCTTTTTTTATTTTTCTTTAATATTATTCTGGCACAGGACACAGTAGTGTAATTTTCACAGACACAAAACCTTCTAGATGTGCTTCTCCCAAGTACCATGAATAGCACTGGGGCATTATAATGATACCCATCCTCTATGTCAATGGTCTCCAAACCTTTTTATCATGTACCTTGTCAGCAATAACTTTTTGAGCAGGTACTACTCATAATTTTTTTTTTTAAAGTATACACACATGTAGTACCACACCAATACATAATGTACATTATAAAACATCCACAAAAATATAAATTAAAAAGTGATGAGATAAATGACAAGAAACTGTTGCAGAATTTCTGAGAGAGAGAGGGCATGATTTATGCCTGGAGTGAGAACTGAGCTACCCCTCAGACTTGGCCCCTGATAAGAAGCCTTCATGAGGCCTTTCAAGTCTTTGATGCAGTAAGAAATTAGTTGTGGCGCAGTTAGAAATTATGCTAAGGTAACTACAAAGTAATGAGCTATCTGAGTGTGAATTAGAGTACAGCTGCAGTGTGAAAAGCCTGACCACCTTAAGGCAAAGGTAAACAATGTTAGCTTGCCAATCAGAGTGCCTTTGTAAACTGTAAACTATATAGAAGTGTATATAAACTGCCATCTTCTCGGGAATAAACGAAGAACGTTTCATTAATCATATTGGTTGGATGTGCATTCTGTCCTGTCCAGCTTTTCTGATTTATGGGCTCCCTGGCTTTGAGAAACAATAATTAATATTTTATTATTAAGTGTACAAAAATATTTTCTTCCTGCACTGAATTTTGTAGACGGCTGCTCTCAACATGAAACTATTTATGTCTATCCTGATGCATTGCCTCAGTGGCCACATTTTACCGTAATAGGTTCCACCCTTTCCTATTTGTTGAGGGATGAAACTTCCATTGGTTAGCCTTCATGTGGTTGCGTCTGAACATGCCTTTAACTATCCACAGAATAATAGGAGAGTTTCAGCCAATTTAGTACAGGTTTTTTGATTTTTTTTCTTTTTTTAATTAGGTCTGCTTCTTACATGGTTTTTAAAGTAAAATCGTTCAGAAACTACTACACTTTATTTTACAGCCAAATGAACCTCTGTACTTCTCAGCATTTATTACTATTAATAATTTACATATATGCAGCTTATTTTATCTAGATGACTGTGCTTATGTAAAAGTGCATGTATGAGCTGGAATAAAATGATATTTAAACTATCAGTAAAATAGAGGGTATGAAACAACAACAACCAAAAAAAAAGAACAAAAAAGTAAACAACCCAAAAAACCAAACCCATACCTTGCTACCTGAAATACTTCAATTGCAGAATTTTGTAAAGGGGAGGTGGTGTGTGTAACAAAGAAAATCAGCAACACTGCCTACTTCCTGCACAGGTATTTTCCCCACAAATTATATGGCTGCCTACCACAATTAATGTATCACAGGCAGTGCAGAACCTTAAACAAAGACATGAAAGCTTTTCCCTTGCTGCTGTTGGAAATACCTCCACATTCCTATGAGGAAGATTTGAGGAATGATGCAAACTCTGATCTGGCAGATCTCACAGTTGCATTTGGGAGAGGCAGAACCATCAGAGAAACACACAATTTAAAGCAGATCTGGCCAAATGCATCACCAGTACCTGCCCCGAATGTTTGGTTACAAAAGTTAAACTGGTTCTTAGGTTCAAAACTACTCAGCACCCAGAAGCTTAATTTATTTCCAGAACTGCATCAAGGGCTGGACAAGATGGGTATCCCAAATGGCAGGACATACACCCGAGCCAAACCAATAGCTGGTTGTTTCAGAACCGAATGTTTTTGGGGGAAAATAGTTCACATGTATCTGGTGAAGCCTGGGAGGAGGAGAATGCTGTGGAAATAGAGGACTAGGATGAGGAGAGGATGGAGTCTGTCCTCCTGAGCTTTCTGGAATATCTGTGCAGGAGTGTTAGGAGAGGAATTTCCATGTACTCGGTATTTTTGATAGCTTGGCTCTGTCTCAGGAAAAAGAGCTGTGGAAGACTAAGACCCTACAAGATGCCATAAGTGAATCACTATCCCATAAAAAACACCCCAGACTACTGACAAATATGGCTGCTGCTGCTCCACTCAGATAATTATAGATCACTTTATTATTCTTAATAATGCTTTGGATTATCTTCACAAATCTTCTGCCCAGATAAGGAAGTGTCACATGTGGAACGTGGCAACATGCAGTGACATCCCTACATCTACTTAGAGCATTCAAGAAATACACAGCAAATTCAGTAGAGCAGAGTTGGTTCCTGCTGGAAAAGGTTTACTATTTACTTTTTTATTTTAGTGAGTAAGGCTATTAATCTAAAGGGAGACAACATGGTGGGGAACCACAAACCCAGGAATACACAGACATAAACGTATCTTTATGATGTCTTTAAGCTTTTTTAAGTTACTCGCTTTTTTGTTTGCTCTGAGATGGAGAGAGATGGAGTGAATTTCAAGAGTATGAAGCTATGTGCAACGGAAGGAAGAGAAGTTTGTGTCTGATTTCTAAAGCTTGCAACTGTTGTAAGCTGTTATTTTCTAACTGCAGAGTAAAATAACCTTTGCAAGAGAGGCAGAACTAGTGTAGAATTGACTGTAGGTTTCAGCTGGTCTCCTGCTCTAGTACTTCTTGGAAAAAAACAGAAACCAAAACAAAATGAAACTAAAACACATTCCTGGAAGAAGCAATAAGCAAAGATCACACAAAATTCACCTCTGCACTGAATTCATCAACCATCATTTTTGTAAAGTGTGAGCTACTTGGGCACTTTTACACAAGTCTTGGCTGAAAACTCAGTGTATTCTTTGTACATTTCAGATGGTGAGAGGATGATTTTTAGCCTGTGTTTTCTTGTAGGTTTACATTTGATGTTGCTTGCATGCAAATTGCTATGTCCTCAATGCAACCTGATTTTAAGAGTTTTAAGAGTTTGGTTCTGTGCTTCCTTCTCCCAGCTTTGCCAGGGAAGAAATAAGCTGGCACACAAATCTATACTGAAACTGACCACTGACAAGTCTCTCATAAAGAAAGAGACTTGCAGCAATAGTACCTACTTACTGTAATCACCACAGAAGAGACTTCTACATTTCATTGAAAGTAAGAGTTGTGTTTTAGGCAATCAGGTGCAGGATATTACTTCTAGAATAACAAGGAGGCATTTTACAAATCTATGGAGTTTTCTTTCTCTGATTCATGAGTGAACTAATTAAACAGAGTCGCTCCCTCTTGCTTAGAAGATGATATAATGATTCTAGGGTGAATGCTTGCAACCCACTTTGACATGGCAGGAAGATGATTTTTAGCCTGTTATTCATTACAGGTTCACATTTACAGCTGTGGCATACAAATCAATAATCTTAGCTGGTGTGTTTTTATACACCTTGGTCCTTTTTCAGAGTTTGTGATGGCTGAATTACTCTCACTAACTTAATGCTTACACATCCCATAGCTGGAGTCCACTAGTGCCCTACAGCTAGGAAGGCAGTTGTCGATAAGTGGGTACTTATTAGATATCAGCATATCTACACATGAGCCAGTGGCCAGCTAAATTGCCTTCCATCCAGCAGCCACTCGTTTTACAGCTGCTTCTGCTTTTCCAGGCACCTGGAAGTTTACCAGGCACCTACTGCACAGGGGCACATAACCTGAGCACTGGCAGAGTGAATCTGAGTGCATCCAGAGTGCACTGGAGGGACTAAACTTGCTGAGCATGCAATTTGGAGTTGCTCTTTGCATGTGGAGACATGTACAGATGCAATCTGTCTGCCCAGGGATGGAGCACACAGCAGGAGGCAATTTCTTCAAAGCTTTGAGAATCCTGGAGGCTTGCCTGGTCTTGAACACGCAGGTGGAAGGGAGAGGAAGGAGAAAATTAATTTATTTTTAGAAGAGAGGAAGGATGATTAAGACCAATAGTGCAGGTTTCAAATTAGTGTGCACTGACAAAGCTGTAATGAATTCAGTAGTTTTAAAAATGAGTATTTCTGTTTGATTTATGCAACGCTGAAAGGGCTGTCTGTAAGGTAAGTCACAGGTGGAGCAATACTGATACTGCAAATGAAAGATGAAGGAAATCAGAGCCCATTAAGACAAGTGAGTGCTGTATATAAGAACAGCTCAAGAGCCATGCAGGCTGTGCAGACAGAAGGAGAAGGAACAAACCACTGCTCTAGAGTCCAGGACTGCGGATGTGTGGGGGATGGGAGCATCAAGTCAAGTTTCAAATGACAGAAGACTATACAACATATTGGAACATTGTTCTCAAAGTTTTTAATCCATTCCTAAAGTTGGTTGTGGAGAGTCCAGGTCTAGGGGAATTGGTGGGGCTGCAGGGCAGGAGGGGGTGCTGGCAGGGCAACCAAGAGCCTGAGACTGATAAAGAACAACCTGCTACAGGACAGAATGGATATAGGAGTTTTAAATGTTTTTCCCTATATATATTCATATGAGAGAATTACTTTCAAACAGAAAGCAACAATCATAAAGAGTCAAGTAAAGTAAAAATCTCCAAGCCTCGGGAAAGTCAAACTTGCCCTAACACGCAGTTTATACAAAATGTTTTGAATATAGATAAAGGTTGGGTTACCTGAATTCACTGTTCTCAGTGTTCTTATAAGCTGGTACAATCTCACTTTTCTTCAAACTACCAATATACTTTCCTAAAAACTAAAAAGTTCAGAATCTCAAAAACTACCTTTCCTCCACTTGAAAGAAAAGGAAAACCTGAAGCTGGAAAATACAAAATCAAGATAGAATCAGGAAAATGAAATCTGATTTTTAAAAAAGCCACAATGCATTTATTCTGAAGGCAGGGGTTTGACTCATAAAATACTTTTGTTGCTTGTTCGTTGCCTATGCAATTGGTTAAAAGTGTACAAATTACCTCCCCACAAAACCACTTTTCTGCTCCTCCCCGCTCTTCCCCTCCTCCCCACTCACTGATAAAATATTTTTAAAGACCTGGAAGGGAAGGGTAGGGGAAGCTCAGAGCCTCCCTCAGAGAGAGGATGAGGACAGTTGGGTCAGAAATGGAACTCCCCCCACTGTCATCCATGGCTACAGTCACGATCAACTACGACTACTACTATGATGACCAGTGCCAGTACCAGCACCTGCAACATATGTCTACTTTCCTGCCTATCCTTTATAGTGCTGTGTTCCTGGTGGGCATTGTTGGCAACTCAATCCTGATAGTGGCCTTGGTCTTCAAGCGACGGGTCCAGAGGCTGATTGACATCTTTATCATCAACCTTGCTGCATCTGACTTCATCTTCCTCATCACGCTGCCTTTCTGGGTGGACATGGAGGTGTCGGACGAGAGCTGGAGGGTAGGATCTTTCCTCTGCAAAGCTAGTTCCTATGTCATCTCAGTCAACATGTACTGCAGCATCCTGCTCCTCACCTGTATGAGCGCTGACCGGTACCTCGCTATCATGCACCCCTCTGTCGCACGGCGGATCAGGACAAGATCCTATTCCAGAGCACTCTGCATCTGTGTCTGGCTGTTATCCTGCTGCTTAGGGGTGCCAACCCTTTTGTCCAGAGAACTGAAGATGCAATATGGAAAGACTTACTGCACAGACACAGCCGTGACAGAAGTCAAACAGATCATGTCACTGATGCTTTTAATCCTGGCCTTCTTCTTCCCACTGCTGAGTATCTTAACCTTTTACTGCTCCATCACCAAAAGACTCTGTGTGCACTATCAGAAGGCTGGGAAACATGATAAGAAACTGAGACAATCCATCAAGATCGTCTTCATTGTAGTGGCAGCTTTTGTTGTCTCCTGGGTTCCTTACAATCTTTTCAAGCTTATGGCCATCCTTTTGCGACTCCTAAAGCAGCCCGACTGTTTTTCTGGCATGGTTGCCCAGCTGGGCATGAAGGTGAGCAGCCCTTTTGCTTTTGCCAATAGCTGTGCCAACCCTTTCATTTACTTTTTCTTTGACAACTACATCCGCAGAGCCATGCTCTGGTGCCTGTGCCCACGGGTGAAAATCAGCAGCAACAGCTCTGATACCCTGGACACCCACCTGAGCCATTCCTTATCCAATTTTGTGGCAGGGGAGTATTCCACCAGGAAGAGAAAGCGCTCTGGGTCCCTCTGACTGCGAGCTGGGACTGCTGAGGAAGGAACTTCTTCCCCCAAAGACAGCAGGAAAAGAAAAGGAGAAACAAGCAACAGAGACAAGTTTAATGCAACCAGTGCTTCAGGTGGGAAGGATGTTGCTGCCTTTTAAATGCAAATAGATGGAAACGTTAACCACAGAATTACTTCATGATGATTGCTGTGACAATGCATGGTGTGAATGTGAAACCATCATACCAAGAAATAGCTACAAGTGCTTATGCTGGAATCCCAGTTCAAACTCCAGAAAAGAACCATGTGATTCAGTCAAGGCCTCTCTGGGACAAGCTTTGAACTTATGTGTATATAGGTTTTTATTCTGTGCAAGAAAAGCAACCCGGGTGTTTCTTTTTGGTTCCTAGGTTGCCCACAAATAATGCATGATGTCCTCAAACCAACCTGATCAATTCTGGGATTTTGGAGGTTTTTTGAACTCAAAAATCCAATATTTTAATGAATTTGTGTGTTACCAGTTGTCATAACTTGAGTCTTGTGCATTTTAAATCTCAGCTTCTTATTATAGCATTAAATCTTTAGTTTTAATTGTAATAATTAAAGTGTTTAGCCCCTTGGATTTCAGAAAAAACCAGAACTTTCAAGGCAAAGAAACCAGGAGAAAAGCAAAACCCTGCATTTTAAACTTTCTCTTAAAGAAAACAAGACCAACAAAAGCACACTTGTGCTTTTTAAGACGTCTTTTGAGGATCTGATACAATTTCTGATTGCTTGGGTCAGAACTAAAGCGTCACTGCCTTCTACTAAGGAAAAGGACAAAGTGAGTTCTAGAGTGAAAGATTGCACACATGCAAACCTGCTAAAAGGCTTCAAAGGGAAGACAGCTATGTCACCTAACACAGCTCATGGAAAAACGGTCTGGACAGCAGAGAAAAACACTGGAGACTGGACGATGGAAATTACATCCCTCTGATATTACTGCAGCATGTGTACATTCACTATGGCTTTTCTTTTCACACCTCTGTGTTTTCTAAACTACTGTAAATGGGAATAGCTCTTTTGAGTGTTACAAATAAATCCCGCTATTTGCATTTTGTATCGAACATGTTGAACAGCTGAGCTGTTTCATGCCTGCAGAGAAACAAGAGCAGATCTCACGCCAAGGCTGTGCAAACCTAGAAACCAAGGTGTGCACATCTTGCCCAGCTCCCCAGCCAGTTCCACACTGGACCACTGGCTAGCAGAGCAGGTGGAGAGCTGGCTCTGCAGGCTCAGGGCAGGCAGAAGTGTCTTTCAGCAATTGCTGTGGCAGAGTGCTCTCTGGGACACAGTGGGATACTAAGACAGGGAAACACACACAAGCTTTTTGCTCTCCCCTCCCTTCACTGCATCTTGTTTGTTTCCTCCCTCACTACATCTTCTAAAACATTTTGTTTTTCTTCCTCCACATTGTTATGTGTAGTAGATACAATTCGCGCCATTTTTAGTATGATATATGTGATATTGAATATCTGTTGGAGTATACACGTTTGTATTAGGAGTCCCCCCACCCTCGCAGGAGAAACCTGGTGTGTGTTGAAACCCGATTTACAAGTAAAAGGATATGGCCAGGAGATGGGCCGTGTCTGGAGAGATACAGAGACCCCAGGCACCGATCACCGCGTGAACGACCCGAGATGGAGATCATGGAAATCCTCGGGCAGATACATGTGAATGCAGCCTTCCCGTAAATGTCATCGAGGGATTCAACAACTCCGGACACTGAATTGTTCTTCCTCATCACCAAGAAAGAAAATCCTCTTAACCTATCGACTCTGAATGGAAGAAAAGACTGCCGAAATCTTCGTCTCGGGCGGAATTTTCCCTATAAAAACCGCTTGTGCCAGGATGGAGGTGTGTGGGCATAGAGGAAACCTCTGCTGAGGCTGACCTCGTTGTTGCACACCCAGGGCCGACCCCGGGCTCGGCTCTGTTCTTTCCTTGTGGCTGGCTAGATAGAATTTGACTGCAAAATAAATATTTTATGTTTTTAATTTTTAATTTGGCTGGACAAATTTTCATTTATAACAACATGACAGAATTCCCTCCCACCCCCACCTAACTGCCAAACTCCTTTTTCAGGTTTATAGCTGTGTGAAGGGCATCAATTGTTCCCAGACCTGCCAGTGTTTGAGAATGAGGCCAGTGTCAGTTCCAATTTTAAAGTTATGAAGTTTTAAATTTATTTGCAGTCACCCTCAGAAACTTCTGTCTCTTCTCAATCTATTATCTTCTTTCTAGCTTTACAAGTGTATAACAAGACACCAATTTTTTTGTAGAAAAATAAGCCTAAGAGTTGCATTTCAACTAAGATATTATTTATTAATAGACAAAAACATTAAGTCACACTTGTTCATTATTTCCTCAATCCCTGCCCAAAGCACTACAATACTCCAGAGTACATCCAATCTATAAGACTTTAAATAATTCTAGTTAGAGCTGCTGGTTTCTTTCTTTCTTGTTTTTTTTAATACTTCAAAATACCAGATTGAATTGGAAAAATTACTAAGGAACTCCACCAAGATCTCATGTCTAAAGTTTAGTTTCTGGAAATAACAAATAAATTTGATAAATATTGTCAGGCTTGAGGAGAATCATGTATAAATGCCACAGCGAATGCTCCACATGAACAAATAATTAAAATATAAGAGGTAACTAATTCAGCAAAGGAAAACTTGCCAGATTCTTTCAGATTTTCATCCAAATTAGTATAACTTATTTTCTTGTGATCTGCAGATCATTTGACACTTTCATGACATGGTAAATATTGTTTCAATCTTTTTTTTTTTTTTTAAAGAAAAGAAACCTATACTTGAATAGCTTTACCTCAGGAATTTTTACTACTCCATGTTAACACTTATTATTTGTTTGTTGGCATTTACATATCTTAGAATGATACCGAAATTATTGTGATTGAAAGTATTTAATGTGGTAGGCTTGAATAATGTAACAGGATGCCTATTTTATCCATGTTAAAAGAATTGAATTACAGTGAGTTGGTTTGCTATGTAAAGTGGAAATAGTGCAGTTCTGATAGGACACCTGCAAAGACCTTGGCAAGTAATTTGGATTGGGCTTTTTTCCCCCCACAACTTTCATTATTTTAAACTATAAGACTGCAGCTAATAAATATGGTTTGGCTTTTTGTAATCTTACTTCTGCTTTCATTGTCATGAAAAAGTAGCAAAGCATTACTAGAAAATCTGTCAGTGAGTCTGGATGGGAACATTCATCTGCCCATCCCACAAACATTTTCATTATTTCAGAGATTCTTTTATATTGCCTTAGAATTAAATCAAGCAAGACCTTTTGAGATTTTTAATGAAAACAACTACAACACCAGTACCATCCCAAATCTAGACGTTTGTGCACTTTCTTGAGATGTGCACAATTAAAGCTGAAGTGTCTTTTCTTCTTGATATAAATCAGGATCCTGTTAGATACATCTCTTGGTCTCTATTTTGGCTTGAATTGAATCAGCAGTTTTCATAAATAAAGTATTTCATCTCAACACAATGACTAATTGTATCCAGACCTGATATTTGCTTAAATAGGTAAAAAATTTTTGCCCCCTTAATTTCAGCAGCAGATGTGATAACACTGACAGCTGCTCTACAGCTAAATGGAACTTTATATTGCAAAGGACTGAGAGAAAGTCACACAGGGAATAGCTTCAGACCCAAAATAAGCAGGGTAAACTTACAGCTCTCAAAACAAGAAAAGTGGTGTAGTCACTGTGTGGACTGGCCCTCCACAAGTAATGCAGTGAAGATTGGCTCTTGGAAGCCAAGAGGAGAACTTCCACTGACTTAGATGCAGCTTTTTGTCCTGGTCCCTTTGGACTGGTTGGATGCAAAGCCCTGGCAGCCTCTCTGTGCCTCAGGTTTCTAATAGGGTGGACTACAAAAAGAACATTTCCTGACTTTGTAGCAATGTTGCAATGATATATTTGTCCACTGCTACACAGGGACAGGAAGGTCTTTGACAAAAGAAAGTTGTTTTCTCCTCAGGTGCTTGCAGGGCATATTGTACAAAGAAATGTCAGCTCATGGGTGAGGACACTTACACATGCTCCTAACAGATACACTGTTACTACTGGAATACTAATTTGTTATCCCTGCAGGATCACTTACATTCGTGAGGTCAGCAGGAACTTATGAGCAGATTTGCAAACTGTGAGCACAAATCATTACGTGTCCTAAAATGTCTAACTGAACCACTTGGACTCAATGCTCTTAAAGGTCTTTCCCAATCAGAATGATTCTATGATTCTTTTCTGGCTTAAAAGGCTTCACCCAGTTAAGGAGGACATTTCATGGGAAGTGAAGAACAGAAAGTAGAGACTCACAATCCTGCAATGGAAAATCCATCACCTCGGGCTATTTACCAAATATGCCAGCATTCTGCATATTGTCAGAGAAAGGGATCAGCTCATGAACAGGAACAAAGACAGAGCTACCTAAATGCACAATGGATGGAAACTGGCAAGGAGTTAAATGGCCTCAGAAGTAATTACAATGCTACCAAATGTCACACACAGAGGTGCCTGGGAACCCCTAGAAAACCAGAAAGGGCCCACGGTATCTCATCTAACATTTTAATATTGTACCACAAAGCCTGCACTCTAGGTCTCAATAACAGCTCAAGCAGTGGCTTGGTTTGCAGGTGCAGGTGTTCAGTACACTGCTGGAGTCCTGCTGCAAGTGACAGGAGGTTTTGGAATAATCCAGTCTCACTAAATGACTGAGGGGCTTTGGCCCCAAGCATCTGGGCAGCTAAGGCTTGAGCTCATAATGAAGTAAAAGAATACAAGATGAGAGATGAGAAAGCAAGTGGATTGGAAACCAACAGACTTCAAGAAGAAAGGCAGTCTTCCACCTCTGAGCTGGTAAAACATTGCTGCCCAAGACCAGGCTGTGTGTGTTCATTTTTTAATTTTTTTTTAATATGAGTCGAAGTGTAGGGTTTTTTTTCCCAATTCACCTGTAACAAATTGAAGCAGCTTTGGAAACTGAGGCCATTCTGGTTTGAAAGCCAACGATAAATATCAATCATCTAAATAATGCATTGTGACCAAAATACATATTTTGAAACTTCAAAACAGTTTCGTTATTAGTAAGAGACCACATTCTTAGTCAGAATCTCCCACTAAATCAGGCAAGTAAACATACATCTGTGAGAGACAGTCTGAAGTTTCCTTCATTTGCCTCACGGCTGTCACAAGAACCCTGCAGAGCCCTGCCAGGAGCTCTGGCCTGGCCGAGGTGGATGCGGACACTTGCCAAGTGACCATGAGCAGGTGCGCTCGCTGTGCTCCCACAGAACACTACTTCCAACAGGTCCTGACAGGCGGTGGCTTGTCCCTGCATGCCTGCACCTGTTTCACAAGACCAAGGGGTCTCTTCACAATGGCCTATCAATCTTCTCACCTTTTGGCTAAATGCCACTCGCTTTGGCTAAGGACTATATAAATTGTAACTTTCGAAGATGACTTTGGTGAACCCCCACGGATGACGGCCGATCTGTGTGGCTGGGCCATTGCAGATTTCATCTCAGCAGTGGTAGCTATATTCCCCTTCCCCTTTTTTCTTTCTAACCTTTATGTAATTTTCTAATCCCCTATTGCATTTGCTGTTGGCCCCTAATAAAGGTGCATTTTGTTGTTATTAAACTCATATTAAACTGATAGTCCCCTGTCATCTGTCTTTTGCACTTTTGGGATGGGTTAATGGACCATCATGACATCCCGCATGAGCGGATCACGACAACATCCTCTGCTATTTACTTCTCACATTCTTTAGAGTACATGGGATTTTACAAGAGGCATCTCAGCAACAGATCTCAAAAAAGAAAAGGCAAATGTTTCTCTTGAAATTTTAGCTGCTTTGAGGACTAGAGTAGGTCACAGGGAAGGTAAGGTGAGAATCCTATGTCAAAGAAAATATTTCCTACAAGGTAAATTCAGAGGCTTTCATTTGTATTAGCTTCAGATGCTTTGCAAAGCACTGATATCCAGAAAAGGTGGCTACTCACTTTCTAAACAGCAGATCCTTCAAAAGTGAAGTGGATTCAATAATACAGAGAGATAACTGGATGCATCCAAAAGTTACTAGTCAATTCTGGAAAAAAAACCCCAAAATATAACCTTCTGTCTTTTACTGTGCAATGGAGTTCCCCGAATCTGATACCCTCATTCTTTCTATGTTGCTAAAACTAGTTAATATGAATATAAAAGAACAGCTGTTTCTCAAAGATTGCCCTTTCTTTAACCCTCAATTTGAGGCAAAGAAAACCAGACTGTGAAACTGTGTGGCATCTGCTCAGAGAATGAAACTTGGTCAGTGGTTTTTAAATCTATCAAAATTTTCATTCTATCTTTAAAACTGTTACACAAAATGCCCAAAAAGTCAGATTTGAAATTCAAAGAGTGGCTTTTGCACTGAGAAACACCATGTATAAATAAACACAGCACAAATGTTCGCCATATATGATACCATGCTCCGGACTTGACCACGTATATGACTTCCCTCTGTGCACTGCCTAAACAACTGCTTGACTACAACCACCATTTCCTCTGTCACTCACTCCTCCTTCCCTGCTCTGGAAACCATAGAAACTTCTACCCATGCCTCACACAGAGATAACATGCAAACCATTACAAAAAAAAAAAGAAGATTAAAATAAAGAGAGAGAGAGAGAGACAATAGAGGCTGGTGTGTATTTGCTTTCACCTGTGTTTGAACCTGTGGTAGTTACCCGCCATGGGTACAATTATGCCACCTAAAAGGTGTTGCAAGTAAGCGTAGAAGCTTGGTAGCTTTCAGGAGACACATAAATGTACATAAACTTCTGCTCTCCTCATAAACAGGCAGGACACTATGGATAAAGATGTGCTGAGAAGCTAAGAGGGCAACAAATGCCTGAAAATGCAGTGGCGTGCCCAAAACCTCAGCTCTAGATAAGGTGTCAGGTGTAATGAAATCTAATCAAAGTACATGGTACTTCTGACCACTTAGGAACACAACAACTAATTGAAAAACTTCAGCTACCTCACCAGAAGAGAGAAGAAGCCTTTGGAAAAATCTAGAGCTAGAGAAGAGAATAAACCTTGAACAACCCTTATAATCCCCTAGTTTCCAGGAGTCATCTTTTGGCAACCATATTGGTGGTGCTGTGACACACACTTTGCACAGCCACTCAAGAGGCTGCAACCCTCCCGAAGCTATTAAAAATGTCTGAAACCCCTGCTGATTCATAAAGGAGAGATAACTCTTCTACTCTTCTAATTTTAACTACTTGTGAACTAGACTAATGAATCTTAAAAGTCCTTATTTACACTATTGTCTAAATAAATACTAATTACTTTCAGTGGAAAACTGCTGGTTTTGTTGAAAATCAACTGGAATTTTATACGATTAACTTCAAGAAAACTGGGGTTTGGCTAACTGAGAAGTCCAAATGTCTAACTCATATACTACCTACCCAGTAATGAACCCAGCTGGATTAGTATGTCTCTTACAATTCATGCTAATGATCTCCAAAAGCTCTGAAGCCCCATGAAATTCATAGTTCTGTGATCTCACATAGAGAGAAGAGCCATCCAAACAGTGCTCCCAGCTGTGCTGCTGGACTAGATTTCCTGATGCTGCTGGCTTCACCTTCCTTAAAGTGCCTTTAAGCGACTTGGATGAAGAGTAGGACAAGGTCATGGTGATTTCTGTTCTCTGCTCTTCTCCTGTGGCTGTAAGGACAGGATAAACTGTAGTGTAAAAACACAACAGCTGAAGTGTCTGCTAACTTAGTTCCAGTAACCAGGTAGTTATCCTCTCTGCAGGATAACTACCAGGTTTTTCATGTTCATGGAGAGGACAGATAGTAACACACATCTTCTTCCTTTTATCTGAAAAAAGCAAGCCTATGTTCTGACTCATGCAGTAAGTGCCATTACCAGCACAGCTGGAGAAGACTGCAGGCAGTCATCTGGTTCACTAAGAGCACACACTTAACAGATTATTTTTCACATGTATCTGTCAAAACCCGTAAGGGTAGGTAGCCATCCTTTATCCTCAGAACTCACAAAATCCACTGAAAATCATGAGATACCATGCCAAATCTTGTCAGAGGTTCCTTTTATTTGCTTTTTAATTTGTAGTTTTACCCTTTAGCCACACACTTTCCTTGCACATACTGGAACGGAATAATCATTCCTTTAAAAGGAAAGCTGAAGGTTTTGAGGATAAAACCACCTATTAGCATCACACATAGTCAGTTCACTCAGGAACAGCCATGCTGCCACATACCAATTTAGGCGCTTCAAAACCAGGGTTTTTTTTTACTCAGTTATTTAAGTCAGGTCTGAGATTTGCTTCATCAAGGGAGTCAGTCATAAACCCTGGTACCCTGTGGGGGAAAATGTGTGTCAAGGACTGAACTACTTTCTGCATTCATGCTCCATATTTTGATTTTATATGTTATGACGTGAGTCTGCAATGTCTGCATAGCCTTCTATGGTAGATAGCTGCCAATGAGCTGCCCAAAAAACTTCTAACAGTGCCTAGTGTTCTTGTCTTTTGTCTATGGATACAATAGTTTTTCTCTAGGTTTACAGATGACAATTGCCTGCACCATATTTCTAACACCGCACATGAGCTGGCAAAAATTACTGACCTATGGTGAGTCAATTCAATGGAGAAATATTTCTTTTCCTCTCTCCCTCACCCCCACAGTGAATCCTCCTCAATAATATATGATGGAGCAAACTGCTCTTACAATTGAAGTGGAAAATTTTTAAACCTAACTGCTATTAAGAAGTCCAAAGAAGAAGAATGGAGTTTATACAACAACAGCTGTTTTTAGAAACACAGCTAATCAGATTAATGACTGTTTTCGGTGAAGCATTGCTTCCCAATAAATTGTTAAGTATTATGTGTCATGTGTACACATGTTGATTTTATATAATAGATTTTATTTTTCTGGGGTATCAAAGTACTATTTGGAAAAATGGGTAACTCCAAATAAAATCATAATTTTCTCCCTCCAGCAAAGTCTACCAATTATTTTTACAAAATAGGACTTCTATCAAGTCAACCTTATAATTAGAATAATAAAAGCTCATTTGAAATCTAAAAGCTTTTTTGTGACCAGAAAAGGATTAATTAGCTACTTAGATTGCTAAAATAATTGTATGTAGCTCCAACTATTTTTGCCACCCAAAAAGAAGAAATAGGAGACTTCCCACTTTCATGCTGAGCAAAACAGCTCAGAAATATGGATAACCTAAAAGGCTGACTTAGCCAACAGCCTCAGTGGCAGTTTAACTGACAAAAGGCAGCATTAAATTAAGGACAAAACAGCCAGTGGCCATTAAAAAAGTTTGGTTTCTGTGGGTTTCCTTCCTTAAAAAAAAAAAAAGAAACCAAACAGAAACAAAACCAAAAAATAAACAATAAAACTTTGGATTTAATTGACCACAGCTGAGAATAGATTACTCCTGCAGGTCACACAGCCACTTTGGCTGTTTTACAGTCCTGTGCCCTCCAAGCATCAAAGCCGATCTAAGCACAGCATTTGGAAAGAAGGAAGGCTACTGAAGGAAAGGTTACCTGGGAGGATCTGTGCTCCGCTCCAAAGAGAGCAATCCTTCACTGGCAGGACTTTTAATATCAGGCACCACCAAGAAATGCAAGAGACAGTGAGGCCTTTGGAAAGAAGAGAAAATGTTACAGTCAGGAAAAAATAACCATCTTGAAGTATTTTTTCTAAGTAGGGAACTAAATCCACTTGTATTCAAACACTGGGTCACTCACACATTTTCTCTCACATCTGAAGTTTTTTTCTTCCAAGTGAACTGAGAATAAAATAGCCCCAAAACCAACATCTGAACCCATTCAACAAGGATGCTAGTAAACCTGGAGATAGGAAGCTCTGAATATAAAGGTGAGTATAAACAATCTGAGCTCTTCACTGACATGTACAGCAGCTTGTACTTGTAAATATTTCTTCTGTTAAGATCTTCAGGAATCAGTGCATGTCAGGGTTGATAGCAAATGTCCCTTAAACCATTTCCAGATACACTCCTGTATGTCAGTGAGCAGGTTAATGCTTCTCCCACGAGGCACAGTGTGTACCTGATGCTGTGGTGTACATCTGAACACCACCATGTTATGGCACTGGGAAACTTTAATAAAGCAGTTTTATCACAGCTACTGTTGAAACAGTTTGGACTTGTGCTGCAATTTTCTAGGTTTTTGAATAGCAAACCTAGAAACATTTCAAGAAACATTTCACAAAGAAACACTTTGAGAAGTGGCCTTATATGTATCGCATATCACCCCAAAATCTAAACATAAAGAAATCTGCAACATGGGATTATCTAACACGGCACACCCTTTCTCCCCCACAACAAAACCGTGTCTGCAAAGCACAGCGTGGTCACTACACACCCAGATGAAAGGAGCCCCCACCTCTCGGGTGAGCGCGCAGGTAAGCAAACAAACACATGCGAGAAACTTTCTGTGTATTACGGAAACAACATTCAAACCCTCCCCACCCTCCCCAGCTGCAGCTTCTCGGACCCAGCCCGGCCCGTGCTGAAACCCGCTTCCCATTCCACGGGGTCAGGCCGCCAGCAGGGGAGAATTTACCTGTCCCAGCCACACCAAAGAGTGGGATTATGGCTGTAAAACTGCTCCTCCCTTCCTCCAGCCACTCCTGCCTGACTCCCGCCTCCCTGAGCATCCCCGGCCGGGCTGGGGACCCCTTGTCCTCCTCCCCAGGCAGCTCCCGCCCCCCAAGCGTGCCTGCTCTCCCCGTGCGGCGCCGGGAGCCCGCGGAGGATGGGGGGAGCCGGCAGCATCGCGTGCGAAGCGGCGGTGCTGCTCTGAGTCAGCGCCCGCCTGCGGCTGATCGCGGCGCCCGGCCGGCACGCGAAGCTCCGCCGGGAGCGCCGCCGCAGCCGCCCGCCGCCTCCTTGTGCCTTCTTGTCCTCACCGGCTTCACACACCCGTGCACACGCAGCAAGCACCCCGTTTGCGATTTTGGCGTTTACGTGTTAAATCTGTTAAAGTCTCTTTGCCGAAAGCCCGCGGGAAAGGGCAGAGCCGTCAGAACGATGTCAGCTCTGCGCCTTAGCGCGCGTCGAGGGTCTCAGCCTGCTCCTGCCCCTCGCTGTGCCCGGCCGCACGGCCCTCACCAGGGAACAAAAACTGCGGGGCTGACATGGAATGTCTGCGTGTGTGCAGGTGTGAGTACCAGCCATAAGTTTCAAATATTTTCGAAGACTTTTTCCAGCTCTTGCCTTCCCAAACATCCTGTGCTGGACTTCCTGTTGCCGAAGGACTTGGGCTGTTCGCGGTCAAGGGCAGCAACCATTGCTCAAAGCAGCACAGAGCCCGAGGCGTGCGTTCCCTTAGCAATAATTAGTGATTTTTCCAAGCGTTAGAGGCGAGGAGAGCTAGGAAGTGTAAAAGCCATCAACAATCCGAGCCACTGAAAATGGTATAAAGTACATACCATAATAAATACTTTTCAAGAAAGGGTGTTTTTTTCAAAAATCATGAGGACCTGAGGGGTTATTCCCCCATCTCAGAAACAACAGAAACCTGACATTTCTTAAGATTTCATTTTAATTGACTCAGTTGAACCAGTTAGACCACTAGCTTTTCCAAATCTGTGAAGTGAATGATAATTACTCAACAAGAAAGTTTCTATGACATGAATCTCACTAAAACAAATTCTTCACTTATGAAGCCTCTCCAAGTATCTTGAAGCACTCAGTGAACTCTGCAACAGACATCACTGGGAAGTGATTTCTGTACATATTTTTTAAAGAAATTACAGATTAATCTGTTTATTCCAATTGAGAATTGAGAGTAGATATGAAATACTTTGACATTGAGATATAAAATGGCCCTCTCATTACATGTCCCATGAATTTGTCTCAGGGTCCTTTGCGGGATAAAAATATTTTTTTCCTCCACCCAAGCCCAGCCTGAATGTTGTCTCAGCTGCTAGTTTCTGTCTTAAAAGGGAAGGTTGAGGCCGTGGAAGGTTGTCTACTTCTGTCTTAAAGGCAGTGTACTTTGCTCTTCATAGGTTGCTTCACACTGTAGATTGTACAAGAGATTAACTACATGGAAGGTTTTCTACTTATTTTTTTCAAGTATAAATATACATAGATAACTAACTACATGATCAGGAGATTGAGTACAAACAAACACAGAGGTCTACAGTCTGATTCTGTTTTGCCCATGTGCTAAAATCAGACCTCAAACTGCTGTTCAGGATTCATCTGGCTTGGATTTTCTGGAGGTTACATTACAAAGAAGCAAAAGGATAAAATTAAGTACACTTAACAAAATGTCGAATTTGTTACATTTTAGCACAGAATTCATACCAGCTACTGTGCTGCTCCAGCTGTGCAGTGAAACAATACAGAAGTGCCACTGCATTGCATTGGTGAAGTCACACAATGACTCAAAATGTTACATGAGGACCCCTATACTTTCCAAACCTTTTCCTATTCTTTTTATACAAGTAGATAGAAAAGGCTGAAGTGCTGATTTCCAGGACACCAAATTCTTAAGAAAATATTCAGGCTCTTTCATATATGCATGACTTTCACTCTTTCAGAAAGAAATACTTTTGACAAGCTATATTCTGAGAAAGTTCAGAATGCTGAATTATTCCTTGAGACAAGAGAGGATTTTAGTTGCATGGCTTCTCCTTATAAGTGTTATATTTAGGAGGAAAAAAATATTGAAGAGACACATGGGAAACAAGCAGGAAGGAAGTCATCCCTGTAGCAAAAGGGCTAAAGGACCTACCTAGCTTTTTCATGTGGTAAATATTCTTATCAACCAAAAAACATCTGCTTGTCTGAACCTCCTCCTAAATACTGCTCCATTTATGTAATACATATGCATGTTTGTTCACTGTGGCCAGAGAAGCACAGACTGTCAAAGGAATAGGAGCAGCAATGAATAAACCTGCAAAACACCTCTGCAGAACTGGTGAAGCCGCTACAGATGGAAGAACTTGCTGCTCTGCTTGGGGACACTGATTTTATTATGATTGCACATGGTAAAAAGGAGCTGCTGGGACAAGGAAAATAGAAAATGAGGGGATTTTATTTCAGGCAAGTGGTTAAGTGCAAGTTTATCACTAATGTGACTGATAATTAAAGAAACAAAACGAAACAACAAAATAAGGGTCTTGCTTAAGACCCTTAAGCCTATGCCACAGTCTCCCACTGTGATGTCAGAAAAATTGCCTACTTGCTTCTGCTTGCTAAATGAGAAAGCAGATGGATTTCTTTGTCCAGTGTGGGCATCTGGGCTGATGCAGTTACATGGGACTAGTTCTTCATACACAGGACATAGGTGTCCTACCATAAACTGGTCAAGATAGAGAGAAATTTTCAACTCATTTCTCCTTTGGAAAAGCTCATTCAGTAGCATATCTGGCTGGCCAATGAGACACACTTCCAAAGTCCTGTTTAGGTTGATGGACAGTTCAATTTACTTGCACTTGTTTTCCCAAATTTTCTGAAATCTTCAGACACATGATACAGGAGCACCTACTTGCTTCCCACCTAACCAAGGAGCACAATCAGTTGCACAATCAATTGTGGATAAACTGAAAGATGCTCAGGTAGTGCCTCCTTCACCTAAGAAGAATATGAGCTTAATTAAAGTGCCTGAACACTCAGGGTTTGCTAGCATTGCCTACAAAAACTTATTGTGAATCACAGCTACATTCTCAGCAGAATGGGATGCCAAGGCGAGTCAGATTCCATAATGGTCAATACAAACAAGAAACTTAAGGAAGTGTAACAACCAACATTTTTTTTTATTAGAGGGGCAATGACCAAGCCATTCAGGAGGAATTAATTTTCAAGATTTGGCTACAGAAGAACTCTACAATCTCTATATTGCCTTTCCCGTGCCCAGCCGCTTGATTTTTCCCGGGGAGGCTTCAGCAGATGCCTTCAGCAGATGCCTTCCATCTTTTGGTCTTTGAAGGTGGGTTCCCTCTAGTGGCATTAAGAGGAGCATCGATTCTGTCTTATTGACTAATCTTGGTCCGTAGGAGGGGCAGGGGGAAAGGACACTGCAGGGTGTTACACACATCAGAAAACACTGATTTGTTTTCACTTGGCTAATAGCCTAGGACTCTTGTGTACCACAGGTTCTTTATTTTTTCAACCAGCTGTTCAAACATTATACTGACTTTAGTTGCTTCTTTGGCGATTCTCTGTCTGCAGGAGACAACAGAGTAGGTGGTAAGATACACAAGTATGTGAGGGTAATCCCCATCTGCAGTAGTCACCATGCTGCCTGTCATCGAGAGTGTAGAGCTCCCCAGCAGTCCTAGAGGGGCTTTCCTCAGAATACAGGAATAGACAGTATGTGTGTGCCATGAGTTACATGAAACTGTCTCTAGGGAGATTATGCTTTTCCTTTTGTGAGGAAGCTCATTCCTCTGCCTTGAGCAAGAGACATATGCAGAGCTAGAGCCAGGTCTGTTAATATTTCATCAAGTGATCCTGGCACACTGAGTACTCAGCCCCTCACAACACTGCAGCACCCTTCCAGAGGAGCTGATTCCCCACCAGCCAGCAGCCTCCTCCCTCACTAGCCACAGATAAAGAGCAGTATCTCCCATCCCTGTGTACAATGTGCCTCCCTGGGAAGCGCTTTCACCAGCAGACCATATCACCTCACCCTCCCTTCCAGCACCTGGCTCCCTTGGTACATCAGGCTTTGGTTGCTGATTAATTTCCCCTTGGATCTCCCCACAGAGATAGCTGATGAATCTGTTCTTTCTCCCACACCTCCCTCTCCCTTTTCACATTTGGCTGTTGGAGTGTTAGTACAGAACTTTCCATACCTGGCCGCAATAACTGTTGGACTCTGAACAGTATCCAACAAGAACTGACTGACTTTAGGGGACACCTTGTTCACAGCTTCATAGAAGTAAGATGCAATGGTCTCAGGGAGGGCCAGCAACTCACGACGGTCTTTGTCAAAGATGGACTTTGACTGCACTTCTGAGGAAAAAAAGGCAAAACCCCATGTCTCTTGTGTCTCTGGTATCTTCCCCCAGGTGCAGAGGAAGAGATTTGAAATTCTGAGATTTAGAACCTGTCCCAGAATTTGCTCTACAGCATTCAGCATCCCCTCTTCACCCAGGCCTGGGTATCTAAGTCACAGACCTTCCCTGGCAGAGTATTTGCACCAAGCATGGGCAGTTTTCATGCCAGGTTTCTACTTGTTCCATGCTGCCAAGCACTGTGTATTCATGGTCTTCAACTGAGTTATTTGGTTTCAGTCCTACTTCATGATGCATGAGAACCTGTAGAGCTGAGCTTTGTCTCAGGCAAACAGCAAAGCTTTTCACACTTACCAGGGAGAGTGGTGCTAAGGAGCAGAATCAGAGCTATCACCAATGCCCTGGATTGCAGCATGGTTTGAGTACCAGTTCTGCTCTCTACACAGAGAGACCTGCAGGAAACAGCATACAGTGTTTGGGTTGTTTTCAGAGAAATAAAATATGTTGGTTAAACACTGGATTTTTGCAACACACCTAACCAATAAACGAACACAAGAACAGAAAGATCACGTGCATTTCCTCTGAAGACGTGAGGAAAAGGCAGTATAAAATTGTTTTTCTTTTCTTTGTATATTCACAAATACCCACAATAATAATTTTCAGAGCTCAAAGAAATACGGGCAGTTAAAACTAGTTCTTTTATATGAGAGCTAAAATCCCATTTCAGCACTGAGCAAACCAGTAGAAGTTCCAGAAGTCAGAAAAGGTTTCCTACATGCTTAAGTAATCTGAAAAAAATCATATTGTGGGATTTCTTAGTTTGATTTGTTTTGGTAAATTGCTCTAAAGAACATTGTGCTAGTTAGTACATCACATACAAAGATATCTTAGTGACCCAGTGATCTAAATACTTTGTCTTGCTTTAGTTGAGGAAAGTCCCAAGTAGCTAACAAGGTTCACTTGTCTTTTTCACTCTGCAGCAGACAGTAGCCTAAGCAGAACAAGTTCCCAAAAGTGAGCAAATGCAAAAGTTAACTTCATCTGACTTCCTTTACTTTGTCTTTAAAAAAGTCAGAATTGGGGAACTGAAAATATGCTACTAGGTACACTGAAAAAGAGGACATTACATCTAAAAAAGCTTTCAAACACACTGCACTTAGAAAGGTGTTTATAAATTAAAATTGATTTATGCCTCTAATTAGAGGGCTGCATCACTCAGAGCAACATGAAGACAACTTTGAACATAGGAATTGCAAAGGCAAAATAGGCTGAAAGTCTATTATATATGAGTGCTTTGCTAAATCCTGTACCAGGTGCTTACAAGTCAATGTTCTGTCTTATATCCCAGTAAGGAGATTTCCATCCATTTTTATTTCCTTCTGTGCAGATTACCTCCAAAAGCTACTACCCAGTTCACTAGATGTTTGCACAATTGCTCCTTTATTACCCTTCCTTCATTTTTAATCCCAGAGTCAGTTTTTCTCTGAGTACACAAAAGGCAGAAATTTGCTTCCCAGGAGCATGAACAGGTGCTCTTACCTGCTTTAGAACCCGCAGTTCCTGTGGTGAAGGTAACTGAAAAAAGGTAATGTATCTCCCAACGCTGAAATTCTGCAATTCCCATCATGGGCTTGACCCTCCTATGAGTATCTTATGGAGCATCATCAGCTTCAGAGCAGGTGACCCCAGGTACCCCCACCCTCCTCTATTTCAGCACTATTCCTGGCTATGGAGCTTGAAAAGGGCTCACACTTTGGTTCGCAGTAGGAGATGGGGCAGAATAGAAGACTTGCTCCACTTACTTGTCTATGAGCTAGATACAGCAGTCACTAAGTCCAAGCCACGCAGAACAGAGTTCAGCTCTTACCTGTCCTGCTTTCTCTCTTTCTCAGGCCCAAGCTGAGGTAGGTGCTCATCTGAGACCCCGGCATTTATGCACAGCTAATATAGTAGTATCAAGGGGTCAAAGGTCCTGCTTTGTTTCCCCATTTGCTCTTTTGCAAGCACATCCAACTCAGTGGGATAGGCAAGCTGTGGAGGACTCTGGACCTGTTATTGAGATTTGGTAATGGAGGGTCAGTCTGACCTGAGCCCAAGAGATGTGGAAGGCAGCTTTGGGGTCACTGAGCCCCCTACTTTTGCAGGCAACCATGTTATAGAGGCCCCTTTCATAAACTGACCCAACTCCACATTAACAGCAGCTAGAGCTGGGCTAAATTTTGCTCCCACTCTTCCCGTGCTCTAACCCACACTGGTCTGACTGTTGGCACTTACCTGCAGCAGTTACACCAGTTTCCTCTTAATTTACAGCAAATGCATTAACCAAATGGTGCACAGAGGGGTGCACTCCTCTCATGGTTCTTTCTCCATGACTGACTCTTTTTGCACAGGCTGGCTAGATGAGAATACACCTGAAACAGCTGTCAGAACTATGGGTTGGACTCGATGATCTTTAATGTCTCTTCCAACCTAGTAATTCTGTGAATTCTCTGAACTTACAAGGAGGAACATCCATCTACAGGATCCCCAGCTCAAGAAACACAGAGACGTCAGAGTGGATCCAGAGTGGCACAAAAAATGATCTTGGGGTTCGAACATCTCTCCCATGGGGAAAGGCTGAAAGAACTGCGACTGTTCAGCCTGGAGAGAGATCTCCAGGGAGATCTTATTACAGCTTTTCAATACTTAAAGGGTTCTTATAAGAAACACAAAGACTCCACCAAGGCTTGTATTGACAGGAGAAAGGGAAACAGGTTTAAATTGAAAGAGGGTAGATTTAGATTGGATTCAAGGAAGAATTCTTTATTGTGAGGGTAGTGAGACACTGGAACAGAAGTTCTTTGAACTTCTCTGTTCAGAGAAGTTGTGGACACTGGAAGTATTCAAGGCCAGGCTGGATGGGGCTTTGAGCAACATGGTCTAGCAGAAGGTATCCCTGCCTAAGGCAGGGGCAGGGTGGAAGAGATGATCTTGTAAGGTCCCTTCCAACACAAACCATTCTTAAGATTCTCTGGTAACATCTCCCAAGGCTCCCCAGTCTCAGTTAGAAAGTGGCTGCACTGCTGCTGTAGGGAATGTTTTCCCATAACTCATGTTCCAAGTGCCTCTTGGGTCTCCGGTACATCCTGTCACCTGTGTTTAGCACATGCGGCCAGGGGCAAGAGACAGAAAGGCTGCAACGCTGAACTACAAAGGGCATCAGCTGGGGGAATGGGAGGACAGAAATTAAGCCCACTGTGTGAGACCCAACAGATTTCCATTCTTATGTTGACCACTTATTTATTAGGTGACTCTTGCATGTGGGAAATGCGAAAAGCTCAACCAGTGTCTTCATTTATCAACCAAACAAGATTTCTAGAGGACTTTTCCTCTCATGGTGCTCCAAGTGGTTTAGAACCAAACAGTAAGTGCTCTCATTTTACAGACATGGCAGCCAAGCTACAATGAGTCACATCATTGAAGAGGGCTGCCAGTGGTTTCCAGACATTTTCCCACTCTCTAGGTATTTATCCAAATGATCTATTTTCTTAGAAAAACAGATTTTAAAAAGTCTCCCAAAATAAGAAAAAAAATTTCCCACATACAAGCAAACCATTTTGAATTTTTGTCCAAAAAAATAACAACAGGAGACTCTTTGTGATGTGTAAAAACATTAACTCAAGAAATAAGAACACACACTTTTCAGTTCCACTTCTGGTGCAAACACTAAAAAGCTATTTATGGCTGAGGAAGAACACACTAGAGCAACTGGTTGAAAGTCCGCTTATATTTCAATTATACATTTTACAGTCATTGAACAGAATCTACACATTTATAATCTTCTTTTACAGCTGGAATAACATTCAGAAGACCAGCACAAGGCACATCATAGGCATTACATTTAGCAGAAACAGGAATGAGCAGTCATTACTTGAAGGGGCGAATTTAAGATAACCTCATTTTATTTCTTATGTCAGGTCAACAAATGGGAAGCTCTGAGTGGGTGTTTTGAACTGATGTACTGCAGGAGGTAGTAACAGAAGGGACTCAGCTGCCCTGTGTGGTAATTCATGCTGCTGAAAGCTTTGCATTGTGGCTGTTATCACACATGGCAAGTTCCCTGGCCCTGAAGTCAGACTACCTTTAGGCAGTGCTATCACGAATACAATCCCAGAGATAGCAACTGGGTGTTTCAGCACTTTCTATTGCCAAATGGGCACTTGCCAAGACCAGATCAATGATTGCACAGAAGCAGCTCTTGCCCCCATTCCTGGAATGGCATTCCAGAATGGCAGGACGCTCTGCAAATAAGCAAGAAAGCCAGATATTGCAAGTATTTTCTTAGTCAAAGAAAAATTGCATGACTCTTTATCTCTCTTATGCATCTCTTGTCTGAGGTAGAAAGCAGCTGACTGTAGCATGAGTGACCTTATCTGGCTGTGTGTGGCAAGGTCACTTACTCATTACATTATTTTAAATTAGGGTAACACTGGTGGCTATGAAGGCACTTTATCTGAGACAGAAGATTCATTCTTTGGGGGTAAGGTATAGTCCTTGTTCTTTCAACAAGAATGGAAGAACAAAAGTTTAGAATAGCAGTAACTTCCATATGTGAAATATTCAACTTTTTCCATCACGAATGAGATGACATATGAACATCAGCTCTCTGGAATGGCTAAAAAATGAACCAGGAATCAATTGCAATGTAGAAAGAATGAGGCTAGGATATTTCCTACTGTTATTTCTTTCAGTGTGCTGTATTGGAGCTGCTCAGTTCTCTCTCTCTTAAAAAGTCAAAGACCCTGTGATCTTATGGAAAAGAGTCCATGTTGTATTGTGCAATGCTGCCACAGTGGGTTTCATTTATAGCCAATTAAAATCAGAAATAAGCATCTAAAGCTGAACCTATTTCCTTTGCAATTTTCTGTCCGCTTGTAGCTGTAAAGCACGCAAAGACGGATTTCCTTTGTCCTTATTTCACAGCCCACCAACTGGTGCTTTATGAACCACAGTGGTCTGCAGACCAGTAAGCCTGGTATCATTTCTGCTTCCCTGCTGGATCACCCAATCTGCTTCTGTCACAATTTAAGAAATTACAGAATTAACACGGAGCTACAATAAATTTTCCCTGAAGAGTTTTGTTTAATGTTTCTATAAACATGAACAAAGTAACTGAAGAGGAAATTAAGTATGATAGAGATAAAACCCCTCAGATTTCACAATTTGTGAATTGTGTTCACAAGCAACAATTAGTCACCCTAGCTCAATTATGGGGAGTGGAGGAACAAATAAAGATGGAGGGCTCCTTCATAGATGTAGATCAGAAAGCAGCACTTCTGCTGTTATTGTGCTCTTACTCCAGTAGTTGCAGCAGCTTCTCCTGTTACAGAGAGAGTCATCTTGCTTTTCTTGCAGTGTGAGTGGCTTCTTGCTCTTGGGAAAACTTGCTGGATATGTGTTGGCTTGTACACATTTGAATGCAAAGGAAAGTGAACTCCTTCCATGCAGCTATCTTGGGATCTCACCACAGGACTCTACTCTTTGATGGAGAAAGGGGCAGCCCTTTCCTGAAAACTGGACATTTGGCCTAGGACAGGAAGAAGTTCTCTTGCATAATGTATGAACCTATTGGAGGCACAAGGAGAGAATCAAATTCCAAGTTACCAATTCAGCTTCCAAGGATAGAATGTGCAGGACCCTGGCTATCTGCTAAAAGTCAGTAGAGGGTAAAGCTAATGCAAACTGTTGCTAGTTTTGAAAGAAGCAGCCCCGTATAATTTTCTGTCATTGCAGTCATCATAAATGCCTCCTAACTAATAAAAATATCAGTCCATCATACAAAAAGGTAGTTCCGAAAATCCTAAGCACACCATAAAATTAGAAAAAAATGATCCACAGAGAGTGGCTGATAGATTCGAGAGTGATCCTAGCTTTGCAAGTTCTGCAAACACAATTCCCTACATTTCAAATGTGACTCATGGGTCAATTCACATTGTTCAGTCTGGACCTAATGCAGACAAGTACTATGCTAATTACAACCCTCCTTTCTTGAATTCAAACATTAGAGTTAGTCTTTTAGCTATTTTTAAAAATTTTTTGTGATATCCATCAGCTGTGGGCAAAGAGACCTTCTGTATTCAAAAAGTAGGCATCCAGTGCTGAAACAAAGTCAACCAGAGAAGCTCCTTGGGCCTCCTGTTTTATCTCCATAAGCAGGAATTACATATAAGCATGTTCAGCCAAGGAACTGTAGGAAGATGAGCACCCTGGAATAGCCCTGGGTTGACCACCAACTGCACTGGATATCCAACTAGGACCACTTGTTCAAAGTGTTTTGTTTCCCATCATTGTCCAAAGAAAAGAAAAAAAAAAGGAGGTGGACAAAGTGAAAGTCTCTCCAAGTCTTCCAGGGAAAAGCATAAGCACATCAGTAATTAGGACATTAAAAACAAACAGAAGCAGGGGTCCCATGTGGCACCAGCTGGGAAACAAGCTAAGCAAGATAGTAATTGGTACTGGCCAGTCTCCAGTGCCTCTGGGTTACAAAATCATTCACAAGCTTCTCCGAAAGCTCCATGCCAACCTGGAGTCTCTTTAATCCAAGACATGCCTCTGGCAAGACAGTTTCCCATGGAAGCAGCCAGCATCCACAGAACTTCTCTTTCTTCAGCACATTTCATATTAAAATAGTAGATTAATTTCACCAAGGAGAAATGACAAGTTCTCCTTCACAACTGGTCTCAAAGCATAGAAAAATTCTGTATTCTAGTGTCAGGGTGTGAACTGAGGAAACCCTACAATCCATCTCCAGATCAGATGCACCACACATGCAGGGCTGCGGGAAGTAAAGCTCAAGGACAGTAGTAAAAAAGGTGACTATAAGACTTCTTCAGAGTCCTTTATCCCACCCCATATATATGACACATGGCATGGAGAGGAAAGAGAAAATATAAAACATATGGAAAAGAGCACATGGCTTAGACAAGATATATTCACCAAAACCATGCTTCCTTGAGCTGTGGGAAATTTTGGTCCATAGTGTAAAGGAGAGTAGTCATACTTTGCTCAGTCCCTGTAGGGAAGAACAAATCTTGGTAAATTTAGCCCTTTAAGTTTACAAATAAATTCAAGTCTGGATGAAAAGCTAGAACAAGTATCTTTTAAGGCACTAAGGTCTAAGCTGAAAGTAGAACAGGTTCTTTCAGTAAGTAAAGAGCAGATAAGCTAGCAATTTGCACACGTGAGACCTTATTACACCAGGAGCCTCCTGTTTGGGAGAGAGGCTTAGTGGGGACAAAAGGAAGCCACTGTCCCATCGATGCTGAGCAGCCAGGCAGAAGCCACAAACATTACACATTCTGAAGCACAACAAAGGGCCTTAGAAAGATGTTGTGCCTCCCCCCACAAAGCTCCCAGGGGACTGGATCAGATGACCTCCAGTGGCCTCTTCCAATCAAAATTATTCTACTGTCTTGTGACTTTACAACTCTGTGAACATTGGAACCTGCACCAGCCTTCTAGAGATTGGGCTCCTACCAGTGTCACTGCACTTAATCAGGAGAACTGGTATCCCTCCTTAAAGACTTAAGAAATCTGCTGTTTCTACTAGAAGGTTTTCAATGAACCTCAGCCCATTAGAACTTAGCCCAACCTTTTATTGCTGCTTATCTGCTCAGTCAAAAGCAGCCATGCCAACCTAAATAACAGAAAAACTAGGAGGAGTCCAGTGGGAGTCCAGTTCTTCCAGTACTGACATTAAATGACTATGCTTCTTCCACTGTGGGAACTTCCTCTGTCCTGCAAGAGAAAATAAAAGATTCAGGATCAAGGAATGATGAAAGAAAATCCTATGTCTTCCTACCTGCTCTGAGCACCATAATAAAAACCATTTATACATAAACACATTCCAGCTGGAACTAGAATTGCACTTCCTTCCACAACACACAAGGGAAAATGGTAATGTGCAACATACAGCCCCTCAAAATACTCCCACCTGGTAAAATTCTGCATATGTGTGATAAGGGACACTTGACATTTTTTTATTTAAAAGAATCTTAATTTTTTCAGGGGGAATACACTGTCTAATTTAGAGATTAGCTATTGGATATGAAGATTATCACACTTAGGTTGCTGCCTGAAGTCTAATCCCAGTGCAAACTGAAAAGAGGAGATGTCAACAGCTGTTGACTGCCCACATAATGTATGTTCAGTTCTCAGGAGTCCCAACAAGGGAGTCATCCTCTTCCACCTGGCCTAGAGAGTGACACATTTTTCATCCATGCCATCTATGACCTGAAAGCCTATTTCATGTATCTTTATGGATCTTTTCCCATATGTGCCATCTTAAAAATATCATGCACCTTTTAAAATAAATCAGAAGTAAACCTACACCAGAGATGGTTACGGAGGGATAGATGCTGCTGCCTAGTCTGGAAGTGCTTTCTCCCCAGTTAGTACCAGAACCGCTATTTTAACACCAATATATACACAGAATCCCAAAAGCCTGTGAACGGGGACAAAAATATAACATGACACCCTGTAGGGGACTTAATTTCTTTCAGAATCACAGAATCATAGCATGGTTTGGGTTGGAAGGGACCTTAAAGATCACCTGGTTCCAAATCCCTTACCCTGGGCAGGGACACCTTCCACTAGACCAGGTTGCTCAGGGCCCCATCCAGCTTGGCACTGAACACTTCCATGGATTTGACTTTTTATTTTGCCCCTGAGCATACTACATGCAGCCAATGCCTGTCAAAAGGCAGGTACTCAGCAGCCTTTTCATAACCATGCTGTGCAGAGCACTCCTTGCTCCTTGGCCTCTGTTTGAAAGACAACAGGCTACAGAAAGTAGAAAACATTCCCTCTCACTCCCTAAACCCCACCTTTTCCTTTAGCTGGGAAAGCACAAAGGCAGGTGACTCACCGAGCGGGTCCCTGCGCTGCCTTTGTGCTTCTTGCCCTGAGCCGGGATGATCTCTAAGGAGCGGTAACTGGGGGGTTTCTCTTCTGGCCACTCCCGGGACCTGCGGTTCCTCCGCCTGCGGTTTGACACCGGCACACGGACTTGCTCTTCTGAGGAGCTCCAGGAGCCCCTGTGAGAAGAGGGAGGGGAGTAGCTGTGCTGCCTCTGGCCAGAGTACTTGCTCCTCCCAGCATGGTGCTCGTATTCTCGCCTTCCCCCAGGCTCCTGTCTCCCACCGTGGTGGTGGCTGGAGCGCTCCCTGGTCTCCTCCATATAGAAATTGCTGCTGCCCTTGCCCATCTCAGCTTGGCGTGGGGGTGAGATATCCTGTCTGGAGTGCTGGGGCCTGCCATTGTAGCCACCTGTCCTCTGCCTCTGAGGATGATCCTCTCGCTGCCTGTCCCAGGGCTCCTGGCTGTAGCTGGAATGAGAATCCCCACTGGAAGGCAAGGGCAACCTCTGGTTTTCCCTTCTGTCCTCTGCTGCAGAGTCCCAGAGCCTGGGGGTGCGGGCAGCTCTTTGTGGCCGTGAGGAGCTGCTGCTCCCATGGATAGAGGAGATGTGGTCGGCAAGAGTAGGTGGCATGATGTCGGAACCCAGCGAGGACAGCAAGCTGGGCTGCACCGCCTGTCGCTGGTGGGAGGGCGGCCGCAGCTGGGACATGTTCAGGTTTTGGATTTCAGACTCCAGATAGTCCAGAACACCGTTGTTATGGGAAAGCTGGGCTTGTGGCTGCACCAGTGGAAGACTGTTCTGCAGAGATACATCTAAAGATAAAAGCACAGGAAAAACCAAAAGTCAAGAGGAAACACTGAAGAGAAGGCCCTTCTGCACTCAAGATCCTGGCTGAGTTGCTTCTCTTCTGCTGCTCCATCTCACTGCAAGACTGCACCACAACCAGCACGTCCAGACCAATTGAAGTATGGTGCAAAGAGTAATAACTAATAAGCTGCAGTATGATCTAACATGTTTTAGGCAGTACAGAGGTAAGAAGTCCAGCATACCTGGAAATACAGTCTGTGTATTTAAAGGAACACTTTTTCCTACAACACTGATACCATATTTTATTTACAAAAAAACAGAAAAAGACCATAGTGTTTCCTTTTGCATTTCATTGAACTGGAGAAATACTGCAAAAGAAAATGAAAATAAGAAAATTTTTATATGTATGCACACATACGCACACCCATATGTACAGATATAAGCAACAAATGGAGAAGAAAATTCTTCTTGGCTCATTAAAGAGTCCTTCATTTTTTGCTGCATGTGGGCTAGATCTGTTGCACAGAAGGCAGTTTGCCCTCATCATTTGAAGACTAGACATTTGATAAGATCTCAAACAAATTGCACCTCACTTGTCATGTCAGTTTTGGCTATAAGGAGTTGACCGTGACCAGCACAGCAGAACAAAGAGACAGTACCCTCCTCTGCCACACAAAGCAAGATAAGCTGGGTATATTTACCCAGTAGTCGCTGGGGTGTAGCACAGACACACCTCAGTTAGTGTTAAACTGCTTCACCCAGCACTGAGCCTAGCAAGACACTTAAGGTAACAGGCTATTTTTAAGTACCCAGAGTGCGTATGGTGTGCTGCAGATGTGGCAGAGCTGTCATTCTACGACATGCAGTCATGCTAGGAACATCTTTCTTTTCTGGTAGAGAGGCTAAAGCCTCAATGCTGATCTTCCCGGAGAAGTTACCTGTTTCTCATCCTGATTTCCCTCTGAAATGATGCCCATTGTCTCACCTTGTTGCAGCAGGGGGTTCAGCTGGTAAGAGGAAAGTTTTGAGTTCCTGTCGCCAGCTCCGTAGAAGACGTTGGGTGATAACCAAGGTGCAAGCGCCTGAGCCCGCTTCATGAACTGGTGCCGTTCCAGCACTGTAAAAGAAAAAGAAAGCTTACAGCACCTGCCCAGAGGGCACAGCTTGCAGATCACACACCATTTTCCTTCACAGGCTGTAGCCTTTGGATACAGGAAATTCACAAAATTAAAATGTCTCTCCACCGCATGACAAAGGTAAAACAGCGGAGGGAATTCCAATGCAAAGTTGTACATCTTCAAAAAGGTACCTAAAACAGAAGAAAAGCTTTACTGCCCAGCATTCTGATTCCAGTCCAAGCAACTAGGAAACAACAGTATGATTAAGTACATAGCACATAACTAAGACTTCTATTTGCCCTGTCATTATAGAGTAGAGCTGCAGAGAGATGGGAAATAATGCTTTGTACATCAAGACATGCAACAGTTTTCTTTCTCTCAAAATTCAGCTTATCCTGGTCCTTCCCCTTTTGACTTTGATTTCTCACTAAATGAGACCTTTCCTTGCCACCATTATGTGGGCTCTGTCCAGATCATATTTTCCACTTTATACTCCATCATTTTCTCTCTGTTTCACAATGAGGGCACTCAGAGGTGCACTGCCCAGCTTTTCCCTTTCTAGTCTTTTGACTACTCTTCTTGTCACTCCATGATTTACCTCAGAATTACTTCTAAAATTAAATCCTTTAAGACAGTGTGGTCAAAGCGATGAAGAAACAAAATTTCCTGTTCTCAACAGCAATATCCAGAGTGCCAAAAGAGCAAAAAGTGGAAATTTTTCTCTTGCACAGGGTTTCCACCACTGCTAACTCCAGATCCCAATTCCAGATCCCAATGGGGTCAGACTCCAACTTCCCTTCTCTTTTTTCAGCATTTCTATCTCACCTCCTCAACACAGACAAGTTCACTTGCCTTCAAACCATACCTCATTGCTGCTTCTTTTGGGGGCATACCTATAAACATCTTACAGAAACTTATTTCTTCTATCACAAACAATCAAAACGTAAGTTTACAAGCAAGTAAATTCTGCAAGTCCCTGATCTTACAAAGCCTGGTTTGTCTGTTATTACAGGCGGAAGCTTTTCAGCAACAGTGCCTTTAAAAACATCTCTTTTACGGCTTTCCTGGAGTTTCAGAAGTGACATATTTTCCTGCAGCCTCTTGTCTGGTCAGGCATGAACAAAACATTACAGTTCAAGAAACAGATAGGAACAAAATTGCCTTTGAGACTTTTACCCCTCTCATCAATCTGGCTGAAACTGGCTGATGAAATTAAAAGCTATTGGACGGAAAGAGACAAGGGATACACAGACAAGTTACCTGCATAAGATTTGCTTCTTTAAGAAACCAGGCTACAGCTAAGCTCCAATTAATTCTGTCCCCTGGGTTCACTGCAGTAGGCAGCATTTAGATTGCACACTCTTTTGGACTAAACTCTCCACTTTAGGTAGCACTCCAGTTATTAAACACGTCCTCCTTCAGTTGTTTCACTGGATTTATTCAGAGCAGCACTTGCAGCAAAAGAAGGACTGACCATACCCCTCAACACATCCTTCCTTTTCTCCCCAGTTCATGCAGCTCCACTTAATTCTCCACTGCAAACTCCCTTGCTCTCTCCAGTCTAGCTTCAACCTGAGGGAACTACAAAGCTGGAACCTACAGGGGTTTTAATCCTAATAATCTGGTATCCTCAAAGCTGTGTGGTCTTAGATAGCAGCTTCCAAGAACTTTATGTCAAACTTGATTCTTTTTTTGGTTTTTGTCCCAAGGGATATCCTTCCAGTTTACATTTCAAATTTAGAAGATGAGAGAAAGAATACAAAGAAAAAGGATAAATAGAAGGGAAAAGGCCTTATCTCTCCCTCTCCCGTTCCTCCAGTTATTACCTTGAGAATGTCCTAGAACCTGTTGAGTATATGTCCTGGGGTTTTGACCTTGGTCTTTGCCTGAGGAATAAGAGATCCAGCACCTGTGGGCACACCTGCTTAGCATTCTCCCTCTTAAGGTAGGAAGGCTGTCACTAGGACCAAAGTCATCCTCTCCCTGTCATTTCCTGATTTCTCACTACAGCTGAACAAATCCAGATTTAGCCCTGGTCTTCCTTCATTACCATCAGCCCTTCTTCCTTCCCCAGATACTCTGCCTTGCAATTTGAACCCAATGTATAGTCTGACTTCCCATCTGCAAAACAGAAGTTATATATCTTTTAAAGGTGAATGTATTTATCTGAGGAAAGTCAGATTCACCCTAATTCCAAAACTCCTACTCTGCTTTGCCAGAAAGTGTTGCTCTCTCCACTTACTCTCCGTTGGAAAAAATCTGCTCTTCAGCTTTGACAGACTTTACAAGCTGCTGGGCCAATTATAAAAATAAAATATTTTGCAACTTAGTAACACCCAGGTGCAAGTATATCCTATTTTCTCCCTGATTCATTACTGGAAGAAGTCCACTGCAAAAAAGGAGCAGATAGCAACAGAAGGAGGTCGTATGTATATTTACTCTGATGGGCTTTTCTCAGAGCTTTCCACAGTGAATGTAATTGGCTTGCTCCTGGGGCACGTCTAATATTTCTGTACATCAATCCTGAATTACTCAAACAATGCACTCCTTTTATTGCTCAGTTCAAACCCATTCTCGTTAACGTCGTGATTCACAGCACCCAGGATTATCCTGCCTCACTGGCACCTGTGACTGTTCAGCAGATCCACGCTGTCCTCTAGTGGCCAACGATGGGGAAGGAAGCATCCACGCTCACCCTGTGATCCTACACAGGTGAAGATTTCTGCCTTCATTTCAGCCGTGTGGGATGTTATTCCTCAGCTCTGTTTTTAAGATGTTCCCTGAATCTATCTTCTTGTGTTTTTTAAGGCCTCAGTTCATTTCTTGGAGTGGAAAAAAAAGTCAGAGGCAGGAAGAAGTAAAGAGAAGCAGTTTGGCAGTATTATCAGAGAGGAGCAGCCACATGGATACTTTGCAAAGTGGATACAAAGCGCAGGCAGCTTGGATGGAAAATACAGACACAGAATCCAGCATCCAGTCAAGGATGTCTGTACCTTCTCTCGTGAACATGGAGAGGTTTAGAAAACCCTGCAAGAATTCCTCCTCTTTAACAGGAGGAAATAACACCAGCAGTCTGAAGTGAACTGTAACCTGCAGCCCAAAAAAACAGAAAGGAGCTCACACAAACTCGGAATCTCTTTTTTGATGAGAACTAGGAATTCTGGAGGTATGAGTCTCCCATCTCCATCACCTCTCTCCCCCTTCACTTACATGTTGTACTTTGTTACTGTCAGACTGTATAAGCTTCAGAGGGACTAGTCTACTTGTTGCTAACCAAGTTTTAGTTACAGGAATATAAAGATTACATGAAATTAAAAGCCAAAATTCAAACAGTAGCCTTATTAAAAGAACTGGGCCTGGCTACAGAAACTTTATTACTGATAAAAGCAAAGACAACAAAGTTTATTTTGACCCTCAAAACTTCAGAATGCACTTGCAAGGCTGACCAGCAAGAGAAACCATCTTTCTCCACTTTCTTCGCACTTCCTTCCCCAAAGAAAAACAAACCAGACCTTTTTCTAGTAGAAGGAACAGCTCTGAAAAAAATATGCATATAAAAAATTTCCAGTTTTTATGTAATTCTTCTCAGAGCAATATACTTGAAAGTAAGACTAGTCTGGAGACTAGTACCAGGGCATTTCTTTGCCTTTCTCACCTGCACAGACATATGAACCACAAGACAGAAAGGAAAGTCCTGAGCTACTCAGACAAGGGAACTGATCGTGCCCGGGATGGATGGTAACAAGGTGTGAGTGAGGAGAAACTTCTGATAGTTGGACACAGAAGAGCAGGACAGATTCCATATATCTGAGATCCTCTTCTCTAATTTCAGATTAGCTGATCTTGGAGGTCACATTGGCCGAAGCAATGTCTCAGTTTATATGGATGCTAAGCAAAAGGGAGAAAGTGGAGCTCAGCAAGCTCCCAGCCAAGCTTCTGTCTTGACAGAAGCCATAAATGGATGAACATTTGCTTGAACCTCACCTTTCTGATTACAGCAGCACCGTGTTGGACAGCAGCCACACTGGATGTGGCAGCAGCAATACTGGGGGCAGCACTGGCACCAGCATATCCCGATCAGCAGAATGAGGAGGAGGCCACTGAGAATGATGAGGAGTACTGTGAGCCAGTCTGTGGGAAAAAAAGGAGGGAGAAAAAGGATTGATCCTGATGCATCTGGCCACGGTAGCTTACTGAGCACCTCTCCACTGCTGGAGATGTCTTGGGGTGAAGGAGAACAGGAGGCAATATCTTGGCAACAAAGCACAGGCACTTACGGAGAACAATCAGCTTAACTTCTTTGTCCACATCACCTGAGGTATCTCCTGGTGCTTCCACAGTGCAGTAGTACACGCCATGGTCCCACCACATGACCTCACTGATGACAAGGTCTGCTCCTGTGGGAGAGGGACTGAGAGGTCAGTGGGCTCTTTGCGACTGACAGAAACTACTTTCAGGCTCCACCTGAAAAGAGCCCTCTGCCTGCAGGAGACAGAGTACTGCTTCTCCCCTCTTCCCAAGCATAGCCATCACCTTCAAACAATCTCATCTGAGTCCATTGAGAACTCCTATAAACAGCATTCAATGCCAGTCCACGTTTTCTGTGTTACTGGAAGCCAACCCTACTGATTTTGGAACACAGATCACTGTCCCTCTTAGGTCAGCAATCCCAAAGGCTCTTCTGGCAGGTGTAATATCTATTGGTCCATGGACAGCAGGGAGCATATAGCACACCTGGACAATTATGCAGCACTTGGAAGAATGAACTGTTTTCTAGCCTCTGAGCTCCTCAGCTGTTATGCTCTTCAGCAAAATGCTATGGCATCCTTAGCTCAGCCTTATGTTGTAGTGCCTCCAACACCCTCAGGCCAGCTGGGGACAGGACCTTTCACTGCTCTTATTCCATTACCATGTGCAGTATATAAGCTACAGATGACATTAGCCATGTTTATGCTTCTCTTCACTTAGTAGACCCAGAGATTGGCTAATTCCTAAGCTGACTGCCTGCCTGGGAGATTACTCACGGTTCTGAATGGTGATCTTTCGTTGCTGGTAGTCGATGCCCAGCACAGGCTCCTTCTGCCCGTATTTCTGGATGACAATACGCACTTTCCGCTGGCTGTCATTGCAGTCGTTAGAGGGGTCCTGGCCAAGGGCTAAACCAGCCTGGTATGCTGCAAACACACATCATCAGAGACAGCAAAAGTTATTTCAAAAGACCAATTTCTATCCTCTTGTGAGCAGTAGAGAAATTCTTGAGTACATTGTGTGTAGTTGCTTTGATTTAGCAATACAAACCATGGCCTCAAACCCGTAAGTTGCTTTGGAGTACTCAAAAACAAACAGAGGTAGAGCCACAGGAATGGCAGAGATTTTGAGAATGTGGAAGCTGCAGAGGAAATGCCCCCTATACTTACAACTGAAAGAACAATAGTAGAAAGAAGCTAATCGTGGTAGGCTGGAAGACAGTTCTCATTATGAAGCTGAAAGCAAGAAAGTCTTAAAACAGGAGTACTAGAACTAAACCAAAAAGGTGTTTATCTACCAAGCAAAATCTCCAGACATACATGAACTGTTCTACGGATTGTCTCCCTGTCCATCATGTATCCCATTACATGTTGTGGAGTCCATAAAGACAGAAAACAATCCATCAGCTGATTCCAGCTAAGGATTAAATGTAAAGACACACAAGAGAATTAATGGAGGACTAGAGGTAATTTCTGTACAATACCTTTCTGACAGACTCACATCATAAATCAACATTGAATTTCCAAGTCTTTAGGAGCTGAGATCTGGGGAAACAGCTGATTTAGTCAGCATTTTCTGTAAAGAGCTTGCAGTGAAGAGAGATGAGGGCAAAGCTTGTCAAAGACTCAGTTTTATACCTAAAATGGAGCATGAAGTCCCTTTTGGAGACTATTAGCATGAGCCTGAGTTAAAAGCACTCACATTCTGCTGGGATCAGCTGAGTCAGGGATCCACCTGCTTGGGGACAAGGCTGTAGAGTGCTCAGTAACATGCCTACCCAACCCATCCAGACTGCATAAAGGAGAGTTTGGGCACAAAGTACCCACTGCAAGCTCAGTTCTAAGTTTACAGTTATGCTACAGGTGGCTACCTAAACATTCTGCAGGGTTTACAAACAATAGAGCAGAGCAGAATAGTTCAGTTGGCAGGGAAGTACAAAGGTTATCTAGTCCAGTGTCTGATCACTTTAGGATTAACTAAAATATAAAGTAGTATACTACTGATGTAGTACTGAGCCATTCCCACACATCCTATCACTGGATACTAGGAAGAGGAGAGCAGTACCTCCTTCTTCACTTCCCCTTCTCAAGAAGCTGTAGAGAGCAGTGAGGTCACCCCTCAGTCTCCTTTTTCCTGAATTAGACAAGCCCAAAGTTCTTAGCTGCTCCTCACAGGATGTGTCTTCCAGACCTTTTATCAGCTTTCCTACCCTCCACTGGATGCATTCACGTACCTTAATATCCTCAAATCCTGGGACCCAGAATTGCATACAATACTCCAGCTGAGGCCACACCAACACTAAACATAGAGGGATCATCACCTTTTTGGACCAAGCAGTTATCCTGGGATGCAGTTTGTGTACTATATTAAACCACCCTGAATTAAGGCTGCCTGCACCAGAATGTCTGCATAAGAAGTGCTCCCACCACTACTAAATGCTATTACAAAATGCATGTGTTTCTTCTATTTCCTAAAATCAGGAAATCTGATCACAGGTACCCACTTCCACATCTGGTCACAGGTATCCACCTACAAGCACAGGTCCCCCATGGAATCCTAAAGCCCACTTGTTGCAGGGCCCTTGCTTTCAAACATCTGAAGCATAAGATGTGGCTGCCAAGACTGACTTGTGTCAACCACAACTCAACTGTCCTGTATTCTGAGTCGATGACAAGGAGGACAAAAGAGCTGCTTTGGATGGGATTTCTATGATCTCATAAGGCCTTGATATTTCAAAGGAAATTACAGACATGACCTGCATTTCCTTGGAGTTCAGGGAAATGCCACCACCTGGTTTTTGCACAGGAGGGGGTCAAAAGCCTGTACTACCCTAGCGAGTCTACCTTCCCCTTTCTTCCCACTTGAAGGGGGATTCCTTGGAAGCTGAGCCTGACACTTACAGGCTGAGTAGTATTCAAAGATGGGGTCCTTGCAGAAGGATTTGAAGCGCCAGGTCACCACCACGTCTTGCAGTTGTGCTGAGGTGCTGTAGTCACACTTGAGGGTGACAGTGGCAAATAAGGTGGTGTAACGCTCAACATCCTGCACTGTCACCAGGACAGAGAGGCAACCTGCAAACAAGAACACAGGAGGCCGTCAGCCCACAGACTCCTCAGACCACCCATCACACCATCTGCACCAGAGCAATGACCCAAGGACATCTCCTTGGGCCCCATCCAGGACCTGCACCTAAGATCTCCCAGCCCCCCTGGTGAAGTCATCCGGGGTTACAAACCCTGGTTAGAACAGGAGCCCCATCTTTCTCTGACAGAAGAAAGCTTTGTTGGCCCACTTTAGAGACTGAATTATTTTCTCCAAAGCATGACTAGCCATTATGCAGCACATCACTCTGTGTTCTCCTTGTACCTAAGGAAAAATATCCCAGAAGCACATGGGATGGGACTTCCTTGGCTTTTAATCCTAATCAGAAAAGTTCTACAGTGCCTTATGTTTGTATAAACACCAAATGAATTTTATCAAGGTCTTGCTCAGACACTCATCAAATGTTATCTATTGGTGACCAGGATTACGACAATACAACTTTCAGGCTGTAGCGCTGCAGTTAATTGTTTGTAACCACTTCAGAACAGCACATGTCAATTACCCCCTTTTTTTTTCCTTTTAAATTAAGCTATCATTATGTATTTGTTATTTATTCATTCTAACAAACTCCACAGCACTTTCAATCCAAGCAGCTGAACACACTCAAGGAAGTTTTACAAAGCTTCTCATAAGCTATGCTGCTGTTTAGCTATACTCCAGAAATATCTCTATCTTATTTAAACTTTGATAGTACAGCAAGTTGTGCTTGTCATTAACAATAGCAAAGTTATCACCAGTTGCCTTTGATAAGGGAATACCAACAGAGCAAGGCAAGTGTGGGGTGCCCTGTTTGGAATACATGCCAGAGAACCAGGCAGGGATTGCAGTGCTGTACTAGTTGCTTCTTAATTGTGGAGCACAACAGTAGGATAGGCAGAAAGGAAAGTGGGATGCTTGAAGGCACCAACTGTACAGGTCTCCATGAACCAACACTCCATTTTTATCATACATCAAAAGATTTTTCCCTCTAGTCCATGTTTTCAGGATGAGAGGAAGAGAACAAGTTGCTACTACTATGTAGTAACATCTGGATCACAACTGCAAACATCATTCTTTGTTGAGCATCTTTCAGTGTCTTCTTAGGCTGCCACCTCCACACTACATTCCAGGCAAATATAAGCTCACACAGTTTCCACACTGTGGAAAAGATGCTGCAGAGGTGCATGCTGCCTCAACAAGTCATTCTGTAGTAGGGTATTGTCAATGCAGTACTTGCTCAGGTTTGAAATGGGACTCCTCGTCAGCCAACTGAAAGCACAAGCAGAGCAAACTCATTTGCCTTAAGAATACCACACAAACACAGGGAGAGCCGGGGAAATCCCTGAACCCAAGGCTTTTCTGAAAAATAAAATATATACACAGACATGCACTTAAATACAAAAAGACCAGGAGCTATAACCTCTAGATAAAACAAGTTTTTACAATGCTGTAACACAGCAAGGTCCAGACCACTGACAGGTAGTTACAGTTGCTCTTATTCCAAAGCACTGTAGTAAAACACATCTTGTTCCAGCTTTCACTGTGAAAATAGCTGACTTTGGGGTCTTAATGCAGAAAATCATAAGAAACCAATTCAAACTCTCAAGATTGGCAAAACTGTGATTTCAGTGTCAATTAAATGAAACCCCTATGAATTCTGACTTGTCAAGGCTCATGGGAATAGAACGTTTTCCACAACTTTCCTAAAACAGCATCTCTCTGGCAAGGATAAAACATTCAAAACCAATGTGTGCTTTTTACTAACAAAACCCGCATCTCTTTATGGAAGGGATGCTTTCTCATTACCTCTGTTCTGCAAAACAGACAGAATTGAGAGGTAAGTTCCTTATTTTCTAAAGAGGTTGAAAACCTACTGTTCCTCCCTGGTGAACAGTCAGATGTTGCTGCATGCCCAATGTTTCTCATAACCCTTCACCACGAAAATGAAAAAGTTGCAAAATTAAAGCTGGTTCCTAAAAATGTACTGCATTACTGCAGAACGATATCTTTCTTATCCTGGTTGGAAAGAACAAATATGGACACCACCAATGTACTAAGTTTCGGCTACATGTATGGCTTTGCAGTGAAGACACGAAGCTCTGGAGCCAGTGTAGCGAAGTTTTGGCTACAGCATCTCCCAGGAACACAGCTGTCAAGCGAGACAATAAACAAGCATACCCTCTATACTTTTTTGCTTCCTTCACTGGTTCACTGTGAAAAACCGAACTTTAAAGCCATATCATCAGCCAAGACCCAGGCATCCAAGAAGCGAAATGCCCACTCTATTTCCAAGAGGAGGCTGGAAGCTGTCAGGCAACCCGCAAAGCTTGGCAGAGTGAACGCTGCTGGCTGGAGGCCGCCCCTGGGCAGGGAGGTGAGCTCCTGCTCCCCCCACGAGCAGCTGCCCGGCAGGTGCAGCAGCACTGCAGCTACCCCAGAAATCCCCAAGAGTCTGAGGCTGCCGATCCAGCAGCAAAAGCTCGGCTGGGCGTTTGCCAGAAGCCAAAGGGGATCCCCCCGTGTCCGTGCCCAGGTCCCAGCCGCACGCCACCGATACTGGAGGCTGCCAGGAAGCAGGAGGCCACTTCCTCCTAGGAGAGAGGTCAGCCGCACCTGTGGGGAGCGAAACTCGTCTCCGCACGGCTTCGCACCGAGCCCGGGAGAGCCCCGCGGGCAGGAAAGGGCACGGCGGGGGAAGAGCGACCGGCCGGACGGGGACGGCCCTTGCCCTCACCGCGGGGCCGCCGCCACTCCCCCGACCCCGCGCCACCTTAACCCCGGGCGAAACCCGAGGGCGCCTCCCGAGTCCCGGCCGCTGCGCCGCGGGGCTGTCCCGGGGCAGGGCGGGCCGCAGTTCCGGAGGGGGCCGTGAGCCCCGGGCCGCACTCACCGGCCGGCAGCCAGGCCAGCAGCAGCGCCCACCAGCAGCGCCCGCGCGGGGCCATGGCGCGCTCTCCTCCTCCTCCGCCCGGGGACGGCGCGCCCGCTGTCCCTCCCCTTCCGTGGCACCTGTCCCTGGGCCGGGCGCTGCCGCCGGCTGCAGTCCCCCCCCTCTGTACCTGCGCCCTCCGCCGAAATGCCAGACAAAATACCAGCAGGCAGCTCCAAGAGCTGCTTTTAATAGATATATGTAAAATGAAAAATATATATTCCAAAACATGTATTTATTGTATTAAAATTAAAGTTATATATATATATATATATATATGTGTGTGTGTGTGTGTGTATATATATATATATATATATATGTATAACCTGAGCACACAGGTGTTTGGGAAGTTAGTCGAGCTGCGCCGCCCGGGACAGCGCACCACAAGCGAAGGGCGCCCGGGAGCGCACGCTAGAGACTGCGGACGGGAAGAACGTCAGGGGAATTCACGGAATCACAGAATCGGTTCGGCTGGAAAAGACCTCCTAGATCATCCAGTCCAGCCTGTGGCCCAACACCACCATGTCAACTAGATCAGGTGAGTGCCTCGTCCAGTCTTTCCTTAAACACCTCTGGGGACGGTGACCCCGTCTCTGGGCAGCCCATTCCAATATCTAATCATCCCTTCTGTGAAGAAATTCTTCCTAATGTCCAACCTAAACCTCCTCTGGCGCAGGTCTCCTCAAGACCTGTCTCTAGTTTAATTTTCCCGCTGAGTTCTGAAAGGACCGCAACCGTGGTTAAAGCAGAGGTTACTTTAAAGAGAAAATACGAACAATCCAAAGTAAAACAACCGCCGGTCCTTGTAATTGGCCCGGTAGCAGCGCCGGACCCGCCCGCTGGCTCCGCTCCCCGGGCGCTGCGCCGCCGCCGCGGTTGCCTGGAGACGGGAGCGCGGCCGCGCCGGGCCCAGGTAGTGGGGCTGTGGGGAGGCCGCGGGTGCCCTGGGTTGTTCCCGATAGCCTCGCTCCTCACGCCCTCGCAGCCCCTCTGTGCCCGCACCCTCCCCTGACCGCCCTGCGGAGCGCCAGGTGCCCCTTGCCTACCCTCTGCTATCGCAGCTATACAGGAATAATGTTCTGCAGCAGGGATAGACCGTCCCATACTTATCTGAAATGTGGGACTTGTTGGGTTTTCTTTAGCGTGTGTGAGGCAGTTAATTTTATTGCCTGTTGCATTTGTCGTACTCTTCTCATACTCATTTTTATGGTGTTTCCTTACGCTGAAAGTTAATAAGTAACTGGTGATGTCACCTGCTCTTATTTCTGCTTAGTAGAAACCTGGTAACCTTTATTCACAGGGCAAGCTTTAATAGACTTGAAACTTTTGCTTGCATGTGGCAGAGCTTGGATATGTGGATCATACAGAGGGCTACTTTAGGTGTAAGATTGTAAATTAGGTTTATTTCTCTTAGTGAAATAGGAAAATACTTTGCATGTGTGCAACATAGTAACAGTAGGGAGAACGATAGTAGGGCTCCAGCCCATCTCTTTTCTCTCTCTGATGAGGGAGAAGGGAGACAATGGGGCTATGATAAAGAAAATGTGTTTAGATCCTGCTTTGTAGCTTTATCCTTGCTGTCTCAGTCTCTGACTAGTAAATAATTTATATACTTAACTGCTGTGAGAATTGATACTTTTTGTTATCCTTCTTGCTCACAAGTCTTCAAGCTGTTGTAAGAGCAGTCATATGCTCTAGTACTTTTTATTTTTTCCGTGGGATCTTGGGTTGATTGCCTAAACTGACTTTTATTACTAATTTTCTAGTGCTGGTGGATAATGATAGCACTGTCTTTATGCCTGATTTACACTTGGATATTTTTCTTTCTGTATATAAACACTATAAGACTTTTTTTTTTTTTTTTAACAAAAGTAAGTTTTGCAAGACCCTCCTGTTTGCCCATTTTGTACTCATCAGTGGCCCAGTGAATTGCTGATGTACTCTGATGTGGTCTGAAGGTAAAAAGGAGTGCTGAGAGAGATGTTTGCTGTTTTTCAAAAAGAAATGAAAGATTCAGAAAACAGTGCTGAGGAGACTGTGTTTGAAAGTGAGTTTAAAAAACAGGACTTGGCAGATGGGAGGAAACCAGACACATCCAAAGCAGAGCTAGACTTGAAGAAGGTGCCTCACCCTGGAAGAGATGATCAGTATGGAGTTCCTCGTGGCAAACACCCCTCCTGAAACCCGAATGCTGCAGATGTGTTTTAGACCAGTGCTACCCCCAGGTCAGAAAGAGCAGAGAGTGCAGCCTGGAAGGTTCACAGTGCAGTGCTAGGAGGAGTCAGGATTGGAAGTCCTGGGACAAACTGAGTTCTTTCATGTGGAATGAAAACAACTAAAGGAATAATACAATTTCTCCTGAAAGAAAGACCAAGTGTTCTTTTTTTTTTTCTTTTTTTTTTTTTTTTGCCCATTACTGAGTAAAGCTTTTCTACCAAAAAATTAACACATTTTGGAATGAACCAGAAAAATAAAATCCTGCAGGAGTAGCACAGTGTAGAGATAATTTTTTAATCTCTTGCTTATTGCTAGTATTAATAGCACTGCAGTTTTATTCTGCAGTAATAGTTCCCTATAGTTTCCTATAGTTTCTACATAAACTGAATTAGTGGTCAGAACTGGTGATCACTCTTCTGTGGATGTAAAAGCTGATAGCTGATGCCAATTAAGCGCACTTAAACAGTTAATGGTGGGGTAGAAAGAGCTTAAAATAACTGTTAGATATGTTCTGTTTTCTAAAGTAAAACTTTAGGCTGCATTTTGATCATTATTTAATTTCCTGTATTGTATGCAGTTGAAGTGTCAAGTCACAGTTTTTATAAAGGCAAGAACTGTATTTATGAGGCTTACACATTTAAATATCTTTTCTGGAAAGAAGAAAAGTGTAGGATGACAAAATAGAAAGTGGTGTCATCTCACTGAATTTATATGTTAGCAAATAAACACCCATTTGATTTAATTATGCTGTATTTTGAATAAATGAGAGAATTGTCTGAGATGAGAAATCACTTAATATTCAAATTTACTGAGAATTTTTGAGCAGTTTCCATATATAAAGATTCTGTGTGGCAGCAAAATTGACAAACATTTTAGTTTTAAAATATCTGAAGTTATACACCTGAATGAACACATTTCTCTATTCTGTGGCTTTTGAGAACATAGCTAAGAAAAAGGCAATTTGAAAGAAAGTGGAACTTGACTGAAATTCCCAGTTTGTAGCACTGTTCATTGAAACAAGGATAACCTGAATTCAGTCCTGACTTGGAATGAGTTCCTGAGTTCTTGGAAATGATGAAACTCATGTGGATCTGGTACAATATTTCAAGTGAATATCTTGATTTACCTGGACTAGGAGGAAAATGTACTAGCCTGGTCAGGAATTGGCAGAAAAATTATGATTGCTGATTTTTATTTTCTCACTAGACTTGTCACACCAGTTCTACTTGTCACTATCTCAGTTTTTGGTATCAAAAGGCTTAAATCTTTCTGATTTAGGAAATCTGTTGCAAAAAAACATACCAGCTCGCCCCAGGAAAATAAAATCAGCATTCAGAGAGATGCATGCCTTTGGTGAGTCTGCACAAGAGTTTTCAGGATCAGCCAACTCATGAAACCCAGAATCTACAGCCAAAGTAGACACATTATCCCCTTGACCCTCTTCTGAGTCCTTAAATTCAGAATGGGCTTTGGCACAGTGCTTGAATGCCATCACAAAAATGTGCACAGTGGACATTGCAGTATCTTTCTTTAACTAGAATCTAGATATCAATGCAAGCAGAAATGTTCATATCCTCTTTCAGCCTAAAGCATTTTCCAGATAGGAATTAATTTATACTGAAAACTATGATAGTCTTAATTTTTAGAAGATAAATGATTGCTAATTAGTTACAATAATTTGAAATTTTATAGCTCCTTTCTCTGTGGATATCAAAACACTTCACTAAGATGGGTAAGTATTATTATCTAATTTTTCACAGGAGATAACTTAGACAGCCAGAGGTGAAATGGCTGATACCAGTTGAACACGTCATTACTGGGTTTGGAATTAGAATTCAGTCTCTGAACACTACACTATCTATTTATGCAAATAGTCTGTAACTATTTCTTCAACTTCAGTGATACCAGTTGTGTTACCCCATTAAAAACTCATGAATTTCATTTAAATATATTGAGATATATTGCTTCCATGTTTTTTTTTTTATTTTCATTGGTTTTCTAAATGTAAAACTTTCTGCTTGTCTATTTTCAAGTTTTTCTCAGCACTCCTAAGGGATAAAAGTTCATTTGTAATTCTTACGTGAAATTATGCAGAAAAGTCAGATTCTGGCAGATCTCAGGACCTTTGGATGAAGATTGGCTATATAACAATAAGAATGACATATCTGAAATATTTCTTTGTCCTTCTTGTGGGTGGCATTTTGTTAGAACACTTTGCCTTTCCTGAAATATCAAAAAAGCCTGAAATTCCTCAAAATATTTTCTCCAAATGGATTCTGACCCAGAGCTGGGAACAGGAAATGAAATATTAGGGCCTTCTTAGTGGTATCTAAGTAATGATTACAAATGAAGAAGGATTTGCTTGCATCCTGTCCATATTTATTCTGTTTCTTTATATACAACTTCTGAATTCTCTGATTTTGGATAGTTTTTTGTGCTGTAATATTGATGCAAAGTTGCTCCAATGTGCTTTTTAAGGTGTTTCATTGGAAATGGAGAACACTTATGAAATCAAAAGGCAGAAAAAAGTTAGAGTAAGAGCAATGCTTATGCTTTTTTTGCTTATTTTTGAGGCTTTTGTAAAAATGGTCAGTGTGCTTGGTTTTTATATGACAAAGTTGGACCTTTTACACTTCAGAGGAAAATAGTAACAAGTAAAAATTGTAGCACCCTGAAAAAAATGATCTAAAAGATGAAAATCATATGGGGGAGGGGTATTATTAAGCTGTTTAATTTTTTTTTAATTGTGTTAACTTTTAAAATTTGTTTTCCATCATCATAAAATGTTTTGAAGAAAGTCCTTTTTTTCTTAAAAATTCATCTCTCTTGCTTTTCCATTTAAGACATAGGTGATCTCAGAATGTCTATCTCCAGTTATTTTTGTGAAGTCCACCACAAAGGTGAAGGAATCTTTTTATCTCAAAAGCAGATCTCATCCCAGTACATTAAAGAGAAGCTCAGCACATTTAAATCATGTCAGTTCCCACCATTACACAGTATTTAGATGAAAATCTTGCTGTAGCAATTTATTCAGAGCCTGGAGTCCTAAAACCTGAACCAATTAATTCACTCTACAAAGTAGGACATATCTTTGGGTTTTCCATATTTATGTGCGGGCAGAAGACAAATAGCATCTTTGGGAATCTCAAAGCATTTGAGAGGAAATGAGAATGGTCTAAATGGCAAATAAAGGCAACAATACTAAAGGTTTGTCTTTACCACCGCCAGGGAGAGAGGACATCCACCTTTTCCAATGGAAGAGGAACCAGCAGAAGATGCAGAGGCAGATCTCAGTAGTGAGTATTTCCCTGTTATATTGTGACTTCAGTACTGAACCTACAGTAACTTCTGCCTTCTTCCACCACTCACCCGTTTCTTACTTCAACTCCAGTTCCTGCTCTTGGTGTTGCCAAATTTTATGTTTACTCTGGTCATGGTAAAGTTCTGGACTAAGCCCTGTGCCTGCTGTTCCTGCTGTGCCTCAGCTCTCAAAGTCCTTCCCCTGAAAATTCTGCTTAGACCTGTCTCTGTAGGTAATAATGAAATCAGATTTTAACTCCAGCAGACTTTTTCAGTCAGAGGCCAGTATTTTTCTTTTAACATATTTTTCATCTTGAAATGCCTGTCCAAGATCTATTTCAGGTGTCCTGCATGTCATCTAACACACTAGATCCAGGTAGCATGAATAACAAATCCACTTTGGAAGGATTTTTTGATGCATTGCATTACTTTTGGCATTTGTTTGATCTTACTATTACATCTTTTTTTTTTTTTCTGTTATGTGTTTGTTTCTTTCCTTCTCTTAAGTTTTAAATTACTGGGTTTTGGAAGTAAGCTTCTCCTGACACAATGCTAAACAGCAGGAAGTCTGTTGTTGGACAGAGGAGATTCTTTTACTACTACAGAACCATATATTTATTTAGAACTATATATTTATTTAATATGGTATGTATGAGCAAATTAGTCAAAGGAATTAATACCTAAGAGGGTGATACCAATTATACTTTGCAAAAGAAAACAAAACTAGTGTTTCAAGGGAATCACCAACTGCAAAGGAACAGGAGGAAGAAGGGGAGCAAGTGGAATCAGACATTGAGAGCATTGCTGAAAACTGGTGTTCACTGGGGAGGTGTTGGCACAAACTTAAAGCCCCCAGTACTTTCTAGTTTTCATTGTTTTTAGTTATTATTAGGAACAGCCTAACAACCTTAGACTGTAGTCAGTTACAGTGATTGAATATTTCTTCTCCGTTTCAGTTGGCTTAACTTTGCTCTTTGCCTGGCTGCTCTCTGACCCCTTTGCTTGTTTCTCATGGCCCACCTGGGAGAGAAAACAGTCAGGACAGCATGAAATGCTTACAAAATAAATTTAACCTGAGATAACCAACTGGAAACTACTTTTTGTGAGTGCTTTTGACTAGTTGGGAGTCAAGTTAACACTATTGTGCATTGCAATCTAGTGAGGAACTACGATGGGTCACACATTAGCAGTTTGCTTTCTTGAGGACAGTGATGTCTTCTGGTGGTCCATTATATGAGGTTTTAATAATTGTTTTGTGTAACAATATGCATTCAATATCTACTGAAAACAGACACTTTAAAATTTGTTTGGTTTTTAAAATGGAGACCTATATATCAAACAAACCTCAACTGAACTGCTTTAATAAGTCTTACGGTTTAAAACCCACTATTTTTCAAATGGTCTCAAAATTTTTCTTGTTTAAATTCTTCAGTTTTGAATATTTACAGTGAAGTTTTTAAAAGCCTGAGGGAGTATTTGTTACAGACTGTGCCAGGATAAGTAGTTACTAAGACATGGAACCCTTGTTTTGAGCTGTGAGGTATTGATTGCTCTGTCAAAGGGGGAAAAGATTTGTGACTCCTTCCCTTTTACAGTTAGGTGCAAATATCAGCAACTAACCCAAAACATATGGTGATTATAAATTTCTGTTGTGTTCCCATTTGTGAGGTGGAGAAGAAAATTTGGACGAACAAGATAATAGTCAGGTATCCTCAGAACCACAAAAAAGGCCTGAGGAGGTAAAAAAGAAAATACCTGAAACCTTCTTCTACACGTATGAAGATGTATATTCAGGACCATATGCCACTGACGACACTGAGATACCCACTGACCTTCTTATTTTTAAGTATCCTTTCTGTTGAGCTTGTGTAAATTCAAAGCTAATGATATTTAATATACGTTCTCAAAATTGTATTGGTCAAATTTGGAGTAGCCTTTGTGGCATTAGTGGGATATTTTTGGTTGAGATACAGGTAAAAGTCCTGGGTGAATTTAGTCTTAAGTGTTGTTTTGACCTCATAAACATTTCTTACTGGGCATAGTGCTTCCTATCATAAGTACTCCTGAGAAGCTAATGTCACCAGGCAGAAGACTGGCATAAGAATATGCCCTGCAAAGACTTCCTTTCTCTGTAGCGACACTGGTGTTCCCCAAGAAGCTGAGGGGAGGGCAGAAGATCTCCTGTGTGCCTTGTAAGGGAGAAGTGGGGAAGAAACCAGGTAGATTTGTGTTCTGGTGCTTGGAAGATCTAAACTAATGGAATGAAGGAAGTGGTGCCCATCAGTTAAGAGCTACAATAAACTCTTTGGTAGGTATGGTCAAGTAGGGTAGGATAAAATATGTGACTTTTTTATATGCTGATGGTTTTCTCTGCAAGACACAGCTCAGTTGCTATTGAAGACTGGATTTTCCCTTTTTTACATCTGCTTGTAAATAATTAAGAAGTGAGCTTGAAAACTTGCTTGGTTTGATCTCTTGTCTGTAGAACAATTCCTGGTAATCTGATGCACATCTTTTACATTTCATTTGAAATGAGAAACATGGATAAAATATTAATTCCTTGCCGCTTCGAATGATCAGAGCAAGAGATATACCCACAGTGGAAATGAAAAGATGGGATATGAACTTCAGTAGGCCTTTACTTGTGCCTTCCTTTCAGTTAGAGTCAAGATGTATTTTACTTTCACTGTGTACTGAAGAAAATTATCTCCTGCCATCAGGCTTAGTCCCTAGTTTCAGTACTCCCATTTCAGTTTCAGTTTAAACATTTCTATTCACTTCTATTCACTTAGTAAACTGTTTAGAAAGCCAGTGTCTAATCTTTTCCTTATTGGACTGTTCCCAGACATTCTTTTGGATATGACTGTACCAGACCTGTAAACCTGATGATAATGGATAGAGATACTGTGGGGTATATAGCAGGCAACCAGGTGATCCTCCAGAACCTGAGAACTAAGTATCAGAAACACGTCCGGAGCAGCCGTGGCGGTGGCATTGGGTTTATCACAGTATGGCTTTTGTTTCTTGTTTCAGAGCTTTAGTTGCTTTCTAGGAAGAAAATGTTTGCTTGGTTGTGGTTGCCAGATATAGGAGACTTCTATAGTGGCTCATTCATATACATAGGAAGTATATTGTATTGATTATAGGAATGTATGGACCATGCAGCATGGGCTTCTCATCCCATCAATATAATTGGCAGAGAACAAGTATCTACACACCTTAGTCCCAGGCTCAGCTACCTAAAAGGACTGACAAGTCCAGCTGGGATTATTTTTACATTCTTATTTAAATATTTTGGCTCATAGCAATTATTTTATTTTTTTCAACACTTCATCTGTTCTAATCACAACTGATACTAATATAGAGTCTTACTGCTGCAATTAAAATTTAGAAAATCAAGCTCCCAGACAAATGAAGAGAAAAAGCATCTGGTTTAACTCTAATAAACTTATCAAGGGCTTGAAGTCTCAAGTTCTGTCTCTGAATTTGCAACACCTTACCCTGTGAGAACTCTGATATCTCTCAGTTTTATTGCACATGAGTGAGGCTTTCTGACTACCAGCCTCAGACTGTCCTGTTTTATCATAAGCAGCCTCTTCTGGGGAATCAGTGTACATTTTTACACCTTCAGAGTTGTGTCATTCAGGCTAGGTTTTCTGCAGCTGTCTGTTGAAGTAGATGGCTGCTGACACAAATGCTGCTATGGAAAGATTAGCTAGTGGGTTGAATGAGGTAGGAATAGTAAAAGGATGCATCACAAAGCAGATTGTTTCACCGTTTGTTATGATTCCACAATATATGTGGGATATACCATTTTGTGTGCATAGTGGCTTCACTCTGATATTTAGCAATAGGTTGGCAGTTGTTCAGAATAAACACACAGAAAAATGCAATCTAGTATTTATGGCTGTATGTTTTGACTAATAAGTGAGTGAATACAATAACTCAATAACTAGCAGAATAAAGACAAAGGTGTTATTACAGCATGCAACAGGACTTTTGCTTTTTCAAGGCACACCCTAATAAGGACTACTTTGCAGTAGGAGAAAAAGGAAAGAAGCCAAACATTGTCATCTACACATATCCTTCGGTGAGGCCCTACAGAATATTGAAAGGTAATGTAAAACATTTTATTTTCATTTTATACAGATGGACTAGTGTTTAAAGATCCCAGCAGATGGAGTATTGGATCATTTTTAGTTCAGAATGAAATAGCATTTTCTGGTCCTTCACAACAAAAATAGAAGACATTGGTTTCAAGCTTTTTCATTATTGTATGGGAAGAAACTTCTGTTTCATAGAGATAGCCAATCTAAAACTATTACCTATTGGAAAAGAAATAATTTCAGTGAATGTTGAGCTTCTTTTGAGTAGACTTTTGTGTTGTTTCTACCTCTTTCCTGTGTATTGGGGCTTGTACATTTCTTTAGGTGGAACAGAGGTAGCCTATGTTTTTGGTGATTTCAACCGTACTGGCACTTTGCTGGCCAGTGTTGGGAGCAGTCCTGACTACATGTTGACTATCTGGGACTGGAAACAAGAGGAGACTCTGCTGAGGTCAAAAGCTTTTGCACAGGATGTTTACAAGGTCATGTTTTCTGCTGAGAATGAAGAGCATCTAACTACAGGTGGATCAGGACACATCAGGTAGGTTTGCTGATTAGGATTAATACATAACACCTCTGCAGTCATAATACATAGGAGATGACTAACAAGAATGTATCATTAGCAAACATCTACCAATGAGGAATGCCATTTTACCTGGCCCTTACAATTACAAAAATGAGGATTTTCAAATCCTCCAACCAGTCTTTCAATATCTTTGCTGTCCAAATAGGATGATGCTTGATGTTAAATGTCAGTACCTCTGGCTCCATTCTTGTAATTTCAAGTATGTAATGAAAAATACTTATATATACATGTCTTCTAGTGGTTACATAAGATATTTGCCTTCTGTGCCTTCTGGGCTTTCTATCTTTGATTTCTTGAGCTCATCTGCTCCTTGGACAACCATTGGAGCTGGTTGCCAAGTCATGGATCAGAAACCCTGTGATCGCACCAAAAGACTACAAAAGATATTTCCATACATTCCCTTCCCTGCTAAGTTCATGGGTCCTTTTATAAAAAAGGGCCAAACACCCAATGATTTTAAACATTATTTTTGTGTTCTATGTTTATCCATTACTTGAATGTTAACACAGCAGAGTCTTATGCTATGAGTGTGATTCTGTTGTAATAAAAATGTTATCTTTAAAATTACAATGCGTCTAAAGATTCTTTGAATTTTAATGGGGAAATCAGATCAAAATCTGATACTTGCTTTATAGTTTGATTGCAAGGTGGGTCTGAAATAGCAAATGGTTTATTTAGACACAGAACAAATGTGGTTTAGGATGCATTATTTATGAAAATCTGACAAAACAAAATCTCTTATAAACTTTCTTTTGAGGTGAAATACTACAAATAAACACTGACATAGCTTTTATTACATGGTAAATATGACCCAAATGTGGACTCAAATTACAATTTCTAACAGTTTTTTTAAAAGTAATATCTCCTGCAAACACATAAACACTAATATTTAGGATAAAACCTTTGTGTCAGTGAGATTTTATAGTACAGTCTAATTCCACAAGAGGACTTGGATGACATTCAATGAAGTCCTCAGTCCTTTGGGTTTACAAAACTGAGCATCATACACTCCACAGCAAGGATAAAATAGGTATCCCTAGCTGTGTGTATGGGTTGTAGCTGGAAAGATGTAGCTGTGGATTTTACACTTCTTAATTTCAAATAGTAGTTTAATCTTCATTCTACCTATTCCAAATCTTTTTCCTAGCTGTTTCATAGGAGTAGTATAAGGAAATGTTTGTTTAGATGTAAAGCTTTATGTCATTTTCAAAAGAAAAAACCTCAAGTTCTCCTGCAAAAAGGAATAATACATGAGCAAGGCATGCCTGGTAAGAGTATTGCAATATCTAAGAGGGATTGAGCAGTGTTGAGGAAATCTTGTGTCAGAGAGGGGTGTGTTTTTCTGTACTCAGGTTCTGGAAGATGGCTCTCACATTAACTGGTCTCAAGTTACAAGGAGCTTTGGGCAGGTTTGGAAAAACAGCAGTCTCTGACATTATAGGTTTTGTGGAGCTGCCTGATGGGAAGGTAAGTGAGAAAAAGTGACCAAAAGAAAAAATATTTTATACTCTTTTAGGTTTTGATAGAAAGTCTGCTTTGTAAGTTAGAGAGTTACTATTTGCTTAAAAAATGTTTTTAATCAGGCCTGTGATGCCATCAGTTTGTCCAAAATCCCTATCTTGCTTTGTAATAATCGGAAAATAGTTAGTGTTGTAATTCACAGAAAAAAGATCTATGTTGGCTTAGAGCTGAGTGTCTTCCAATGTGAAAACATTAGTGCGCAGACATAGAAAGAGACTGTTGGTCCCAATCTTCCCCAATTTCAGTGCATGCAAATTATGTCACATTGCTAAAAAGTTGAACCTCCTCACCTTTTATATCTTCTCTTGCAAATGTTTGTACTTTGCCATTGGTTTAATGCTTTCATGGAAGGAAGCCACAAATGTTTACTGGGTTCTTGCCTGTGTTTCTGCATGATTACATGCAGGTGCTTACATAGTTATTTTAATTTCCATTAAAGGTTGTCTCAGGAACTGAGTGGGGCAATTTGCTGCTTTGGGAAGGTGGCCTCATTAAAGTAGAGCTCTGTCAAGTTGGACATAAGCCCTGTCACGAGGGCCCTGTCAGCCAGTTAGTTTTTGATGAAGGAGACCTTTACTCTATTGGAAAAGATGGTGTCATTCGGGTGAGTTTTTCTTTTGCTCTGCCATTAGGTGTGCAAATATATGGTCAGCAGGTAAATGTTACATATTTCCTTTACCAGGTTTTTGGAGGATATTTTGGAGTGCAGTTTCTTTCTGAAAATTATTTTGTAGAATAAAGAAAATAAGAGCACATCTCCATAGTGTACATGTTTGAATTGGATAGCATGGCATGCAGTTTTCCTTGTTTAATAGTAATAAATAAATCAGCTTTTACTTTAGTAAATCAAAATAATCTTCAATGGTTTTCTAACAGCTTTGTTCCTGACTACATTCTATCGTTTTATAATTTCCAGGCCTGCTAACACATGGTGTTATCTAAAAGATAAAAAACAAACTACAGGAATATTTGAAATTAATTTTCTGAGTGTTTAAAAGCTCAGATGATTAATGTTAAAATAACACAGAAATTAACTAGCATCTCAGAGATACATATTCTAAAATAGGGGAAAATTAAGGATAAAGCATCCCGAAGTTAACAAATAATTCTATAAATTAAGGTCAAAATGTTTTCCTTATGCATAACACAACTTTTTGATGTCATCTGTCAATGATCAAGAATTTTGCAATCTTATTACCCTGCTCTTTAGGGGAGGACATGATGTGTCTTCTGCTGATTTGTGTAATGACCCAGATAATCAATGGTATACTGACCTATAGCCACTGGAGGGTTTCAAACACTGCTGTTGTTGTTGTTATTGTGTTTTAGAGGTTGGTGTTATCCCCTTAGGAAAGTTCACTTGATTATAACTGTGCTAACTGATATGTTGTCCTTATCCTACAGAGCAGAACATGTAAGGGTTACACTTCCCATTAATTTGTGCTGCCTCAGTATGAGCCATGCTGAGTGCCCACAGATACCATTTATTCTGCATAGTTCTGAAGCTGCCATGTACGGCTCTTTTAGTGTCAGGGCTGAATTGAAGCTCCGGTCACTGTTCTAGGTTATGTTCAAAGCAGTGATTTTGCTTTCTTAAAATTTTGATTTTCCATATTTATTGTGTATGAAAACAACCTGGTGTTATTAAAAAATATGCTTTTTTTTTCCTTTTTCTTTTCTTAATGCTTCAAATGCCATGAAGATGTGGAACTTTGAGGTAGTAGATACTGCTGATCCTGTGGATGACACAGGGTTAGTGGAGATGGAGCCTATGAATGAACTTTGGCTCGGCAAGAACGTCAGCCTGAATTTCATTACAAAAATTCATGACCATGGACAGCCTTTCTGGTTTGCTCAGGTAAGACACACTCAGGTACATGCACCCCTGTGGAGAAAAAAAAAAAGAGGAATGTGCTGGTACGTAACAGCAGGAGTCTATTACAAATCAAAGTGTTATGTAATAATCAGGGAGGAACAGCACTGATGTGGGCACCAGCTGTTGTGAGTTTTTCCTAGCATGTTTGTAGTAGAATTCAGTCTTCTGGATATACAGAAAATAATCTTCCTATCTACCTGCCTACTTACCTACAGTTTTGTTGTTTTTTTTTAAACAGTGAAACAGGCTTCCTAGAGAGCTGGTCATTCCAAGTCAATGTTTAAGAGGCATATATAGAGGCCTTTAATAATATACTTTAACTTTTGGTCAGGCCTAAAGTGATCAAGCAATTGGCTGAGATGATCCTTGCAGGTCCCTTCCAATTGAATTATGCTATGTTATGCTATGCTGTGTTTTTAGTGTACAGTAATGTGTGAGACTCTGGCATAAGAACAGAAGAATGCCAGAAGGTACTGTCCGAGTTCTATTACCTTAAAGTGATGAATGGGGTTCATAAGACCAACATCCTTGCATTTAGTAATTTCTGTTTCACAATGATAGTCATTAAGGACTTTTTAAGAAGTCACCCTGTGCAGTTTTATTTCCAAATTGAGTCTGAAAATATTCAACTTATGTTTTTTCTTCTTCAGGATACAAGTGGAGCAATATGGAAGCTGGATTTGACTTTTTCAAATGTGGTAATTTTGATTTTTCTTTCTTTTGATTTCTTCAGTTCATTTGCAATAGGAACCATATCCTGCTATATCCTATAACTATACTGGTTCCATCTGGAATTAAATTTGTGTTTTATGAAGTTGCATGGTAGAAAATTGTAGCATTGAAACAGATGTTATTTAATAAAAATTTTCAAATGTAATTGATTGTAATAATTGTGGAGGTTGGTAAAGAGGAATTTGATTTTTGATTCCTGAAATTTCAGCTGCCAAATTCAAGTTACTTTACAGGAGTTTGATTCTGTAAGTTGGTAATGAAAGTTGCAGGGATGCAGGAAATGAGTTCAAGGAGTGTTGTTATTTCCTCTATAGATAGGTGTTTGAACTAATCCCTACTGTAGTCTTTAAATGACAGAAAGAACTAGAAAAAAAACAAGAAGAAGATGAAACACACTTGAAGTGTTCTATCCTACTAGTAACTAGTGTAACTGCTGGAGATTTTTTTGATGGAGAAATAGATGACAGGTGAAAAAGCAGGCATTTAATTTTTGCTCTGGAACATAATAAAGTAAGTAGGAACAATCCCTTGTGGGGAATAGAATTCTAATGTGAAAAGTAAAATATGTTCCAAGAATTGTATGATAAATAAAAAACACATATTATACAAACTAATGTTAAAAAAAAAAAAAGCAAAGTCTGTAATTTCTTGGATGATGTAATTATTTCCCAGGCAGTATAAACTCAAACTGGAGAGCAGAAGTATAAAATGCAGCACAATTTCTCTTCTGTTTTGCACCACAGACCCACGACCCAGAGTGTGTGTGTACCTTCCACTCTGGGCCGATTGAGGCCGTCGGTGTCTCTCCCTTTACATACCTGATGGCCACCACGGCTCTTGACCGTAAGTGCATTGTTCCTTTCCTCTCATGCCACTGCCAGGATTGGTTTTGAAGGGCAATGATGCTTGGTTTGGAGCTACAGGGTTTTGTATTTGTGCATTTGCTCTTGCAAAGCCACTTTTGTTATTCCTGGGATCAGTTCTTTAATAGTTAAGGCAAATCATGAATGTTTTGAAACAATGCGTTAAGACTGCTTCATCCTAAAAACCTGGGGTTTTAGCAACAGAAGTTTTTAATGGGAAACTTTGTAAATTGTTTGTTCCGAAGAAATGGCTGAAAAGGTGAGACGTAGTTTGAGTTACAGCACTTGTATTTGGTGCTGGGATTTAATAAGTGTTGGGATTTTTATCTTGTAAGGAATTACATACACCTCCTGCATTGTGCAAGCCATTGCAAATATTAATGTTTGTGCCTTTCTTAGAAACTGCATTATGCTCTCATCAACAAATAACAAGCAATTACAGACGTATTCATTCAACTTGTATAAATATTGCTGTTTAGGCCTCTCAGTGTTAGCTTTATTGTGCTTTGAAAGAAGAACTACTGGCCAGAACTCTAACAATGTCATTTACACTATTCAGAAAACACTACAGGGTCTTTTAATTAAATTCTTGTCAGTACAGTCTTGTAATTTGTCTGTGTTATACAATGCACATATTCTTCTAGCCTGAACACTAACTCCTACCAGTTGAGCAAATGACATTTAATATAAATGCCAGTTGGAATGGAATTTTATGCAATCAGTATGTGTGCCTATGAATCTGTTAATTTTCCCTCTAATGAAATTGGACCTTTTGTGGACAATCTCCTATGTTTTCCTCCCTTTAAATGTTTTCCTCTCTAGGCAGTCCCAAGTAGTAGCCTATCATATTTTCCTATGTTGTTAGTACAGATTTTCCATAGAGTATGCCACAATTCCATGCTCACTTGAAAATTACATGTAGATTGTCAGCCTGGGACTTCTTATTACAACCCTCAGCCTTGACAATTTTGGTTCTGTATAAGTTGAAGAGTGAAGAAACCGTATCTTCTGTTCATGAGCACCATGCTAGCTATGGTGCTCTGTAACCATTAGTCATCTTTCATGCAGGCATTTTTTTACTCAAAATAGAAAACATACATTTAATCCAGATTTTAATTCAAATAAAAATACATTTCTCCATAAATCCTAACATGTAAGTGACATTGCAAGAAATAAATTCTTACTGTCTCCTTTCCACACAGGGTCAGTGCGCATCTACGATTTTGGCAGCAACAGCCAACTGAGTGTAATGAAGTTTAAACAGGGAGGAACAGCACTGATGTGGGCACCAGCTGTTGTGAGTTTTTCCTAGCATGTTAGCAAAAATTCATCAAGGAGTCTATGGGCCTGCCAGCATCCAGGAAGCTGCTCAGCAAACAAGACATTAGAGGTCACTTGTTAGGCCATGGTGGAATTTACTGCAGCAGGATATATAGATAAGTTTGTGGGGTAGTATGTTTGTATACAGTCTGGGAACAGTTTAACTTTACTATGGGCTATCAGGTATCCTACTTTGTGCCTTCCTAAGATTTTAAAATCAGATCTCTGTGTGCAGTATGGGAAGTAGTCTGAGTTTGTAGACTAACAGCTTCTGTTTAACCCACACAGAGCAAATGTCAATTAACATGAGTTTGTTAACACATTTTGAAATGGCAGTCCAGACAAATCACAAACATTTGGAGATAAATCATTAAAAACTGTTGCCAGAACTGATCATTTGTGGAGTGTGGAATCTATCACTTTTAGACATATTTGCTAATTTTAATTAAATTACTGCCTAGTTATGTTCTTGAGAAAACATAGCAAGCCTGGTGGGTTAATTACAAGCAAATTTAGGAGGCAAATAATTACTTGAATGCTCAAGGTGAGGGTTCTACTGGAGAGTGCCTTTATTTTATAAAAATAATTATTTTATAAAAATGTAATTCTGGTCACAGAATCTCTGGCTTTCAGAGATGCTGTTAAGTGGTTACCTGTACCTTCATGGGGTAAGCTGTCTGCCAGAATAAATTGTACAGCATCACAAAACTGACTCAGTTTACGAAAGTTATTACTGAACACAATCTGAAAAACAAAGGGCAGTCTATCCAGCTGCATTTAAAATTGCATTCGATACTTGGTCACAGTTTAAAGTGTGCAAATGTATTTTAAAATCTGTACTATTAATCTAAGAAAACTTAGTCCAACAGACTTTGGCTCATCTGTATACCAAAATCTCCTCATAGGCAAGCTAGCAGTGTCTTTGTTAGATAAGTGAACACTTGCAAGTCAGCTTGTAATTGACTTCAAGACACTACCATGTATGGCAAATATCAGCTAAATCCTCAAGTCCAACTATGTCCAGCTAAAACACAGGCCTGTTTCTGCTAACCTTTATCACAGTTCAAGCCTCTCTTAACTGTTAGCAATTGACTTACCTACAGGACTTACGGTAAAGACTCCTCCTCCTCCTTTCCATCTCAAGTAGCAGTGCCTGTTGACTGCTGTACTTTATATGGACTCAGCCAGACCCAAGGCTCAGCCCTGACCTCTTAAAAAAATCATACTTAGGTTTGGTGCCCCATATTATATCCAGGGAAATTGAATTCTTTTTTTTTTTTTTTTTTGAGTTTCTTCTGCTTAAGAAGCTACTGATACATCTTTATGTTAGTATGAATTACCTCTTCTTCAGACATTACAAGCACATCCTCATTAACATCTTCAGTTTCAGTGGCATGTTACCACTAAAAAACCAAAACACAATCCAAACCAAAAAATAAGCCACAGTCATTTCTCTTCCTTTGTGGTGCCATATTAGAATAAACAACATTTCCCATGTGTAAAATATTCTTTGTGCTTTAGCAACACTTCCATGTAAGGTGAGTTTAAAGGTAAACACCAGAGCATGTGCCATATGGATTATTCTTTGAAGCTCTCAGATTTACACTGTTGTTTTTTTTCTTCATTTCACTTAAAGGTAAACCCTGAGGGAGGTGTAATTGCTGTGGGGTTTGAAGATGGTGTTGTCCGCATAATTGAGGTTTATGATCCCAAACGGCTGCCTGGTCATGCAGGACGGGCCAATGAGATTGCAGAGATAAATCTGAAACAAGTTTTCAAACCTCATGCTGCTGCAGTCACAGCCCTGGCATATAAACCAAAGGGAGATGTGTTTGCCACAGGGGTATGTATCATTTAGTTTGATTTGGTTTGTTAAGCTGCAAATATAGAGCCTTTTAAAAGAGACAAGGTAAAGTTTGTTTACTGACAACACAGTTTACTTCCGTTGCTGCTATTGATTGCTTGTTGTAGTTCTCTGTGCTGGGAGAAGGATCTGTTTGCACTCACATCTGTTTTTCTGAAGGAAAGCAACCATGCAGTTCACACAATTAATTTTGTGAATTACTGGACTGTTTAGTGTGAATTCTGTAATCCCCTTTGAAGATGGATTTGGTTAATTTTGGAATTAGTTTAGTAGGATCTTGGAATTAGTAAAAGCAAGTCCGTTGATACACCACATTGGCAGCAATCCAGCTGCTACCCAGTACTGCTTGGCCTTACCACAGGGTCAGTCAGTCAGTTTATCATTAAACCTGGTAGTCTTTGAGATGGTTTCCAGTTCATGTGGTGTCTCTTTTTAAAATCTCATCCTTAGCTATGATCAGTGCTTTTGCAGTTACATGTTCCTGAGGCTGAATTGCCATGCATTTCATTTAATGTAGATAAAAGTTACAATTAATCATGTTGTGTACCAGTTCTGGAACTTCTTATTATCTGGGGAAATCAGCTTATGCTGCTTTATCTGAAGAATCAGGCCTGAACCTGAGATTTAAAGGAGCTCCTGGGGCAATGGGCAGAAAGCACATAGCAGGTGATGCTGGAGGAGGCCCATGAGAGCAATTAAGAGCTATGGGTGCAACATGTTTCTTGGAACAGCATGGGCAGGATTTTTATTTACTCCCAGTAATCATTATGGAAATCCAGTCCTAAGTTCCCCTATTTAAATGCAAAAATTGAAGTATGTGCTTATGTCATAAAGTGCTTGGAGTCTTTTGATTTTTGGTCAGCTTTGATTCAGTCATCATGTTTGTTTGTTTTTCCTCAGAGTAAAGACAAAACCGTTTTCTTTTTTGCTATTGAGGATGAATACAAGCCTATTGGATTCATCTGTGTCCCTGGGCCTGTACAGGCATTACAGTGGTCTCCACCTTCTCATGTGAGTAATGCATATTTGTTTTCTTTCCTTCCCAGCAGTGTTAACATATAATTTTAAAAAGAATTTCCAGTCAAAATAGATGAAGATCTATGACTCTAGTCATGTCCTCTACAGACAATACAAATAATGTTTTGCTATTTTGCTTTTTCATGCTGCTTCAGCATGACAGATTATAAAAGGTTCTGTGTAGCTGTATCTCTGGTTCAGTCCCTATGGACGTATTTTGGGTTTTGGATAATGCAAAAATGAAAAGATTTTGGTATGCTTTTTAAGCCCTTGACTTGAAGAAACAATTTTGTTCCTTAGCTTTTGGAAGGTCTGATTCTCTTTGACAAAGAGAATTTGAGTGTTACTGTCTGTGACTCTTGCCCATATTAAAACAGGCTTTTGAAAAGCTTTTTGACAACATTAAGAAATATTTTGGGTGCTTCTTGAAATTCACATTCTGTGTTTGAAATGTGTCAGGACATATCAAAATAGGTTTTTGCTAATATTTAAAAGTGTTCTAGGGTTACAGTAACATTTGAAATTTTATTTGGTCCAGTATCCTTATTTAGATGAGAGACTATTCATTATATTTAGATGCTAGCAAGATATATTTTACTGGGGCATGGTATCAAAATGTTGGTGTTTCCACTTGTTAATTTGAACTGCTAAAAACTGCCAAAAGAAGTCTTATTGGTATGAATTCTATTTTACTGCAGAAACAATAGATCTTGATCTGACAGTTGCATTTTGAGTCCTTTCCTTGAAGACAAGGTACTCCTCCTTACTAAAAAAGCACCCGTTGTGTCTTGGATATGTTAGATTCTGCCTGAGTAATTTTCTCTACCAGTATCTGGCCTCCATTTTTAGATGAGAACACTTGCTTAACACAGTGCCAGCATCTGAGTATCACACTACTTCTTTTTGTTTGTTTGTTTGTTTTACAGAAGCACTGGTGATTAAATACATTACATTTAATGAATGCATTTTTAAACTGAGATCCTAAGTTCCTGAGACATGGGAACCATATGATTCCTAGTTAGGGTTTCCATAACAACTCTAATGTGCCCTCTTTTCACTTTTTTAGTGATGGGTCAGATAAAATAAGCCTCTCTTTTCTCCAAATAGCTTATGAAAATTGAAACTAAATACAAACTTGTCTTTTAAAAACTCAAAACACTGAATAATTATTACCATCACCTCACCTATTCTTCCTTACTTCACATTTTAAAGGACTTGTCAGGTATCAACAGAAAACAAACAAACTGAAAGGTAAGTAGAATTTGGCAAGACTTTGAGCTGAGTCTTGATGAAATAAAGGATTTATTAGTATGGAAATATAAGAAATTGTCAACCCATACTAAGGCATGGGTCAAATCCATCTTTTAATTAAACCAAATTTCAAAAATGTTATCATGCTGCTTTCAAGCTAAGCAGTGTCAGAATTATAGCTGATTTGGACACAGCAAGGATTTCTTCAATTCCTTAGCTTTGCCTAGCATAAAAGAAGCTCACTGATTTCTGATGTCCATTTAAAAGTGTCCATAGAAATAAGAGCATAGAGAAGTGTGGCTGGAGTTTGGCTTTGTGCCTGTCCATCTGCCTAACCAACTTTTCCACCCATTTGTCTTGATTCCATTTATACATCTACCCTATATTTGTATTCTTTGTGTTTTTGTACAGGACAAGAGCACACTGCTCATCCTTTGTGAGAATGGCTTTGCTGTCCAGGTTCCTGCCCCTCTCCGTGGGAAGCATGATGCAGCAACCACCTATCACATAAAAAACCTGCCAACACAGTACTTTCATTTTTATAGTATTAAATCCAAACTCAAGGTAAAATTCCTGTGGCAGAATTCCATCTTTTTCATTGTGTCGGGTGATCAAACTACCCAAAAGAGTTTCTAGTCCCTGTATTTCATCACAGGGTTTTTGCTAAGCTCCTTGAATGGAATGCCAGGTAGAAGTAATTTGTGACTTGAAATTGCAAGTTGGTTTTGGTTTATTCAAACCTACATGACACTGAAAGCATGATGTGAATTTTGGTTATAATTAGAAGACAGCATTAGAGAAAGGGAAAGGTTGTTAATTAGTTCTCAAATTATCTTAATTTTGGTAATTTTCACAAAAAGAATATTTCTTATGGCTGATATTCACCCTGTAGCAAATTTCTTTCAACAGTTACCTTGAAGCAAATATGAAACATTATTTTTTAGCAGTATTTCTGACTTTAAAAAAATGTTTTATGTTTAAAGGTGTGCATTTAATTTCTGAATGGCACTTAGTGTTTAAAAAGAATATGTGGGATCAAAGGAAAAGACTTATACCAACTCACAGCTGTAGTTAGTTTTGTGAAATTAAAAGCAAGCTGATGTTTGGCTCAGAAGGAGAACTCCAGTAAGCAGGCTCTCAGTTCCATACTCAATCCACTACAATCCAACAGCTTCTCTGGTTCTGTTGTTAACTTGTGATTTCTCTGCCTCATCTGTTAACTGCTCCTGTGTAACTGAATGTCAGACAAAACTTCATTTTGTGTTACAACTTGGGAGAAATCATCATTCAGGAGAAAGATTTCTAGATGTTTTTTCACAGCAATATCTATAAGAATGATCACAAAACATGCATATGAAAGGAAAGATTAAAATAATGTTTGTAGAGTTTTGTTGGTTTTCTTGTTTGTTTATTTTTATATTGGTTTTGTTTTGGCTTTTTTTGTCAAATGAGAAGAATAATGTTGAGAAACACTCTAAATCACTAAAAATTAAAAAAAATGTTTCTACAGAGAGAAGGAATATTAATGACTCTCTATTTACCTTGGAAATAGATAAATAATTAATAAGTTACAACAAAGATGTTTTAATGTAAGGAAAGATTTCTCACAATAAGGGTAGTGAAACACTAAAGTAGTTTTTATAGTCTGTAGAGTCCCTAGAACATGATATTTTTTAAAACGTAAAACAGACAAAGATCAGCTGATAATATTTATGGGTTTGCTGGTTTGGCTATCTAGTATCTTCTTAGGAAGGTACTGTTTTAGAAAATGTTTGATACTTGTTTATGCTTCATTAGTCTTGAATGGAAGAGAATTCTAAAGGTTTGATAAATCCTTCATTTTTCAGAAGAAGTTAAATCAGTTACAGCTTCTCTCTTTTGCTCTGTACCAATGATGGACTAGAACTTGTATGAGTTCAGCTTTCCAGTGCTTTTCTTTCTCCGTGGCAGGCAGGGGACAGGACTTAGAATGTCTGCAGGAGTAAGCATAGTGGTGAAAATTTGGAATAATCTCTCTGAGGAAATACTGAAATCTGCTTGCCATTTGGAATTATTTCTGTTTCAAAGGACCAAGAGTAAATACTTCAGAGGAGGGAAATGGGGGCATTTCACTGGAGAGTCCCATGAAGTCTGGTGGGTCTCTACTAAGTTGACAGGAAAGAGATTTCTGTAGATATTCTGTATGTGTAATGCCAGGACCACCTTGGATTACATTTATGAGACTCCTTCAGTCAGTGATGTGTGGGGTGCCTTGGTTTCATGTCTCAGTGTTTCTCTGCTCATTGTAATAGCTAGGAGAGGAGATTGCACGGAGAGAGAAAGAAAAGCAAGAGAAGGAGAAGGCAAGGCTTGAATGGATAAAGCAGCAAAAGGAGCTGGGACTTGAGGTACAAGAAACTAACGAGGAAGAACCTGAAGAAGAGCCATTGCCACCTATCTACATACCAGAGGAGCCCAGTCCCATCCTCTGTGGCTTTTATGCAGCACCAGGAAAATTTTGGCTTTCCTTGGTAAATCATGTTGATTTTTTTTTACTTCATGTTCATGGGATTGCACGATGTGACCTCCTTTCCCTTTGAAACCTGTCATCCCTAGGATATTGAGTTACTTTCATCCTTGACAGTTTCAGTGGTTTTTGTGAATTAAACCAGTAGTGTCACTCTGATTCAGATTGTTTGGTAAATATCCAGTAGGTGCCCTTCTTGGTGGTGCCTGAATGGGCACAAAGACTGAGCTGTTCCCTCACAAGCAGAAGGTAGAATTTTAACATAGTGGTAGAATGGCTTTTAATGCCAGAGATCATGACACACTTCTGTCTGTGGATAAATAGGATTTCTAGGTGTTTGGAAGTAGCATTTCCTAGCCTATCGCAGATCCTTAAGAAAGGAAGAATTATTCTGAAATTTGCATTTTCCTAGTCAGCTGTTTCAGTTTTCTTTTGTCATAATTTCCTTATGGTCCTTCTCTTCTTCAGGGTGGGTATGACTCAGGGTTTCTCTATCATTGTGAATTCTCACATGATAATAAAGAAGACCCTGAGAAGAGGAAAGATGAACCCTTTGAAGTGATTCCTATGGAGAACACTGACAACAATCCTATTCACCAAATCTCCTTCTGGTAAAACACTGTAATGTAATAAATAGCTCTGGGATAAAGCTTGATGAAGTTGAACTTGGAATGGAGGAGTGTATGCTCGTTTGTCCTTTTCAATTGTGGCTCAGCTCTAGTATACACGAACTCTCTCTGTTTTTCCTGGCACTGAATTTCACCTAAAATTCCTAATAGACATAGCTGAGCCATGTGTCTGATAGAATAATTTTAAAAGACCTTCAAAGACGAAAAAGTGGGATTTCTAAGTAAATGCTGACTAGAACTCAGCCGCGCTAGATTGTAGAACTCCAGGAGAACACTTAGAAGTCCCTGCATATAGTGATCACCAGAACAGCAGTTCTTTATCATAGTTAACAAAAAGAATTAGAACATGGAACAGTCAGTTCATCCCTCTAGTGCTAAGAATATAGGCTTCTCAGGACATTCTGTGAACTGTACAAATGGAAAGGCTGGATTTTTTTCAGACTCCCAGTATTAGGTTCTCTGTTAGAATAGGCATGTTCTGCATCAAAAGGAAGCAGGTTTAATTCAGGCTTTAATCTACTGCTGGCTGCATTCATCACCATCTGTACTAAATGGGGAGCAGGGACTAAAAACTGCTTTTCTAGCTTTTGACTTGGTATCTGCTACACTGCCCAGCTCAGGGCTAATCCTAGTTCTAAGATACCTAGCAAGTGCTGGAATGTTCCTGAGCAGCCAGTTAGCTGCAAAAACACTTAATACTAGAATCACACATACTTTAAATACTTTGCTTTCAGCTTCCAAACTTGGGAAAATGATTTCTATTAAGCTAAATAAGCTCTTTTTCATGTTTTGAGCTTGCTTGTTACAAGTTGCTGCTATTACTGTTTCTTGTTGTTTGTTTAACAGTAGCCGCAGCCCCCTGATGTTCTGTGGGATGCAGGATGGCTCGCTGCGTGCTTATCCTCTCGACGAGAAAGGCCTCTCAGTGGGTGCCCTGAAGGACTACTGGTACCTGAATGTACATGACAATGACAATGGGCAGATCCGGGGGATCTGTTGTAGTCATGATGATGGGTGTCTGATTACCTGTGGTGGAGATGGAAACATTTTTACATTTGACCTCTGGTCAGAGGAAGAGCTTCCCAAAGAGCTAAAAGTCACAATCCCCCCTCCTAGGGTAAGTTGGTACCCTCTTTCACTGAATTAGGCCTTTAGGTATAAAACTACCCAGATGGGCACACATGGTTCATTTATTTTTCGTAAGAATCTTTCACAGCAAAAGCTGAAGTTTTCCAAACTATTTAGAAGAATAGCTCTTGCAAAACTTTCCCTAATAACTTGGCTCTGGGACTGCACTGTTCCTTCTCAGTGTTTTGTGTTTTTCTCCAAATAAATATAGTATGTGTTATTCATATGTAATATTCTTCCAGTGCTTTCCCACTCAAAGGTGTAGTCATACATATTCCTGGAAGGAAAGAATTGCAAGGATTTCTCTTACTTCATACCTTTCTTGGGTTTAATTCCAGTAAAGTATGATTCTGCTCTGGATGGGGATTCTAGAAATACTATTGGAGTGTACCATATGTGTAGTTTCTCCATACACCTAATACCATTCATGTAAAATTCACAATGAATCTTTCCATTTGCAAAATAGCACAACACAATGCTGATCCCGTTGCTCTTTCACTCTTGGGCAGCATTAGTTGTAGTGAATTTACAGGTGTCCTGTACTCACTGCAGAGCTGATCATCTCTAGCACGTTTAAACAGATGACACTGGAACTCAGAAGCAGTTCTACTGATACTGCACAAGAAGAGGGCTGTCAACTAAAATATTCAGACTTCATTGAATTTTTTAAAAGTCTTATGAGTGTCTGAATTAAATAACTATAACTTGAAAGAAGCAGTGAGAGCTGTTGAGTAAAGTGTCATTGTGCACAATAGGCATACATTCAGTAAAGTTTAAAATCCGTTAAAGTGTCAACATAAAGAAATAAACTTTTAAATATGTTTTAATACTGGTTAGTAATTACATTTTGAAGGAAGCTTGGCAACAGAGACAGAGGAAATTGTGATTTTGGTCATTCAGCTAAATTGTTCATGACTAGCAGAACTTCTTTACCAGTATGACAAGAATATATAACACTGAGAATAGAGCTAGAGTTATTTTCTAAAAGTGAATGATTAGAACTTTTGATATCAGAGCCTTACTAACTCCAGTATTGGAAGATGTTATTAATATACAATTATAAAGCATATATACAGATTTATAGTTTTAAATATTTAAGTAGCTCTATAGAAAGACCTTTATGGTCAGTTCTATTGTTCAGGCTAACAGCATTGCTTAATGACCATTCTAATAGAGTTTTTCCCTTTTCAAAGTATATCTTCATTAAGTATCTATTCTAGTTTTAAGTCATGGAAAATTAAAAAAATTCTATCTTCATTAAACTTAATGAGAGTCTTAGAGAATCAAATACAAATCATCTGAAACTAACTGAGTTAAATTACAGATCAATTAAGTACAACGAAATTGTCGGGTGATAGCCCCCCCTCTTTTTTCAGAGCATGATTGCCTAGGGAAATGAGGCCTGTGCTACTGCAATGTCCATCCATCTGTCATTCTTCACAGCTAATAATTGTGAATCCATTATGCAGTCAGCAAAAGCCATCCAGATTAATTACAGATGTGACTTAGAATTAGCCCATGACAACACTGACTCTTGTCAATGTGGCAGTGAGGGGAGACAAGGGAATTGGGCTGGAGGATAGAGAACCAAAGATGTTATGGGACAGAGTGAACTTAGGACAAGCAATGATGTAATGATTCATGCCACTGGGGAGGTTATAGAGTGCTCTCTGTCCCTAATGTTTTATTAGTTCTTTTACATATAAACCAGCTTCATTGCTTTTTCTGCTTGAAACATTACAACGTAGTATTTAAGGCTCAGATAGTAATATTGAAAATGAAGATTTCTTTTCTTTTTGTGAGAGGTGGTGAGAGCTCTGTCTTAATGTTTATAAAAGCTTTATTGTCTGTTGAAACTATAACTGCTTGTTTAAAGACAAGGCAATGTTTTTATTCCAGAGAGGTTTTGAGAAGGAGAAGGCTACTGAAGACATTAAGGATCCTGATGCCTACACGTAAGAGATGCTTAGATAATGATGAAAGGGATTTTCAAGTGTTGGTAGCTCTTTTCACATGTATTTCTTTTTGCCTACAAAGAGGAGGGACAAGCTGATCACCCTGAATTTGGGTAATTTATTTGTGAAACACACAGTTTTTTCAGCCCTTCTCTCCATTTAATCTATTTTTATCTGGAAATAATTCAAATGGCATACTATGAGGCAGTTAACTTCAGACTACAGAGACAGCAAAAGGTCAAAGCCCCTTGATGTTAAGAGTACACAAATATACAGAAGGTGATTCCTTTTTAAGTTACCTTAAGAACCATTGAGATCACTGGGAATTTAAGATTGTCAAGGAAATCGAAAAGGTCATATAAACTGTAATCTTTCCACTCTTACATTGAGATAACATCATTTCCGTTTTATGCATTTTCAGTATTGAAGAATACAAGCAGAAAAAGGAGCATGAACGGAAAATGAAGGAAGCTGAAGAAAAGAAAAATAAGAAAAGACAGGAGTTAAGTGCACTGAGACAAGACTTTGTTTATCTCCTTCAAAAGAATCAGGAGTTGCCCAAGCACATGCAGTTGCACAGAGAGGTACATCTGGCTTTTATTAGGGTCATTTACATTTACAGGCACCTTCTTCTAAAATGTTGCTACATAGCAAATTGGGGCCAAGGATGTCCAATGCTTTGGATTAAGGTAGTTTTAAAAATATATAAATTGCTGTACTTCTGAATTACAGCTGATTATTTGTGCCAATTAAGAAGAGCAGGAAAAAAATGTGGTTCTCTGTGGAGATAGCTTCTGAAATAAAGGATAGTATTGATGTACATGCAACTAAGGCACCTAGGTAAAAATATTAATTATGAAGACCATAATTAATTATGAATTAGCCAAAATAATGGGATGCTGGGCTTTGCATCTTCCTGCAGGAGTTTAAGATGGACCGTAGGATCTTTGAAGAGATGGATAGGCAGACACTACAAAGAATCCAGTTAGTGCAAAAGCAGTTGGCTTGGGAGCACGAGAAACAATTCATTGGACTGCAGAAACTACAAATACAGTAATTACCACTTTTCTTCTACTTCTCTCCCTCACCTTCCGTGGGGCATATTGTCTATGAAATTGTACCTCCCACAAGAAAAAGGAATGTGATTTTTTTTTCTCTCTCTCATATAATCAGTATTTCATCTGTTCCGTTATGATTCTGCTCTTATTTAAGAATCTTATTTATTCTTGGAACATACACAAGAGTATATGTTCGTATTTATGTGTAATGACTTCTATGGAATTTTTGGTAAAAATGCAGATAGTCAAATGAAGGAAATGACTTCATTTGGATTCACTTCTGTATGAAGAAAGCTGGTTGAGACTATTTTCCTGGGGTTTTGCCAGTAAGTTCAATAAGAACCAAGAACTCTTACTGAAATATTGAAAAACAACCTGTGAAACGAATGCGTGTTTTTAAGACATATTGTGTGTCTGTCAGATATTTTAATGTCATTGCTAACACAGTGTTCTCTATATAATTTGAAGACACAAAACAACTTTCTCAAGAACACAAGTTTAAGCATGAAGTGCATTTTGAGTTGGTTTTCACAGATCTAGGTAAGAGCAAAGGATGAATTAATAAAATAAATACACAATTAAAAAACCACCTTAGGTGCACAGAGCATGTGACTGGGAAAAAAGATAGAATGAGCATGTTTCTGATAAGTCCTTAATGGAAGATGAAATTTACTGTCATGAAGAACCTGGTATAAGTTTCAATATTGGGAAAAGTCTTCATGTGGTTATTCTTGATCATCTCCATTCCTAGATTGGATAAAAGTATATAGACAGTGTCAGATGTCATCAGGCTAAGCAATTTCTTACTGACTTGTGGATTTACATTTAAGGATTGCATATGCAATAAGTAAACTACACTATTCATGCCCTTTTAGTCAAGGTAAAATGGTATTTTGTGTCCACTGACATCAGACAGTTTTGTCTAATTTGGGATTCTAGGTTTCGGGACTCCCTGGAATTTACTCTCACTGTTCATGCTATTCAGACCAATCATCAGATTTCGACCTACAGCCTTCTAACGGTGTCTGAGAAATATGGCCAAGATAAGAAACATGAGGACAGCAAGTGGGCAGTACATAAAGAGAAGCGGACAGCACTTAAAGAAGCAGAACAAGCAGAAGAGGAGATCCACAGAGAGACAAGCCCTGTGCATAGAGGTAATGATAACCATTTAAATCTTTCAGTAATATGGTTTCTGTCTTTCAGTTTGTGTTCCTGAGTCCAAATTAAGGAAATACACGTGTAAGTGCAGGTAAAGAAATATAGCTGTGATCTTTTTTTAGTACCTACTTGCAAAGTAACACTCATACATAGTTATCCATGTTTAGATCAATGTCAGCAATTGTCTGTCAGCCCCATGGGTAGAATGTGACTAAAAGTCAAGTCAAAGAACCTGAATACTTTCAAAACATCCACTACCATGGAACTATCCTGATTTACATCAGTTCTAGAGGAGTTATTTGAGGGAGTTTCCAGTTGCTGGGACTGCACTGTGCTGTGTGGTATTAAATCTTCACATGGTTATATTTTGTTTCAGGAAGTGTAGTTTTTGAGAATGAGGCTGAAAGGTTGAAGACACCAGAGGTCAGAAAGCCAACCACGCATTATATAGAAAGCAGACGTCAGAAAATCAGAAGCCTTGTTGAGAAATATGATGCACTGAAAGCCAAGATCATGAAGAGGAGGGCAGAGTGGCATGAATTGTGAGTCTTGAACTGGACTCTGTTCCCTTTTAGTTCTGCTTCTTGTTTGAGATCAAGTAATGCTATTTAGCTGTCATATGGCACTATAATCTCCCTGCTTAGGTTTTTATGTTCCTAAGGGTTGTAATTAAAACAGATGGATTTTCATGTATCTCCAAGTTTTGAGAGAGCATTAGAATATATTTAGTTTCTATGGTTCCTGTAAAATATTATCACATTTGAATTCAGCTAGGTAGCTGCATTTTCAGATAGGAAGTAAAATGTGTCTAAATGGATCACGACTGAGCGACACCTATGCCATTACAGTCAATTCTTAGTGAATCCTGCCAGCCCCACATGGAGCAGATATTGTAACAGCTGGGTTAGGTCAGCATCATGTGAGTGTTTGTGATATGCCATTCTCCATGGTGGTCTTTATCTTGAGCAGCAAGAAAGGGGGACAGAATTCTGTCTTTCACAGAATCGTAGAATATCCTGAGTTGGAAGGGATCCACAAGATCCATCAAAGTCCAACTCCTGTCCTTGCACATGGCAGCCTCAAGAGTCACACCCGGTACCTGAGAGTGTTGTCCAAACACTCCTTGAGCTCTGTCAGGCTTGGTGCTGTGACCACTTCCCTGGGGAGCCTGTTCCCGTGTCCAAGCACCCTCTGGGTGACGAACCTTTTCCAAATATCTAACCTAAGTCATATCTTTGAATGACCGCTTTTTCAAGGTTGTGTTAGATGGGGCTTTGTGTGACCTGGTCTAGTGGAAGGTGCCCCTGTCCATGGCAGGGGCACTGGAACGAGATGATCTTTAAGGTCCTTTATAAACCAAACCATTCTATGCTCACGGAAGTACAGAAGTTCTTCCTTAGGAGATGAATGGCAGGGAATAGGACCAATGTAGAGTTAGAGTACAAAGCTTTTAAAGTTATTTAGTGTTTAACGATGTAGAGTAGGATCAAGTATTCTGTGCTACAGGCTGGTAGATTGTTGTGTGGCTCCCTGAAATTGATAGCAGCATGTACTCACTTAACCCAGAACTCAGTCTGAGTGTGAAGGTTTAAACTTTCCCATGGCAGAGCTTTGTTTTAAGAATTCTTAGGAGGAAAAAAGATCTGGGATTTTCATTTAAATGTGCAAGGATGTTCTTTCAAAGTAGCTATTCTTTTCTGAGAGAGGTGTATCACTCTTTCACCTCCCAAACTTTGCTGCCCAAGTCATAGGGTATGAAATGACTGTTCATTTGTATGCTTTCTATCTTGAAGTTCAGCTTTATTTTGTACCTACCAGATACAAGAGCAAACCTAGAGATAACTATGAGAATTCCAAAGATGCTGAGGAGATCAAAGAAGCACGGGAGAATATAGGATGTTACAGGCTGAAGAGTTCCACTAACTACATACTCACTGAAAATGAGCGTATAAGCACTGAAAAGAAGATGATGCAGCTTGCAATCCTGGAAGACTTGGTATGTAAAACTGTATATTGCCCTCTTTTTGGCAGGGGACGTGAGGCTAGTGTATTAATCACTGAAGAAATTTTTTGAAAGGAATTGAAAGTGAGTGTGGGAAGAGGCCTTGAAGGGCAGACGGCTGTTTTGAGTAAGCTTTAGTTACAAATCAGCCCTTCTCTTGTGAACTGTCTTGTGCTTCAACAAACCCAAACCCAAATCATTCCAGGGTGACTCTTTATAAATGAGAAAGAGAATTTAGCTTTACTAATATTTCAGCAGGAACACCTGTCTTTTTAAATTAGAAGTCTTATAATTTAGTAAAACACTGAGCTAAATAACCCCTGCTGTGAAGTACCTTTACAGAAACAGGGTTGTGAGCAAGGAAAAGTGTTCTAGCGTGGCCTCTCTGTATTTGCGCTTTGGCAATCACTGCTCCTGGAATTGGAATCTTCCTAAGAACCAGGTTTTTTGGAGCCACCTTGCTATAGTAGGACTCCTACAGTTACCACACATCCTTCAACCTCGAAGACACAATAAGTTCAAATGTTGTGCAGTATCTTCATTGCTTTCCCTGTGACTTCTTCCCCCCCATCCTTCTCCTAGGAATGGTTTTTCATTGTATTTGGCTGGAGTGCAAAAGAGTGACACTGGATAACTTTGACAGTGAGGCCTAAGCATTACAGAAGCAATACTACAGTCTCAGGGGATTTATTGGATCATTTTAGTCTCATGCCTGGGCCTCAGCACTTCCCTGTAGTGCTGATGCTACCAGATAGCCAGTGGTTAACCCAAGTCATTAGAAGAATCAAAGGGAATAGTTCTTGTCATAAATTCTGGGTTTATACAGATGAGGAATTCCACTTGCTTCAGTAGATGGTGTGTTATTTTCTTTTATAAAGATCAGAGAAGTTTCTGCCAAGTATATTCATGATAGATCACATTCAATTATTACTTCATGTAAAAAGAGTCAACTAATAGTGTCCCTTTATCACAGAATGATTAATAATCCTAATTTTAGCCTTCTTGAGTTGGGTAAGACTACTTCCTGTGGTAGACAATCCTACTAAAATAGTTTTTCCTTTGCAGATTCATAAGACAAAAGTGAATATGAACAAAGAGATTGTGTCTTTGAGGGACCTCAAGGTTTCTACTATTGATGAAATCAAGAATTTAGTGAAGGAAGTCAAATCCATACAGGCAAGGTTAGATGTATCAGAACATCTCCCTATTCCCCTGATCCCTCAGTTACACCCAGATGAGGTTCCTGAAAAAATAGTTGAGTACAACAGTGATGTCCTCCTGAAGTTCAAAGAGGAGCAGGAGGCCAAGGCAAAGCTCAAGGAACCACTGGAAAGGTGTCCCTCATCTCGTGCATTTCGGCACGTGTTTCTTCAAACTCCCCCAGTGGAAGAGGGTGCCCCCATGGCACAGGCTGGAGATGCATCAGCTGTGGTCACAGAGGAGCAGGAGGCTTTTGAGATGGAGAAAGCTGAGCCAACAGAAATGGAACTGGAAATTTTAAAGAGGGAGAAGATAAAAAATCTATACTTGCAGGAGACCTTGATTAAAAAGGTAGGAAACTGAAAGTTATTTTTGTCAGATTAAAAAAATCCCACTGGTTCATCACTGAAACCAAAACCCCTTCTGTCTCAGGATTGCAGCTAGTCTTGCCTTTCTACAGTCCTGGAAAATGCTAACTGTTGCAAATTTACAGTGGAAATCAGTATAAATCCATAACTATAACCTGTGTTCTGTCTATTATCACTTGAAAGATATCTTAGATTTCTTACTGATTGTGCCATGAAGCTATGATCTTAGTGGCCAAAAAAAAAAAGGAAAAAAAAAAGACAAGTAAAATGTTAGACATAACTTGAAAAATTACAGAGTTAAAAAAGCAGCATCACTACAACTTTGTAGATTCATGTTCTCAGCTCTTCAATAACTGTAGTTTCAACTTTTTGGTCCAAAAATTACTTTGTAGGATTAGAATAGTTACAAAAGAGAGTAACCAAAATGCTTAGTCATGGAAAAGATTCTTTAAAAGATACATCTAAGTGGATAAGGTATCTCTGGCTTGTGAAAAGGGCAATTGATATGGTTTTAGAGATGTGATAAAATTCTGAATAACATGGGAAAGGAGAGTGGGAATCATCTCTTAAAAGAAGGAGATATATAAAATGAAATGGTCACATAGAAAGGTTGAAGCATGCAAATGAAAATAGTTTTCCTATCCAACAATAAGCTAAGCTTTGGAACTCAGTGCTAGGATGTGGGGGAAGCTGTAATTTGATACTGTGGGAAAAAAAATCCATTCAAAGCTGTTGAACAAAGTATACTGCTTCAAACTCAGGATGTCCCTAAGTCAGAGTTTAGGAGGGTACAGAGAGCAGTATACCAGAGGTGTGCCACTGTTCACTTGTTTGCTCCATTTCTTAGCATATCTCTAATTTCTGCTGCTGGGACTTGATTCTTTGGTCTGCCTCAACACAGACACCCTTGTGTTTATGTGTATGAAGGTTTTGAGGGAATACCCAAATTCTGCTGTGAACATCACACACCTGTAAGTTAATGGTAGCAGCTGGTAGTACTTCTTTAGCTGTAAATGTCTAAGGGAAGAGCTGGCAGCTATTTCAAAAGATGTCTGTCAAGGCAGAAGAGTTATTTATTGATGGATCTAGGATTGTTGTATAAACTACTGTAAACTATGGATTACTCTAAAACATTCTCTGAAGAGTAAAATACTTCAGGGATGGAGGGGATGCAGTGAAAGATTCCTATGATACCCTGGTGATTCTTTTACTATTATGCTGAGAAGAAAGACAAAGATTTGGGATTAACTTTGTCTTTCAAAGTGCATCAATACTCTCTAGGAAATAGCATATCTGAGTTGTTGATTTGGCAGAGAGAATTTTTCCCTTCTGCTCCCTTCTCTAGCTTGGCATGTTTAACTGCACTGATAATACTTTTCCTGTTCCTGATTTCACACTCCTTTGCTCCAGATCAACACGCTGGTGATCAACTTTGATGCTGAACTTCGCCTTTTGCGGCACAAGAAACTGAAGATGGATGTGCAGATGAAAAGTGCTGATCTGCGCTGCATCACATGCTGTGAAGAGCTGCTTATCCTGAAGAAACTTGAGGTACATGAGGACCTTCTTGAAGAGCAAATCTGTACCCTCATCAATGAACAGGAGGACATACATGTAAGTAGACCCCGTGTACCATTAATTTAAATTTAACAGTTAATTTAAAATTTAATAGTTAATTTTAACCATTAATGCATGGCTTGAAACAAAGGTAAACCATCAAGTAAATGGTGGCATCCTTTGGCTTTGTTTTAGCACTGATCCAGTGACTAGTGCTACATTTTGAAAAACGAGAAGCTCTTGATGATCAGCCTAACAGGATGGTCACTTCTAACTTCCAAAACCTATTTTTTTAATAATCTTAAAATTTGTATTTTAACAGATCCTTCATGATATGGCCAAAGTGACTAATCACATACTTTAAGAACATATTCCTAGGTGATGCTTGATTGAACCATGGGTTTAATCAAGAAAGACAAATTTAGCATTTCCATATCTTCACAGATGCATCCTATATACATACACATGGGTCCTACCTTTTAACTGAAGTAGTTTTTTGTTTGTTTAGTCAAAATTGAAGAGCTACCTTGCACAAATAGAGGACAGAAAGTGTGAGATTGTAATGCTTGAGGAACGTAAGAAAGCTCTTTATGCCAGCTTCGAAGCATCCCTTGGAGAAAACAATGATTTTGCTGATTTTCTGACTGATATTTTAAAGAAGGAAGTTGAGTATATGGAAAAAGAAGTAGGAAGAGGAGCAGGTTGGAGATTTTGTTCTTTTTGCTTTATGGATTTGTTTTACGTATTTCCATGTGGTCAAGTATATGTCTCTCACTCTATCTGGAGCCCTAAGTACCCACAACATCCAGTCCGTTCAAAAATCTGTAGATCAGACCTACCCAGATTTGTTTATAGACTGACAGTGTGTTCTGTGGCCGTCATCTTGAATGATAACAATGATGTAATCCAGTTTCTAACATGACTGCAGTTGGTCTGATAACAGTTCCTGCAATTTACATCCTGTAAGTCAATACTGAGGACTGATAATTGGTAAGAGGAAGAGGCACAGCTTTAAATAGGTATTTCCTCTGCTGTACCAATGGGAGCTGTGGATAAGTGATTAGTCTGTCACATTCGTGACATTCTGCTCTAATCTGTCCATTGACTAATGAGAGATCATAAACCTAATCTGCAATCATCTATTAGTCACAGGACTAAACATATTACAAAAGGATTTCGTTCATCTTAGTGACTCAGTTTTAAGCTGTTAAAGCAAGGCACTGTTACTGAGCTAAAATACTTCTCCTTTCTCTGACTTGGCTTTTGATTTCAAGTGGGACATGATTAGCAAAAAGTGCAGATAATGGTGATGTTTTATGACAGATTTGTGCTTCCATATTCTGCCTGGTTGATTAATCTCTGTGGTAGAATGGTAAACCCACACTGTTTAAGTTCATAACATATATAAAGAGAAGAAATATGTTGAAGTTAAGTCCCAAAAACATGGGCTGCACCTGTGCCTGTTCTACTACTAGGTGATCTCTCTCTCTCTCTCTCTCTCTCTTTTCCCCTTTTTTTTTCTTTTTTCATTTCTGTGAAAGCATTGCATCAGATCAATGCAGTAGGCACAAGGTGCCTGGATTCACATATGACCAGAATGATCTTTTATGACTTACTGGGCTTGTGTTCACCAGCACATTGGCATAATGCATAGCTGCTGGGTCTGGAGCATTTTGCAAGTCAGTGCCTGTTTCTTTCAGGTGAAGAAAATGAGAATGAAGAGGAGGATGGTGAAAAGCCTGACTTAAAGAATGATGAAGAAAATTGTGGTTCTAAAAGCATAGTCTTTGATGACTCTGTGTGCCCAGAAGGTACCTAAACTGTTAGTTCCTTGTGTTAACTAGTTGTTTAGCTTTAGGGGCAACATCATGTGTTTGAAAAGAAAACACAGATTTAAAAAAATTATTCACTGCATGGTAAAGTCATGAAGGGCTGGAATGTGTGCACCCCTCCTGTGTGCAGTATTTTGCCCCAGAAAACTTCAGCCAAGACAATAAAACTGCTGGTAGTGTACACTACCCTAATTTAAAAAGATTGGAAAAATAAGAATTAGCTAAGCCTAAGAATTAATTATTTTGTTTAAAGAAGCATTCACTGTTTCACGGCTGTTACCTGGAGAGAAAAGGCTTTTTTCTTGAGTGGAGCAGTGGCAGGACTGTAGCTGCTCTCTGGAAACCGGATGCCTGGCTGGATCCCTCCCTGTTCAGGGAAGTTCTGAGGGGGATCCTCATGCTGTTAATTGAAGCTCTTTGTTACCACCTCGTGGATTTATGCAGCAATTGCCTGTTGCTAGGCTGCTCTGAAAAGTGAGGAGCTTTACTTTGCAAAATCCTCTTCATTTGTGCAATCAGAAAGGCAGGCAACTCTCTCCCTCCTTTTCTTTTGTAGGAGCTTAGCTAATTTAGGATGTTGTTTTTAAAAAAAAATCTTTGAGTGCTGTATCAATGACCATGTAACAGCACTTCATTTTTAAGTTCTAACTTACCAACAATTCGCTGCCTTCCCCTTTTTTAAAATTGGATTTTAAAATCGATTCCAAAATTTTAATTTTTTATTAACTCCTTGTTCATCTCATTTTTCAATGGAATGTTAGGAAGAAATAAAGATTTTTATTTCTTACTTAAAATGTCCGAATTGCTAATTTAATAGGGTAATTGCATGTTGCATTAGCATCTTCATATTTGTCTCTTTATGTGGAATTTTTTTTACCTTTATTGAGCTCTCTTTTTTATTATTATGCCTGCTGATTTGGGCATAATTATGCACTTGCTAAGCATTACTGAAATCACAGTATTGATAGAAATTCACAGATCTTCCTTACCTGACACAGATTCTATGAAATACAGCTATGTTTACAAGTAGAGTTATAAATGATCCCTACAGCAAGTTCATAATTTATAATGAAGGGTGCTATGGAGAAACAACTATGTGCTCACATAATTGAAGATTTTACTGCAACACGTATTAACTACTGGGACTGCATTGCTTACAAAAGCTAATTTTTGAGCACTTGCTTTTAATGCTGGCTTTGATGCATTTAATCTGACTTCTGGAAACAAACTATCTCTTGACTGAATGTAAAGAAGAAAAAGATCCATCCAAGACATTCACCCAGTCACAGAGGCACGTGGCCCATGGGTTTAAGGAAGCTCTAGGGAACCAAACCCATGGTGTTATTAAGGGGAATGCTGGGAATGTGCACAGCAGAAGGTACCAGCTCTACCCAGTTAACTCCAGAGCAGTCACAGTGAAAGTAAGCTCTTCTTTGACCCTTTCCCTCTTAGGCTGCAGTGAGGATCTCTTCCTGAACACCATCCAGCTCCGGCAGCAGCGGATAGGCATTGAGAAAGCTCTAGAAGAGGAGAAAAAAGTTGCTGGTGACCTCAAAAAGGAATATAATGCTTTGGCCAAAAAGGTATTGTAGTGTTTTCTCAGAAAGCATCAGCATGTTCAATGTAGTGCTAGTGATTAGTGCTGGTCTGAGATTTAAAACCAGAATCCTAACCCTCTGAGAGGCCTCTGTTTGAGAAGAGATATCTGTGGTGGCACAGAAGCAGGAGGCAGCTCGACATGGTCACCCGTTTTCCTGGAAAGGGTAAACAAGTTGGTCCAACCTTCGCTTTCATGGGGCTGGGTCCAGGCTTTAGGTCAGTTCCCTCCCAGCTGTCTAGCCTCATGCAGCAGCAGGAACTGGATTCTCTAGTTCAGATGAAACACATGATGTGGTCTGGCCTATCCTCTGTGTGTGTGTATGAGAACAGAGATGGAAGAATACTTACCCCAACACAAATCCAGGTTAAAATAAATGCAAAAAAAAAAACAACCCAAAAACTATTCTTCCATCTATTTCTTTTGCTTTTAGTTATTTTCTGTTGCTTTTTGTCACAGGTAATCACTGAATAAACTTTTGGTACAAATTTTCCATTTTGCTTTTTTGAACTCCTGCATTCATTAAGAAATCTGATTTGTACTAATTAAAAATATCTTATTTTGAATGGTTATCTGGAAAAGAGAGGGTGCTACCAAAAGAACATTATGCAAGCCTTGTGCTTTTTCTGTCTCAAAAATGTTCCATCAAGCATGCTTAACATCAACATGCTTAACGTTTTTTAGTTTTTAAAGGCTTTTCTAAGTGCCAGCTGCCACATATTCACCCTGGGGCATGACATTTGAGTCTGAATTGTGCCTTTCTCATGCAGAATCAATAAGCATTTTCAGGCATAACACAATAAAAATTATTTTGCAAGCTCTGTAGATCTGCAAGTGTTTTAGATGCCAAACAAAGCAGCTGTCTCTTGATACATACAGGGCAGCTCTAAGGAGACAGTCACAAGTGTACACATGTGCAGAGGTATTCTTGCTTGAATATATGTAGATGATCCTTGGTTTGCCTGTGAAACTCACCTATCATATGTAGTTGAAAAAAAGCACATTTTTATACATTTCTTTCCCTTTGGCTCATGAACTCTAAAAGAACCTTGTTGCCTTATGTATTCTAAGTATCACAGGATTTTGTTTGTCTACAATTTGTCCTTCTGCAGGCAAAAGAAATAGAAACCAGTCTGGACACAACAAACAGGGAACTGGAGGCCTTTCAGTGGGAAAAGCTGCACAGACTAAATGAGCTGGATGTAGTTGTGCCTTTGAGACTCCATCAGGTAATTCAAGATGTTGTGCATCTGCATGTGCAGAATGGCCTGTGTACATCTGAACAATGGTGTTACTGTTCTTTGGGGCCCTTAGTTTCTGATTCACTATGGTCACCTGGGAGGGAAGTGCCGTTAACTGAACTTCGTGCTGCTATTTCCTCTAGAATTACCTTTTTTTCCCTTCCTCCTGTACTGACAGAAACGAGGTAAGGACAGGCAGACTGGCCCATTTCTGAAATGTGTATGGTCTTCAAATGCTGTATAGGTTTGGCACGGCACTCTTTCAGGTCTATACCTACTGATATTCTGGGGGAAAAAAAAATGAAACACCACCCCAGGAAAACAAATCAAAAAAATCCCTGAAAAGTATTGAAACTAATGGGAATTCTGCCCAATTCAATAATGCCAGATTGAATACAATGAATTCAGTCACACAATTTGCTGGTCTAAAAAGAGAGATGTGCCCACGCCCACCTCAATCACTAGTTCTCTCTCACTCACACATTTTATATAAAGAGACATCTCCATCACCTTAATAAGTAAAGCCAGCCTTACTTGTTTCTGGCTGCTTTTGCAGGTGCAGTGCCTGGTTGATGGGGAGATGCCCCATGACTTCTCCCAGACTTTAGTATTTACCAACCAGTCCTTGCAGTACCTGCAGAAGAGAATTGTGGACCTACGTAATGAAAAGATAATGCAAAGAGAGATCCATAAGAAGGCCAAGGAGCAACATAAGCAGCTTCTCCAGGAGAAAAAGGAGATGGAGATGGAGATTCAAGGTGAGTAACAGAGACTCTGAACAACACAGCATTGCTAATGTTCCTTCTGTCCCTCTCACTGGCTGTGGGTAACTCACCATGGCTCTATACTCGCACAGATGTCACAGAGGGTTACTACAGAAAATAGAACAGATCAAATGGACTGTTTTGATGGAGTTGCAGTTCTCCAGCATTGCAGAGTCATCAGGCTGTGCAAAATAATTTAAGAATGTAGTATAAGTAGAGCTGACTGAGATGAGATGCTGGAAGTCTGGACACATGTTTGCTGTTTGTAAACCAGAACTCTTAGGATAAAAGTAGTTTCTCCAAAGATACATAAGCTTTTTCTGGTAATTTCCTCCCCTTTGGAACATTTGGAGAAGGAAACAAGCCCTATTCAAAACACTTTTCCAAGAGCCAAAGCCTAAGGTGTGTCTCGCACCACCAGACCTGCAGAGGCCCTATACAGCTTGTGGTATGAGAGTGGCTTACTAGGCCCAGCTTAGAGTGTGGTTTAGTGACCACACAGGCATGATCATGGGCAAGGACAAGTGGCATGACTCAGCTGTGAGCTCTGTGTGGTTTTGTGTGAATTATTTATTGCAGAGCAAATACCAAAGAGCTCAGACAAAAAGCTGGGGTAAAGCAGAAATTCTTGTAAACCAATGCATGACAGTTCTGCCATTTTGTGCCAATGTCCCTCTATTAGGACTGGAGGAGAGGTGCAATAATCTGATGATGGAGAAGTTTGGTCGGCTGGTTGATTTTGAAGCAGTTCAAGTCCACTCTGTTAATATACCCATGGAGCAGATGAAAGTGAGAATAATGGAGAAGGAATATGAGCATTTTGTGGAGCTCAAAGAATGGGAGGTAAGCAGCAGGAAGAGGAGGAAGACAGATGTGTTGTGATGATCTGTTAAGGCTTCATTTTCCTGGGGACTGAAAAGTTACACTAAAATCTTTTCTCAACTTGCGCATGTTTGATTTTTTTCACTTGTCCTTAATAGACCATAGTGTTCAACTCCAATTTCCCATCATCATTGCTACCTTTGCTCCAGTTGCTGGTGCACATCCTATTTTTCAGGGAGGTAGTTGATGTCTCTGTTTTGCTTTCCTCAGACACATTCTCCTATTTCATTCCCTACATGAAATGCTTGCAGAGTGCTTTTCTCTGGTTCTCAGGTGGCATTCAGCCTTGTCTCAGTGCCTTGGTGACAGACTTTGAGTACAGGGCAGGCTCTGGCTCATGCCTGGGGTGCCTGTCTGAAAAGTTCATGTCTCCATTTGGTGCAGCCTAAGGCTCAGCTGCTGTGGTGCAAGCAGGCAGCACACTTATGCTGCCCTTACAGAAGAGCACAGGAGGGTACAGAAATGCTATGTACCTAATGGCTTTCTTTTTCTCACACTTTTGCTGAACTGCTTTACTTACTTAGGCATTTGTAATTTAGGCATATTTAAAACAAGAAGATGACATTGCACTTAAGGTACTGTGGGATCAGATGGTGTGGCAGGATCAGTCTGTTGTTTACCTGTGACATTTACATTGTGCCTAGCATTTCTTCCCCACTCAACACTTTTTGTCCTATCTCATCCCAGATCAACTTTTTACATTTTTCTAGGAAAGAATTGTAGTCCTGCAGCATCAGCTAATGAAGCTGACAAGGGAAAACACCAGCAAGCTGCACCAGCTGAACAGGTTTTGCCATGAAAAGCATCAGCTTGAAACTGAGCTGGAATCACTGACAACTGGTCAGGTGAGCCTTGTAGCCACTGCAGTGCTTGCAGGTTTGGGACTGTTCTGAAATGGGTAAGGGATCATCTGGCCCTCCCCAGCTCCCTGGTCTCACATCCTGCTCTGCAGTCAGCAGTTTGGGCTAGGAGTGGGACAGGCTGAATGGCTGCTCCATACCTTACCATCTCTGTTATTTCGTACTTAGCTGCTTTCTAAGAGTGAAACAGACTAATGTCTAATTAAAATATGCCTTGAAGGAATTAAAAGAATATTCTTTGTTACATGGAAACAGTCATATTACAGTTACATAACAGCATTACAATGAGAAGTGGATTTATTGCTCTATACCAGGGAGTAAGTCCAAGTTAGTGAACCTTCACTCTTTCACATAGTTCTGACTAAGGTGTGGGAAAGTCATGGGTATGTCCTGGTTCTTGGAAAGCTTCACTTTCCCTCCTTGAAATAAATTTCCACTGTTCATTGTCTGTATTTCATAGGAGCCATTCTTTTCCCTCTCCAATTTTTTCCTCTACAGGGGGGAGAATTTGAGGGCACCTTAAGTGCTGACCTCAAAGAGACAGCCAGGCTGGAGTCACGGCTCATGCACATGACTTGTGAGGTGGCCCGTCTGAGAGAGGAAATCAGCCAGGGTGGAGTAGATGAGATGTAAAAGAACTCACTTTCCTTAGCAGAAAAGGTGGGTGCCTGTTTCTACAAGCTTTACCACAGGACTCCAACTCCCTGTTCAGAAATAGTATCTAACAATCCAAGTCAGCCTTAAAATTAACTGTGGCAGCAGTAATGCCTGGAAGTGCAAAATTAATTGTTTTGGCTATCCAGGGGTTTAGTTGAAAAGGGTTGTATTTGGTTTTTCTCGCAAAATATGACTGTAACAACATATTTGGAATAAAAAACAGCAAATGAAACTATTAAATACTGTTATCAGTCCATTGCAGCATTTGAACCTGAACGAGGTGCCCATGTGTGAGCATTATGTCTGTGTCTACTCTTCAAAACAAATGGCTGTGGAAAGCTGGTTTGAGGTTTTGTATATTTGAAGGGGCAAATATTGGCTTGGTACCTTGTTCTCAAAAATTATAAAAGATGTCTGCCTCAAACAAACATTTGTTCCCGCTGAGCACCAGTGGCCCTGCTCTACTAACTGAGCTAGTTAAGAGTCCAGGGACACACTACTAGCCAGGAGAAAGCAAAGGGGCCTTTGCATTCTCCTTTGCATGGCCTTTGCTGTCAAGGAAGAGGGTGTGACAATGCAAAGTCAGCCTGTAATTCCACTGGCTTGCACCTGCCTGATCAGTCAGAGGGCCAAGCTCTGTATGTTTTCAGGTGTTGCTCTTTTTTGCCTCTCTTATTTGGTGTGGTGGCAGGATGTGATCATTTACAGCACTTACCCTGCCTGTGAAACATTCCTTCATCCCCAGGGTGGAGGGGTTGTGTTCTTCCCATGCAAGGCTCCTGAGGTGCTAATTTTTAATGGAATAAATTAAACAACCTCTAGCTGCTCTAGTTGTTTCTTCCCACTTCTTGCCACAGGTCTTTGTGTCTGTCTGGTGTACATGCAGCAGGGCTTCAGCACAAGAACTTCCTGCTGGTCCCAGCACAAGCATGTGAATGGTGCTTGTGCAGCCTGCCCTTACAGAGGGTCCCTGCTGAGGAACACACCTGGTGCTGGGAGCTCTTGTGAAGCTGCAGGTTGTGCCCTGGGAGGTAGGAAATGGCTGGAGCCCCAGGCACGGGGCTGTCTGGCACCAATCCTTTGCCTAACAAAGGGCAAGGACATACTGGGTAACCACACACCCAGAGACTCAGCTGGAGACAGGGAAAGAGAAGACGCCAGACTAAGCATCACCAGTGCCTATTTGGAAAACTCTAACTGCAGGAAAATGTCACCTTTCTCCAGGTGTCCTGCTTGCTGTATGTCTGCAAGTGAAAAAGAAAAGGCTCATTCTGTGTGAGGAATCAGCTTAGAGCCAGGCACAGCCAAGACTAAAGCCTTTATTTTAGATGTTAAAGCATGGATTTGTCTTTACAGATAGGCAGCTGCAGATGGCGTGTATGTGAAAGGTTGTTTAAGTTGATTAGGCAGAGTGCATAACTCCAGTCCATTCACAGGAGCATGTTCCTGGAACAAACTTTCCTGTGGGGGAGAGGAAAAGACCTTTTGGGCAGCATTATTTGTTGTGAAACCCTCGCTGCAAGAGGGTGCTGGCAGCTCTGTTGGAACCTATGTCCTGCAGTGTCCCTTGTCCAGCTGTTTCCATCGTGTGCTCTGATGGTGCCACTGGGAGCTGCTGCCTTGTTTCCTGGGTCCTGCTGTGACCTTGCTGAGGATGCCTTCTGTCTCCATAGCATTATAAAAGGCACATATACATCTATATACAAATGCATAAATATATAAATAGGGGTGTTATACAAAAATAAATACCCTTTCTCTTTTTCTCTTTAGAACAAGTCTTTTGCAAAAGGCAGGTGGTCCCTAGCTGGTGGGAGGATGAGTCTCTAAGGGTCTCAGTGGTGGAGGGCTGCTGTTCAGATGTCTTGGTAGGTCCTGACCCAAAGATGTGATCACCAGATTCTGGGCATGGAGATCTCCTCTGGACTGGCAGCAGTCTAGTCTTTTTACCTCTTCAACTGGCACTAGGCCTAAGCAGCAAGGGCTTCCTGAGGGGGAAAGGAGCAAGAAATTATTACAATGCACACGGAGACAGAGATGCAGTTGGAAGCTTCAGCTCAACAGTTCACTTTATGAGGAGGGGTACTCTGATCAAAGAGGAACAACAGCATTCTGAAAGTCTGTGTGGGAATTTGATGATGCCATGATCACACAAAACAAGTTTGATCTGCACTACAGGGGTGGATCAATGGATTAGGTCCCAGAGAGACAGATTCACATCACTTGAATATGAGCCATCAGAAAGGCTCTGCAGTGAGATTTCCCTTCAAGAGCAGCCTAAAATGATGAGCTGAAGCAGGCATGGAGTTTTCCAAACCACTGACCTTGGTGGAGGAGGGTATCCCGTCGAGCATCCAGGCTAGGGCCTCCTACTTTGCTTCCCATCACAGGATGATGGAGGCCAACAAAGTGCTCTTGAAGATGAGGACAGTCATCTTGTGGCTGAAGAAGCTGGTGAGTGGACTCATCTGGAAGACTGTAGAGGAAAGAGCTGTCTTCTATTCTGGAGCTGGGCAATCTGGGGAAGCAGGCAGAGAGGTTTAGTGCTGTTTACAGATCTTTCCTCCTTGAAAGATGTAACTCATGTCATGTGTCAGCCAGTTCATTAATCCTGTGACACAGAACATTCCTAAATGAGGGGAAGAGCAGAAACTGGGATGTACTTGTGGGATGGGAATGAAGGGATGTGAGACCTGGTATCCATGATCCAACAGGTGGTGAATGCCACTGGAGCTGGGAGGAATAATCCCTCATGGAGCATGGTAATGAAGGATGTCTGAGCAGTGAGACAGAAAACACTCACAGCTGGACACTGGGCAGATTCTGGGGCAGCTGTTTAGCAACATCAATCACAGATGTTTGCTTCTCTCATCCTGCTTTTCAGTCTCCCACTTAGGAACAGGAGGAGGAAAAGGAGACAGAGGGGAGTAGGTCTTGGCCATCTCTACAATTAAATTATTCCTTCCTGAAATCCTAAGAGGAATGAGTTGTGTGAAGATAATTTAGACCAAGGCGTCCTAGTGCTGGAGCACAGATTTGTCTGTCAAGAGTTTGACAGACAGGAGTGTATTGAGAGCAGGCTTTTGTGAGCATGTAGTCTTGTGTGTCCCAGTGGATTGTTCCACCCTCCCTCTCCACAGGCCAGGAGTAACCTGGAGGGCTGGTAGTCTTGCTGGGCACTCCCATTCTGCAGCACTCTTGCCTGCAGCAAGGCGTTGGCCTCTTCGTGTGACTGGAAGGAGAGAGAAGGATTCTTAGCAGAGCAATGACACGCAGCAGCATTAAGAAGCAAGTGCTGATCTATGAGTCAGAGCCCTGGGGCAGATTGCTAAAGCTCTTACAGCAGAAGGCAGAAAAAGCTGAAACTGTTTCTTTTGCTACTGAGGGCAGTGAAACAGCACTGAAAAACTCACTTTACACTTACTGCTGAATGAGTGGGGTATAAGCAATTTATAGGCTCAGCGCTGGCACTACCTGTTACCCCTCTACAGAGAGAGTCCTCAACACTGTCAGTCCCTGTGAGCTTTGCTCCGGGGACATAGGAACTGTTCCCATAAGAGTCACCTTTTCTCACTGCCTCCTCCATACTTAAGAGGCACTGGCCCAAGAAACCACCCCTTCACCAGTGTTTTGGAGACCTTTCTGTTCCCCCCATGTCTCAGACTTCACTACGAAGGGGAAATGTCTTTTGGGAAGCCAGCCTTGTCAATTTTACATGCTGCAAAGTATGCCAGCCATGCCTGGAGAAGCCCCCTCACTGAAAGTGTGGCGTCCAGCTCATGACAAACCAGCTCTTGATCCCAGGTGTGAACTCACCTGTGGCATTTCATCAGGGCTGTAATCTCGGGCCTTGGTGCTTGTGTACCCCACTCCTGCAGAGGTGCACATGCCATTCAGATGTGCCCTGCTGGCATAGGGCTGCCCACTAACAAAGGGATGTCCATTGGCACGAGGAGCTGAGATGCCTCTCAGAGGTACCATGGTGTACTGGCAGGATGACACCAGCAGCCCAGCTCCTGGGAAGCTCATGTCAATGGTTTGCTCTGCAGAGGGAAGGAAAAGAAAGTCTGAGGCAAAAATGACAGGTAAAGTCAAGCTTGTTGAAGCTTAGCATGCATAGGGTTAGGCTGTCCTACCAGGCAGCTATTTTGGCACCCAAAGCACTCTTGGAAATAAGTGGTGAAAAGGGGCCCTTTGCCTCTAGTGCCAGAGGCTCCTTTGCAACGAGGTAAGCAGGACAAGGGACAAAACAGTGGCCTTTGTCTTTATGGCGTTCCACAGGACATCTGAGACTTGCTGTCTGCCCACCCCTTCCCTGATTCCCACAATTCCCTCACATTTTGGGTGTTTGCTGCAACTACACCGAGGGTGAGATTTAATCCACAGGCAAACCATACCCTGTAAATCAGCCCCCAAGAAACAACCCTTACTCTGCTTGGACCAAGCTCTCCAAAGGCAAAAGGGGATGAAAGCCACAATGAGGAGTACAATGGATCCCAGCACAACGCCTACAATCAAGTATGGCAAGTCGCTGGAACGGGCCACCATGGCTCCTGTCCCCAGGCCACTGTGCCCACCACTGAGTGGGGGATGCTGCTGAGGGGGCACTGTGGAGGGTGGAAGACGACCTGGCAGACCAAGAGACTTCCGAGCTGTGGAAGGAAGAGAGAGAGAATGTTAGAGATATGGCAGATGGCACAGCAGTCCAGGGATGTTAATGTTGCTGTGGAGTGGCCAGACTTCTATGGAGGCTTTAAATAAGCACTCCTGGATGACAGGATTCCTAGGCTGATACATATGGCAGTACAGACAAGGCCTCTGTGCTTGGCTCACAGCTCGGCCAGATCTGCTTGTGGACTGCTCAAGCAAAAGCAAATCCAAAATAGCTTCTCCAGATTGTGCACTTGGGCTTAATGCTCTTCCTGTCAAGACAGGGCAGCTGCTTTGAAGACAAAATGGGGCCTACTTCTAATGCAACATGGAGTTCAGCACAGCAAGGGAAAGTTAGCCCTTATGTTTCCAGTCACCACCTATGTGATAGTCAGGAAAACAAAAGGCAACTGCTGCTCTGAGGGACAGCAATGGACTCTGCACAAAGGGTGAGCACAGACCGGGCACACTGATCAACAGCATGGACAGCCCTGTGTCTCTCTTCTCTCCAGTGCTGCCTCCCCCACTTGGCTGGAGCTTGGGTAATGCACTGTCAGGCAGGGATGGTTCCTGCCCTGCTGTGCTCTGACAGCTGCAGGCAGGGAAGGCAGCAGCCATGCTCCCAGAGCTGACCTGGGAATCCCTTACCTTTGGTTTCACAGATCATCACGTTGCTGAACTCGCTTTCACCTCCCTCGTTGAAGCACTGCATCTTAATGTCATATGAGGTCTCTGGCTGCAGGTGGCTGATGGAGTGCCAGTACCGATCTCCTGAGGAGGAAACAAACACATGGAGCTCTTAACCTTCTCAGGGAACAGGCAGCTGGCCCAGCTCTGCAGCAGTGCCTGGTAAAACAGCCTGGACAGCCGCTGTCTTTTGTGCACTGGGCTCCTTTTGGCTGTGCTATCTTCCAGCAGGGACTAGTGGTGGGACCAGTCTCTCTATTTTTCCTACCTTCCACCACATCCTTCTTGTAGTCACTGTCATTGTCACTGTCAGTGGGGCGGTAGTAGATGTAAAATCCATGAATGGGGGTGTTGTTATTGCTGGCTGGGATGTACTGCAGAGAATGGAAGGGAGAGCAGAAATTAGCAGAGATGTCCATGCTTGTATTGTACTAGGTGAGGAGCAGCTTGGATAAGTGGGATGGGACAGGAAGATAACCTAGCAGAGAGGCCTTCCTTGTGTTGTCATTGATTTGCACAATGAAGGCTTCCCTACAAAAGCTCAAGGCTACTTTCTACTCTCAAACTTTGCTTCTCTCAGGTAACAGACAAGCTGTGGATCTGGGCCTGTCACTCCAGGTATCCAGTGCTCTGTGCCCTCTCAGCAGCTACAGGCAGTGATTCAAGAGTAAAAATTCCTGAACAATAGTGGGTGTGAGCAAGCACACCATCATCTTGCCTTCAGTAGGCTCATGGCTTCCTTGCCATGAACTGGTCACTGCATGAGCTTTGTGTTTCTGAAGACAGGTCTCTTCCTCCCTGTCACCCAGGGCAGTATTGTCCCAGCTCCATGTGTTCTTGCTGTCTTTCACCCAGTATTTTATCAGCTACTATTTGAGTTTAAATGAACAGCAGTGCCCACCCTGCCTTGTGGCAATTTCAGGTTAAAAGCAGCTAGGAGATGAGAGCAGTGCATCCCTCTGAAAAAGCTCTAAGCTGTTGAAAACACTTGGATCTGGGCTTGTGATCCAAAAGATCCTACCCACTCCTAAAAATCCTCTGGAGTGGACTGCAGTAAATGATTATCAGCATTTAGGATTGTTACCTAGCAAATGAGAGTGAAAGACATATCTGCTGAAAAATACTAGGAGAGAGGGAGGTGCTAATGGAGCAAACAGCCACCCCATGCGTTGTTCAACTGTGCTTATTGAAAAAAATGGTCGAGACCCCATGGTTATCCACTGAAATCTTCCTGTATGCAATGTTGGATTCAGATGGAAAGGGTTTCCTAGGCTCTCTGACTTCCCGCCCTTCTACAAATCCCAAGCCCAGTCCTCCTTCGGTGGACGGCAGCTACTGGATCCCAGATCCAATAGTCGCAGATGTACTGGTGATGGGCTGCAGGGTGGGAATCTGGAGGAGGTGTAAGCTGGGCAAGGAGCACCCTCACACCTGGTTCTTGGCCCTGCAGCGCTCTCCACCCCCACAAGCCTCACCATCCACTTGAGCATGATGGTGGTCTCATTGATGGCGTCCGTGAAGGTGATGTAGGGCCCGGCCACGGGGCGCTCGTAGACGCGATTGCTGTACCCAGACACGACGTACGGCCGAGACGCTGCGCTGGGCTCGCTCTCGCCCAGGATGTTCAGCGCTCGCACACGGAATTTATAGGATGTGCCTATGGGGAAAATGGGAAATAAAATGGTTGCAGCATTTGGAGTTTTCCAAGATTTCTACTGTCAGCATGGCCCTGACTGTGGTGAAGGGCTATGTCTCCAGAAGGCAGAGAGCCTACAACAAGTTTGTTGTGGAAGTACAAACACTGAATGGCTACATTTCAGCCATGTCCTAGATGAAGCCTGCTTTTATGTACCTTCCCCAATTCCTGTCTGGGTGGTCCAAAGGTCAGACAGCAGTTTTGGAAGATGTGCAGGGGGTTAAGAAATGCCTGAAAGCATATCCTCACCTGAAAGCAGGTATGGAAATATGTTCTTCCTCTACTCCATGGGAATTAAGTAAATAAACATCAGTTCAAAGCTATGTAACTTTTACCCAAACTTCATTTTACTGGTCTTTAGTTTGAGGTAGTTATGTTTCCCTTTTAAGCTGTCCAGCTCAGTGATGAAATCTTTTCTCATGTGAAGTGCAATGGGATTTGTGAGCCCATCTGTCTTGCCTGTGACTAAGGGAAGTTCTGTCCTGTCTTGTAAAAGACAAAACCAAATGCCGTTAGTAACTGTATCCTGTAATACAGAAAAGCATGCCTTAGCCTCCCAGAGGGAGGTCAAACCTATGCTGGTCTCTGCAGCTGGAGAAATTGGAGAAGCATCTGCAGCTTTTTCCCCATGCACCTAGGGCAGGAGTCAGGAAAGCTGTGTTTTGCTCACGCATGCCAGGGCTGAGCAGGATGTAACAGATGGTTAACCATCCTACAGGGACCCTGCAGCTTTCCTACAGGCGTCCAGGAAGAAGGGAGGAGAGCACCTGCCTACCTTTCTCCAGGCCTGGGATTTCCACAGAGAGGCGAGAGGGAGGAATGTCACTGGTGGCCAGGACCCAGTCTCCCAACTTCTTCAATTTCTTATACTCCACGCGGAAAGACTGGATGGGGAACCCGCCATTCCCACGGGGGATCCAGGTCACATACACAGATGTCTCTGAGGCCATGGAGATGGTTGGACGGTCCGGTGCCTCTGGAGCTGCAAGAGGCCCAGAAGGACATCAGAACATAAAACATATTCCTCTCACCCTGTCTGGAGGATCCTGTGGCTCCGCACTATGCGGGTGAAGGACTGCCTGCACTGCGCTCAGCCATCTGATCTGCAACTCCTGAATGCTCTTCATTAAAGCTGGCACCCCCAAATCCTCATGCCTTTCAGTTTGTGCCCACAAGCACCTTTTATTCCTGCTTGCATCTTGCTCCTTTTCCACTCCCAGCTCAAGCAGGATGACACAAGATTTGAGGTGTGATCACCTCAAAAAGCAGTGAGAGGGAAAGCAGTGAGAGGGGTGGATACAGGGCTGGAGATGGAGCAAAAAGCCTGGGTGATGTGGAAGGAATGAGCAGGGGGAGACTGATGCTAGGGAAAACCAAGTGTAGGAGATGGGAACAGGAGAGATTGAGAAGAAACAACTGAGAATGAAATAAGGAAAAATTCTGAACTGTGGAAATACAATTTGACAGGAAAACAATCAAAAGATGTGAGAAAAAAAATGAATGGAGCTATGGATATGAAAATAAAGACAACAAATGAGTAAGTATGGAGGAGACTGAAGGATGGGATCTTACAAGGTTAGGACTGAAGGAGAAAATTTCACAGAAATTATAAAGGCAATAGTAATGATAGACAGGGTGGGAAACAACAAATTAGATTGCCCAGTAAGGATCTGATGTTTCTCCAGTGCAGCAAGATACCCAAATGGAGCACTCTGCACCCCTAGAATAGAAACTAATTGCCCATAGCCAGGACATGCAGGTACTTGGTCCGCATTCCTCCCTGACACTCTATCAGCACCACCCACTGGTGCAGTGCAGTTTGTTGTTCCTATGCCACACACATTCACAGATTCCAAGAAAGGGTTTTCTGAACTCTTCACGTGGAATTCAGCAAGAGACAAGAGAGTTGCTGAGATGTCCTTGCATTAAAGGTGGGGCCAGGCAGTGGGATTTGCCTGCTCTCCAGGAGTGACTGCCAAAAGCAGAAGTAGGGGTATCAAAGAAGGACCTCTCCTTGTCAGAAGCTAGAAACCACCCATCTAGCACTGCAGTCTTGATTTACTCAGCAGAGACTTCAACCCCAGCATGGCCTGGCCACTGCCACCCACAAGAGACCCAGCACCCCTCACCCTCCCCGGAGCCAGTTCAGGGAGGGCCTTACGGGACAGGCGGCTGTTGTCGGCCTGGTTACTGCTCTGAGTGCTCGTGCCTGGGTCATCCCTCTGGATCTGCTGCTCTTTGCTGGCAACTATCTCTGGTTTTGGGCGCCGCCCTGTGCAGAAGGGAGAGATGGCATCAGTAACAAAGAGATGCACTCAGAATTAACTTTCACTGTGATGAGGAAAGCAAATATTCCTAGACAGGATACAGAGGTAAGTACCTCCTGGACTCTGACAGCCCTAGGGGCTCAAAGCACTCAGCCTGCTGGCAGGAACGAAAGCTAAAGGGGCAGATTTGTTAACAGATGTCCCTCATATTTAATTTTCAACAACTTTTAATTGTTTTTCTTTAAATGTTGCTAGATTTCTGTCTCCAAGCAGAGGATGGATTAAACAACCTCTTGACATTTACACTAGACCCATTTTCTACAGTTCTGCAGGTGTTCAACTGAGATACCAAGGGAGTAAGGGACTTATTCCAACCCACAGAGATGACGGGTTGGAATTTTCCCCATCCTACCCTCCACTTTCCCTTCTGACAGTTGCTCTAAGCTGAGGGCAGATGGGTTTCCAGAGCAGAAACACTCCCATTGTCCAAAGGCTGGTGCCTTGTGCCTCAGGGCTGGGACACGATGTTTCAGAGAGGCCCTCCTCTGACTCAGAGCGAAGGGGAAGCCGGGGAAAGGTCTGCCCTTTACCGGTGCGGAAGGTCACCATGGCCGTCTGTCCCTCGCCGGCACAGTTGTGAGCAGCCATCTCCACCTCGTAGAGGCTCCCAGGGTCCAGCCTGGTGAGGGTCAAGCGGTGCTGCGAGGCTGGGACATCCCTCACAGCCCAGCTCTCCGAGGCGTTGGTGACCTGCTGAGAGACCAATGCAGGTGTTGCAGAGCTTGGGGTAGACTGGGCTTCTTGCAGGCACCGAGCTCAGAAACTTTATTAGTATGTTGTGTACCAACCACATCTACCTTCCCTTCCCTCTCCGCAAAGGAAGGAGATGGTGCCAGCCTGATTTTGCAAAGGAATTCAGGTATAAGCAGGACAACTCACCCAAGCCCCAGAATGTTTTCTTGACTCCAGGGTTCAGTCCTGTTCTGTCTTCTGGTTCCCTTTGATACTACCACCCCTTGATGTGTGTAAATCTCCAGTACGTGTGTGGCCCCCAAAATGCAGCATTAGCCACAGGACTGAACTGCTTTAGGAGCCAAATCTTTCCTGCAGCCCAGCTGCTGAGCTGCTCATTTAGATACTGGCCATTTCCAAAGGATGAGGTACCCACACAACTTTGTTTTACTGAGTTTTATCTAGCCTCACCCCTGGCACTTTGGGGCTCAGATGAAGAGCCATAATGCTGGAGCAAAGGTTTCTGCAGGGAAGAGACTGTGTATGGCCATAGCCCTCAGAGAAGCTTGGAAACACAGGTTTTTTTTTTTTTTTGTGATACCCTGATGCCCCATGCAGAGGGGGAGGGAAGGTGGAACCTTCCTCCTTCTCCCTGGCTGCAAAGATAATATTTTTTCAGGCAAATAGGCAGGACACTGTAGTGACCCGGTGCCAAAAGGAGAATTAGTAATGCAGGCAACGCAAGAGAACGGAAATGCCAAGACTCTGCTGTATCATTCATCTTTTCTCCAAGCGTTTGACACTGACTGATTAATGCCTGCCTCATTTTATTTTTATTCCTGAGCCTGCAAAGTTCTGAGGCCATGAAGGGGAGCCCTAAAGGCTGCTAATATCCAGGAAAAGGAAAGAGAAATTCTTAAGAAACAAAAATAAGGGCTGCATGGCATCTGACTGCTTGCAGGCTGCTGAGATTTTGGGGCAGTGTAGGAACAGGGTAAAAAGAGACATTCTCAGATATTTTCTACAGAAGAAGCAGAACCTTGCCCAGTACAAATGTAGGTCTCCTGTCAGTAGGTTTAACTTTCTATACAGCCATCTTCTACACAAAGAGCCTTTTCTTTTGTGGCTGAATTGATTCCTTCCCTCTCCACACAAATGGTTTTTCAGTCAGAAATGTCAAAACCAGATCATTATATAACTTGATCCTAAGATTCTTGGATAGAAAGAGACTCTTTCTAAACAAGTTTAAGGGTTATTGGGACTAATTCCTTTCCACACAATCCTTAAGCATCCCAAGAAAGAGTCTCCAGCTGAGAATTTGGACTACACTGAAAACACATTACTGCAAACTGCAGTGACCCATGGTGACCTTCACTGCCCCACAGCCTCTTCCAGGTGAAGTGCTGAAAAACAAATCAAATATGGACAAACTCCAAGGCTGCAAGTTAAGATTGCAAGCAGAACTGGTAGTTACATGATACACCACTGGGGATTAAATCTCCTCTTGGCAGACAACCAGAGCCAACAGTCTGGGGATGCTTTTGGCATCTCTGTTTTTTATTTAAGCTTGCCCTATTGTGTTCCTATGCTGGCATCTTCTACCTTTGTTTTAAAGGGCTCGTAAAAGAGATGGTTAGCTGAAATCCTCATCTTAATTTTATTTAGAAAGAAATCAAGGATTGTAACAGTCTTCTATTACACTGTATTTTCACAAAAGCACAATTCCAGGAAAATAGATAAATATATTCACATGTATGTGAAAATGGTGCCTTGCAGTGGGTGGGAATCCCAAACATGCGATCTGGCATGTTTTTGGAATATACTCAAACCCTTTGGGGGGTTTGAGGCAAAACCTGCCTCTCTACTGCAACTTCTTGCTTACCCAAAGGAAAGAAAAGGAGCAGAAAAAATAAATCCAAGCCCCTTTTTTCCACTTATCCCCAGCAAAATGGAAAGAGATACTATGAACCTCAGAAGAAGAATTTTTCCCTCAACAATGCTTCAGCATTTAAAGAAACTGCTGGGCTACAGCTGTGCCTGCACTGTGCCATGGTGCCGTGAAACACCCCAGAGGGAGGAGCCCTTGGGCTCCAGCAGGACTTGGCCATGCACCATATGCTCACACTGTGCCACCTGCAATTGATGTACTCCACAGTGCACTGCCTTCCAGCTTCCAGAATAAAGCTGGGGGATAAGGCCCTTCCAGAGGATTTAGCATGGCTATGACAGCTCTCTGTTGGCTCCTCACACTCACTGAATGTGAGCACTTCAGTGCTGCTGGGCAGGGCAGGCACATGCAGCAGAGAGGATGCTGCTCTGTGTCACGCAGCCCGTTCAAGGCAGAGGTGTCCCCGTGGCTTGTGCCAAGACAAAAGTATTCCAGAGCAAGTCATTGTGCAACCTGCCCTCAGGGCTTCCTACCTGTGCAAGCACACATCTGGGAACTGGATGTGGAAGCTACTGGTGAAGTGTGTGCATGTGCCTTCTGCATACTTAGGCAGACAGGCACTGCCACTGGGCTCTTCTTGGACAGCTCAGCACACCTCCTGTCACAACCTGTATCCATCAGGCTGAGGCTGCAGCTCAGGAGGTCCCACTATCCAGTGCCACCAGTGAGTGATGGGTGAAATGCATGGTGAGGCCACCAGCCCACCCATGGAATGGCACAGAGGAAAGATGGGAGCAGGGCAAAACAGTGATACCTTGCGATGCTTCACCACGTAATAGAGGATGGGGGCTCTGCTGTCAGGCCGGGGTCTCCACACCAGGTCATAGCTGTCTGTCTTGGATGTCCGTGGAGAACTGAGGATGATGGGGGCTTCAGCTGGAGGCACCAGCTCCTTGTTGGCTGCACACTGTGGAGATGCTGCTAGAGGGGTTGTCCCAGGCTTGGGCAGTCCAGCTTTATCCAAGGGCAGCTTTAAGGTGCTGTCTCTGGAAGGTGGTGTTGGAGATTGAGCCGAGTGCAGCTGAGCATCTTGCCCGGGACTGAGTGGAGCTTCTGGAATACAAGGTGTCACAGCAGGGTAAACGCCCATCCCAGTCTGTGGTTAAGGCAGAGCTGTGAGCCCCTTGTGCAGTACTGCCTGCAGTGCCACTCAAAAAGGTATTGGCAACAATCCCTCCTTCCCCTGCTATAAACGACAGGGTTCCCCGTCTCTCTGAAGTCCCTCTTACCCTGTGTAAGTTCAACAGAGTCCAAGGAATCAGGTGGTACCTCTCCTACCCCAGGTGAATTGTTTTTAAGCTCTTGCTCAGTGCAAGTTCAGAGGTAGAGCTAAGCCATGGGATGAAGCACTACAGCCAGATGTCTTGTGTCTTTTGTGTAGAGATGTGCACACATGGCCCCACCCTTAGAAGCAAAACCGGTGTCATGTGTTCCCAGAGGGAGATATGGAGACCTCAGGCAGAACAGCACTTGCAGCTTCGGTTAAATAGGAAGCAAGGGCAACACCTCAACTTTCTTCCCCTGCTTCCCCTGTCCTTGTCGTGTGTTAGGCTGTGACTGAATGGCCACAACTTTGGAGAGAGGGGCTTACCCGGGCGGGCTGTCCTCAGCTGCACCATGGCTTGGGCGCTGCCCACCTCGTTCTCGGCCATGCACTGGTAGATGCCCTCGTCCTCGGGCCCCACGCTGAGCAGCCGCAGCGCCTGGCGCGACAGTCGCAGCCGGTGGCTGCCCGACAGCGGCACCGCGTTGCGCAGCCACATCACCGAGGGCTGCGGGTTCCCTCGCACCTTGCACATGAACTTGGCACTCTGGCCCCAGGGAATGATCTGCTGGGACAGCTCCATGGTGACCTCTGGGGGTTCTGTGTGAGGAACAAACACAGACCGCTGAGTGCCGCTTGGCTGGGAGCACGGCACAATCGTGGCTTTGCACTTTCCTCTCTGGCAGGGATGAGAGCAGAGTGATGGATCCTTTCCTATTCTAAAGTCCCACTCCCTTTGTGAGGGCCCACATGGGTCTGCTTCAATGCCCCTCCCCTTCTTCATCCACATAAACTGCAAGGGGAGGTAGCCCAAAGCCATCTGCCCTCTCACATGACATCAGACATCTAGTCCCATTATTCGGAGCTGAAATGCTACTCTGCAAGGATTGTGCTTGTGCCACAACAACACATCAGCACCCGATGAAATGCAATTCGTGAAACACTGGCTTAATCTCCTTAAAAGTTGTGAGAATAGGAAGTATGTGTGGTAGAAATATCTGAGGAGTAGTATCCCTAACGTTTTCTACTCCACAGAGAGCTTCCCTACAAAACAGAACAAAACCAAGACACTCCAATGTCTTCCTTATGCCAGTGTCAAATATGTCTAAAAAGCAACCAGGCTTCCACTAGAAAGTATTGGAACAAAAGCAATGCCACAAATGACAAGAGAAGAGCTTCTGCAGAGGAAAGGAGGATCCATCATCTCCAGCCCATAATGGGAGCCAAGAAGGAGGAACTACTACCCTCGAGAAAGAATTAGTCTGGTCTCCTGGAAACCGGAACCACAAGCAGGGGTTTGCATTACATTGTGGTTTGTCCAGGGAGGGGAAGAATGCTTCCATGCTAGTATCTTCCCCTAGAAGACGATGAGATGTCCAAGCCCTCCCTGAAACAATGGCTCCAGCAGCACTCACCAAACACCTGCACGTTGTAGAAGATGAATGCGGCCCCGGCCTCCCCAACGCCATTGTCAGCCATGCAGCTGTAGGTGCCCGAGTCCTCCTCGCTCGTGGGGTCGATCAGGAGGTTGCTGAGCAGGAAGCGTGTCTTGTTGTAGGCGGAGACGCCAGAGCCATCTTTGGCCCAGGTGACCCGCGGCGGGGGGATCCCGCTGGCCACGCACTCCAGGATGAGGCTCTGGCCCTTGGTGACAATGATGGTCTGAGCCTCAGGAGGGTAGATTATCCGGGCTGCCTCCGCTGTGGAGCCTGGGAAAAGAGGTGGAGCAAGGAGGTGTGTGGGAAGGAAGGTGGATGGTGGGAGAGCACCCTATGCAGGGATAACAGTAGGGCACACTGTTTTCCTGTGCTGGGGAAGGTTAATGGCAATGCAGGACCAGAAAGACATTCTGTAAGGGTTCTGTGCACACAACAAAGCCACCTTGCCAAAGGGCTAAGGGCCTTTGTCTGCCCACCACCAAGAACAAATCCTAAGGAAGCATGGCAATCCCAGGGCTGCATACACATACTCCAGGAGCAGACCCTGGGGCCTTCTGCTGCTGGAAAGGAGTTTTCTCAGCAACTGATAATGATTCACACAGAAAACCAGCTGCATCAGATAGCACTGATCACTGTCCCCAGAGCTGGAGATGTGTGGTGAAGGGAGAATGGCTTACGTCTCACACGGAGCCTCTCACTGGAGACTGAAGTTTTCACCTCCTGTGTCACAGGGTTGTAGGCAGCACATTTGTAGGTCCCCTCATCCTCCTGGCTGGCATTAACAATCTGAAGGTTTCCAGATGGCATAATAAGATAATTGTCTGTAGAGAGAAAAGAGAAAGTGGCACATGGTCACAAGATATGCTCCTGTCCAGCCTCCTAGAAGACATGCAGTGTCCTTAAGAAAAGGTGGGCAAGGGGGAAAAAAAAATTATGATGTCCCAGGCAGCGTGGACATCAGGGAGACCATGCCAGGGACCCTAAAGTAACTTGTGCTGAGACAAGTGGCAAAGGGACAAAGAGGCAGCAGGTAGAGACAGCTACTGCTGGTAAGGAAGGGCAAAACGGAGGGTCCTGTGGTGGAACCTGTTGGGACAGACCTCTGTGCACTCACCTCGGGAAGCCTCCAGCCACTCCTGCTTCACACTGTAGCGGACCTGAGCCTTGGGGTGACTTTCGGGCAGGTCGCAGGCAATCACAGCTGTGTTCCCTTCATCCACCTCGATCACATGCTGGCCGTCGAACTTGAAATCTTTGAGATCTGCAAAGAGAGCAGAAGACACGGCATCTCAGTGGCTGGCTACACATCTCAGTGTCAGCTCACCCTCTCCCCATGGGCTTGGGGCTGTTTCCTCATGGCAGAAGACTGCTCTGACCCCAGCTGCTAGGGAAACTGGCTTGCTTTCAGGTTTTTTTTTTTTCCTCCTTTTTCCTGCAAAATTAGTAACTTAAAACACAGCTTCTAGAGAAACCGCCTGCTCTAGGGCTGGGAAACTGGGTGTGAAAAATCCTGGCCTGAGAATAAAAAATAAGCCAACTTACTGCAGCACTGAAGGGCAGCCAAAAATGGTCCTTCTGCTGCCTGCTATTTCACAAACAGCTGCTGTTCTGCTACTGAGAAGCTGACTTTGTAGTCGTAACTCAGGGAGCCCAGCCTGCTTCAAGGATGTACAGATGCCAGGTGGGAGGAAGTGTGTGTGTGCAAGCCCCTGAGCTCCTCCTACACCTGAGAAATCAACATCTCTGCTCCAGGCACTCTTGCTCCCATCAAATATCTCACAGCTGAAAGCAGGTTAACCACAAAGCTTCACGTATGCCCAAGCTCCAGTTAAAAGAACAGGGACTTGCAAGGAAAACCAGCTCCTCCTCTACGTGGCACAGGTGCTCCTTCCCTAAAACAGCTGTGAAAACCCTGTCTCACCATGTCCCTCTGTCCATGCTGTGATGGGAGTTCCCACCCTGGCCAGGCTGATGTGGGCAGCATGACTAGAAGCATAGGAACTAAGAGGAAGGGGTACCTAACTTTTTGTTTTCTTTTCCCTGTTTTTTTAAAGCAGGAGGAGAGGAGAGCAGCAAAACCCCACAGATCTGTTAGGGCAGGGAGCATACCAACCTGGCCCCACCAAACTTTCCAGAAGCAAAACTGGTTTCCATCCTCTCTGGGAGTGATGGCAAATTTTGTTGAGGCACTGCAAGCTTGAAGTTTGTCTCAGACAGCATGTGCTGTGAGGGAGGAGGTTTTGTACCAGGAAAAAAGCCCCTCGTGTGCATTTTTTACAATGCTGCACACCAGCCCAGGTGCCCACTAGCGAAAGCCACTAATTCTGGATGAGACCACACTTCCTTTGCAAAACCCCACTCTAAGGCAGTGTTGCATCTGCAGCCATGGCACGGCCATATGCTGTCGACAGCTCCCTCGCCCCCAGAAACCCATCCCAAGACGTGGCACCTCTGACCTTGGGCAGTCTGGGGCCTGGGGGGCAGCAGGAGAGCTGGTGGCAGGCAGCCTCCCTTGGCAGCCCCAGCCAGCAGAAAGATGTGGAGCTTGTTCTCTGGGAAATGCAGCAGCGCTCCAAGAGCGAAAGACAACTCTGGCTCCAAGCTTCTCCCACCCACAGTCATGGAAAAGTGACATGAAATTTCTCAAGCAGACTTTCTGATTAAAGCAAGATCCTTTATGGAGTTTAAATAAAAACCAGCTCTCTTGGCAAGGCATTGAGAAAGGCTCCCCGAGCGCAGTGCGGAGGGGCTGCCGGGTGGCTGCTGGGGGAGCCAGCAGTCCCAGGCCCAGATCTGAGGGAAGCGGAGGAGGCTGAAAAGAAAAGGGGAGGTTTTGCAATGTCATAAAAATGATTTGCAATGCACATGCTTAATACTTCTGGAATTTCTTGGCATTGTTCAATTAAAAAAAATAATAAAAAGAAGGAATACGGGTGAACTTCAGAACTGTGATCAATCCTTTAAGACAAGCTGAGGAGGGGAGCCATGTTTCCACTGGATATTAAAGCCAGATGAAAGTTAAGTCTTGTGAAAAGCTGGCAGCGCCTCACGCTCCTCCTCCAACGAAAGTTACTGCTGGGGCAGGGAAGGATGATGGATATTTTCTCCTCTTTGCTTTTTATGTTTGATCAAGGAATAAAATAGTGAAAGCCACAGAAATGGAAAGAGGTGGAGAAGTGACGAAAGCCTAGTGTGTGCCTGTCCACATTGCACATGTTTCTCCGATCAACAAAATATAAATGAGCATCAGGAAAATTAATGTGCGTCTTGGTGGTCTGGATTCATCACAGCCAAATTAAGATTTTGGAGCCAAGGCATAGGCTCCAGCAATGCTGGCAGGGATCTGCACATACACGCTTACACAAGGACGTGTACATGCACACACACCCTGAAGAGGAGAAGGGGCCCAAGAGCCTGGAAAAAGAGCAGACCCAAGGTCCTGGCACAGCAGAGCCATCTTGAAGATGGAAAATTATGACCCTGTGCCAGGACACCCCCTGGGATGACTGTAGGCTGGGCAGTCATGGGGGCCTCTCACAGGCAGCCCCCCAAGATGGTGGCTCAGCCCACATCTCTCAGTTGTGGGTGCTGCAGCCCCACAGGAGATAGATAGCTGCAGCTCTCCCTGGCTTCCCCTCAGCCCAGAAGTGAGGGACAAGGGGTGAAATTGTGCACAGAGGGGGAAAGAACAGAGCAAAGGAAGGGATCCTGGGGTGGCTGAAGGAGCAAGAACCAGGTGCCTTTGGAGAAGCACAGTGAAACTGGCAGGAAAGAGGGGAAAAATAGCAGAACTGGGACAAACTACTTTTTCATATGCCAAGTGTACGAGCTTCCTGCCAAACTACTCTCCTAAATTCCTGCTTCCCCACAGAGAACAAGACTGGTTTATTTGCCAGTGGATTTTGGCCACAAGTGATCTCAACTGCCCTGCTCACCACTGGTATGGGCATGTAGAGCCATCCTTTAGCGCCGATGGGTCAGCCAGAGCTGGTGAGGGGTGGTCTGGGTCACCCCTGTCCCCCTCTGTGCATGGGACAAGCTCCCCCACACACATCCTGTTGTATTTGGCCCCAGCACAGCCAAACAGAGGGCACAGTGTCAAGCTGAGACAACCAGCTTCATCCTGGGGGGTTCAAACAAGCTGAGTTGTGGGGGGGACCATGCATGTCCCCCCAGCAGGGAGGGCTGGAGGACAGGATCCATGCCAGGGGGATATGCCCCTTCAGCTGTGCAGCCAGCAGCAGCCAGGCCCCACATCTAACATGCAATTTGGACCAGAGTCCAGCAACCACTGCAGCTGGGAGTAACCACATCCCCTCTCACTGGCTGGGTTTTCCTTCTCATATGGCAGCATCCAGCGTGCCAGCCCATGTTCTTGTCCTTAAAAGACACGCCTGACCACAGTGAAGCAAGTCCTCATCTACCAACCATTGTCCAGGAGGAGCTGCAGACAGACAGACTGAGCACTGCTGACTTCAGCCATGCTGGGACAAGAGGGGCTTTTTTTCCCCCCTTTTTCTGTTTAGGAGGGAGTGCAACCAAAGGCCATTGCTTATGTCCATCTGCACGATGGGGTGAACTGGGGTGCAGCCCTGCAGCCAACTGTGCTGCTGTCTCTGGGGAGGGAAACCAGCTGAGTCCCAGGGCTGGGGGCCAAGCAACGAGGCAGGCAAGACAGAGCCAATTAAATGAATGGGAGACCATAAATAACTTTGGAGAAGAAGCAACAGTAAATGAAATTATGGCCCCAAGGTAAAAGTTCTCCCTGCCATAGGAAGAGTGAAAGAGGAAAGGGAGGGAAGGGGAATAGGCAGGAATAGGGTCCTCCAGCGTGGGGACAGGCACCCTCCACTACTCCCCCCTCAGCTGTGAGAGCAGCCTAGGGCTATGGCTTTCACTCTCCATCCAGCCTGGGCACTGATGGCATCACTGCCAGATTCCTCCTACCCTGCTGAGACAGGCACCTACTCACAACCCCCCCAGCACATCTCCCCCAACCTGGGCCCATCTCACAGTCCTCATGCCACAGCTCTGCTGCCTCACAAAACACCACCTGTGTTTTCCTTCTCTCCACTCCTCATACCACCTCTGCCCCTGGGGCCAGAGCCCCCGTGCCTGCTCTGCATATGCTTTTCCAACAGGCAGCCATCCCCTTTCTTCCTTCCTTCCCTCCCTGCCTCTTGCCATTGCCTCTGGGGAGTATCAGCAGAGAGGCCCTGGAGAAGGAAAATGAATGGGGCTGTCTTCAGAAAGCAGCTGCAAATTCCTGGGGGATGCCCAGTCCGACCCCGTGCAGGGTCACTGCCCACAAGCTCCACATGCTGAGGCCCAGCTTCCCACACGTGCTGCCACAAGGCCAAGGATTGACCTCACCCGTGGCACCAATGGAGGCAACAGGGCACTGAGTTGCCCTTGTCCACTGCATTCCTGGGACACAGGTCCCTGCAATCCCACACACCCGGCCACAGGGAACACTGGAATGGTGGAGTTTTTTGCTGCACCCCTCATCTATTCTTCTGTTTTGGTTTTAAGTATCATGTATATCCAGGTCAGACTTGCTGCTGTGTTTGCTGCCCTGATTTTCTATGCATACAGATGAGTGCTGGGAGTAACACAGCTTTCGGTACCTCTGCTCACCAGCCTTGCTTCAGCCCTGCATTTCAGTTGCCCCTGTGAGCTCCATGAAGAGCTCCCAACCTTCCAAACCTCTGGCTGTTAAAGAACCAGCCCTCAGCACCATGTGTAAGTCCCTGGTGGAATCAGTTGGTCCCACCAGAGCCCACCGCAGCCATGCCTTTTACATATAGCAGCCCTATCCAGGAGAAGGGCTGGGGCAGGGCTTTCTGGCAAGAGGGCAACTTTGCTACCTAGAACCAGGCACAGAAAACATCTCTCTCTTCTTTGCAGCTGTCATTCATATGAAGGCTTAAAGCCTGGCTTGGAAAACCAGGGATACTCCTGTTTTATCCATACAAGTTGTCCCAGACTGCAGTGCTGCCCTGGGGCTTGCAGGGATGATCTTGTGCACCACGGTCAGGCCAGCAGTGATCAGCAGGTGTGACCTGCAGTGACTTGCACTGATATGCCATGGGGCTGCCAAGGTCGTGTGGAGCACCAGCTCAGCTCTAACTGGACTCAAAGGTGCCCAAGTAATGGCTGAAGTGCTGCTCCCTTTGTCACTTAATGAAATCTTTCCCTTCTGCAAATCCCTCCACCCTCCACCTCTTGGATATACAACAGCTATTTTATCTCTGCTGGAGAAATTAAATGCAAGTTTCAACCAGCTCTCTGAGCCGGGGGAAGAGAGATGGCCTCTGCATCACTGTGCTGCAGATGAGAGAAGGAGGTGTGAGTCCCAGGGCTATGCCTGGCTGCCAGCACTGCAGTGATGCTTATCTGGTTGCTGACTGTCAGCAAAGCACAGCAGGCCCCAGGGCAAGGGCACACAGAGCCTGGGGCATTCCAGAGTGCTTCCTTCAAAGAAGGGCCAAAGAAAGGAGGGGAAATAGCCTAAAAGTTGGCCAGACAATTTTACCTACACTCCTCAAAACCTAGCAAATCACTTCTTCCAATGACTCCAGGTCCTCTTCCAAAATAAACCTAAGCCTTGAAAATATTTCCATAGCTCTCTTCCCCACCACTGCTTTCATCCACACATTCCAGTTTCACTTTTCCCCTGCCACTCCAAAATAATTTTTGGATGGAACTAAGACTTTCAGAGGGTTTTCTTTCAGCCCTGAAGGTTATCTGTAGGAGATTTATCAACTGCAATGCTGACCTGCCATGGGCTTTCCTCTCACCATGGTCACCACTGAATCAGTTTTGAGCAAGGTCCTGTAAAGAAGGTCTGGAGCAGGAGAGGGAGCCCAGGGCACACCTGCTACCACAGCTTTCAAACTCAGTCTCACCACCAAGTGGTACTCCCTGCTCTTTCAGAACAACACCACTGTTGCAAGCAGACTCCAGCTCATAAACATGAGACTGGTTGAGTCCCTCCAGAAGGTTCTCCTCCCACACCTTCACCAGGATGCCCTATCTCTCTCTTCACTGACTGACTGCTAGATCTTCCTCACCTGGGTGCTCTCTATCACCTGAGGCTATACAGGTGTGTGGAATACAGCCTCTGCCATCCCCAGCTACCCCAGAGGATGAGAGACCCATGCAGCCCAGCACAGCACAGCACAGGGGTTTTCCACAATGGATTAGCTGCTTGATCATGCAACCTCTGGCTCCAGTTTTGTGAGCTCCACTGAGTCCTTCTCTTGCACACAAGAGAACATCCCCAGTTGCAATCCAGTAGGCAAAGGTGATTTGGCTCTTGGAGAAGGCTGATGCACTACTCAGAGGCTTTGATTTTCCTGAAGGGCATGGTGGGGCCTTCTGGTGCCTTAGGACCTATCCCCAGTTCACCATTAAAGCAGTCAGATAGAGATACTTTTCCCAGGAGACAGAGCTGGTGGTAGTGGGCTGGGGTGCGAAAGAAAAAAGAAAAGGAGAGCTGCTAAGCGGGAGCTGATCAGGCTGAGGAGCTGTGCACACCCTACTCTCCTAAATTCAAACCATGCCCTTGGTAATCCCATCCACCTCTCTCCTCCTCTCCTCCTTCTCTCTATCAGGCCACCAGCACACACAGCCCCCTTTCTGCTCTGGAATGTGTTCTCCGAAACTTAATCTCAGCATGGGCTCAGGCCAAATCCCCCAACAGATTCAGCCCCGTGACAACCCCCTCCCACCCTGCCTCAGAGTTCAGCAACTCTCTCCTTGCTTTCCCTGGCCTCCTCCTCCTCCCACCCAGCCTGGCCTAAACATTTCACTCCTGATTAATATATCAGTGACAAGCCAATAGTTCTTGGCTTTACAGGAAAGCCAGACCCCACTTTGCACAAACATCTTCACATCTTCATTTTCTTAAGACTTAGCCCCAAACTCCCTTTTGCTGGGAAGGATGAAGCCCTTTCTACGCTCAGGGACCGTCACTGCAAGGCAATGGCAGCCTCCTCTGCACATTCTTGCTCCACCAAACATTCACTGTGGATTTCTCAGAAGGTGAGGCTCTCTCTCTCTTTCTCACGTGCATCCAAATGCAGTCCCTTCTGGCCAAATACACACAACATCTGGCCAAAACCAGGTGCTTGTAAGAAAAATTGCCCAGCTAAGACACCTCTGGCCATGCACACATCTCCCAATGTCGGAGGGCAGCAGTGAGGAGCATGTAAGCTCGGGGATAGAAGCAAAGTCCCTTGCTCAGAGCTGTGTCTCAGGAAGGCAGCAAAACTTAGCACACACTGACCCTGTGCTGGCAGCAGTCCTGCAGCAGCCCCAGCAGCAGTTGGGCCATCAGCACCAGCAGGTTCCATTTATAAACTCCATCAGTAAGTCAGGAACCAGAAGAGGCAGCCTGACTGTCAGGAAACCAACCACAAACACAAATCCCACAGCTCAGGTATTCCCTGGGCTTGCAAAAACTTCTCCCTGAAGGACAGATCTGCAGCCTACCACGAGGAAGAAGGACCGCTTGAGTCAGACTGGGCCACACCACATCAGCCAGTCCACAATCGAAAATGCTACAAAGGGCCTATGCCAAAGGAGTCATTCCTTGATGCCAGCACGAGCAAGCAAGAATGGATGAGCCTCTCAAGACGTGTGGGCAATGGCCCAAGCAAAGCAGGGGCTGTCAGAGAACTAAAGCTACTCACTAGCTAGGGTGACCACTGCAGGGACACTGGCAATGACTCCTTCAGGCACACGAGCGATGCACTGGTAGCGCCCCACGGTGCGGTTGTTGAGGGCCATGATGATGAGCTTCCCTCGCTGCACATGGATGCCCAGCACCTCATCTGATCCAGCCAGCTCCTTCCCATTCAGTCTCCAGGTGAGGTTCACTCGGGGGGGGGTCCACCACACAGCCCAGGCTGACTGGGCCTCCAAGTTTTTGGACAATAGAAGCAGGCTGCACTGTGACCTGCAGCGATTCACCTGCACAGAGGGAAAAAATGGGAATAAGAAAGCTCTGTGAGACTCAGAAATAGAATAGACAGAGGAAAAAGCTGCAGTGTTGTACATTCTGCATTCCTAATGGCCTCTCCTTGTGTTACACCATCCCCTTGATTCCTCACACCCACCCTAAGTTTTAGAGATGTACACCAGCCCCATTTCTTCCTGTCACCACCTGAGAGAATGTTCCACTCCAAATGCATTCTCCTCTGGAAGAGGGTTTGAAGCCAGACCCTTGGTCAAGGCTATTCAGGGAACAGCAGACTGAGGAAAACTCTTTGTCCGTGAGGCATGGCCATGAGCATCGAGGCAAACCAGAAGGGGTAAGAAAAGACACTCACTCAGTTTCGCAAAACAGCTGGCAGCCACAAGCATGAGGCAAGGGATGGGGGACATGGGCCTCTTCCTTCCATGTGTCATTGCCATCCCATGCGGTGTGACCTGGGGCGTCCAGGGAAGAGTCCCATAAGCTGCCTCAGGGGATGCAGTGGATTTGTGGCAGTGGATTCCTGTGGATGACAAGAGACATGATGGATGAAACCCTCAGGATTCCCTCTGCTTTCCAGCCCTGCCTGGCTTCTCCACCAACATCCCTAACTGCCAGATTCACCAAGCCAGTGGCCTGAGGAGACTACAGATTGTGATGCAAGCATTTCTCTTCTCCAGCCTCTCCCCCAGACACAGTTGGGAGTCTCCCAAGACATCCCATCCTCAGTACACATGCACACACAGACACACACTCCTCTTCCCCATTTCATACTTGGCACAGTGGATGACAGTCATGCACACCAGGCAATCTTCAGGGGCAAACCACAAACATTTCCAACAAAGTGCCACCGAAGATATCCACTGAGTGTTGCTGCCACTTCTCGACTATGTCTGGGACATACGCTATTTTGATCACTAAAGTAAATGAGCAGTGTAAGTCCATTCTACCTAAAAGACTCAACATATGAAAATACTTCAGATTAACTGTTCTGCCTGAAACACAACACCTATTTTAAATCTACACAAACTACTAGGTTCATACTTAAAAGCATCATCTAGCCCCAAAAAATAAGAAATGTAAGGCCACCTGTCACAACCCAGGTTGCTGTGAAGGGCTGCACACTGCAGCAGCCACTTCGGAGACTCATGAACAAACACTAAAGCAGACAAGCCAGGTCAGGGGGATTAAAGACCTCAGTAGCTGCCCCAAGAGACACCTCAGATGTCAGATTGAGTTCATCTTTAATCAAAGCCCGAAGTCAAGAGGAGATTTCCCTCTACTGGCATTGTAATGTAGTAGAGGAAAATTTGAGGATTTTGAGCTCTCTTCAGCTGCAGCACCAAGGCAACTTGCAAGCCTTAAGGCACTGCAGAATTGCTCCTGGGGCAAGTCTACAGGGAAGAAGCCCAAGACCAAACACAAAGCAGCCATGGTAGCCGCCCAAACAGTAGTTATACTGCCTGCTCCCCCTGCAGCAACCAGCTTATTAGCCACAATCACCATCCTTAGCAGCACCTGACTGCAGGGTGGTATTTCCTATTTCCACCATGGTCATTGCTTGAGCATGTGCTTTCCATACTCATCTCAGTCAAGAAGAGGGCCCAAGTCCCTTCAAGCATAGCCCCCAAAATTAAACCTCCTAACTCCTGAAGTTAGAATTGACACATACTCCCCCTGAGACACTTGGTGAGTTGTTCAAGGCAAGGCTGATTACTGCTAGCAAGGAAACCACACCATCTGGGGAAATATCACCAAGCTACTCTTAAATGACTTTGCTTGGCTTTTGGTCACAGCAAAGGTGCAGAAGTGCAGTACAAGGCAATGTCCATGGCCAGCCATGCTGAGATCCAGATCGTAACAGCAAGAATCCAGCAGGCTGGCTTGCATGCCTGCTTGCATGCCTCTGCAAATTGGGCTGTCCCGCTGACAAGCTGTCCCTTTCACCCCCCAACATCCCAGAGCTCTGTCTGAAGGAGAAGTCATGGAAGACACATATAAAGTTGAGAAGAGAAAAGCCCCCTCTGAGCTGGTCATTTCCAAAGGAAGAAACACCAAGTAAAGAGACATGCTGCTGGACTTTTGGAAAGGCCACAAAGAGCATCTTTTCGTGACTCTTTGCAGGCCAGTGTGAATCTAGTGCACTGGCTGGCCCAGCAGGCTCTACAAAAGTCAGTTCTTTACAGGAGTTACACAATCATGGATAGAGTGGCCATGAGGCCAAGATGGCATGCCCTGCTGAGAGGCAGAGTAAATTCAGTCAAGCTTGGGATGGCCCAATGTGGCTTCCAGGCATCCTGAAGCATGGACAGAGCTCAGACAGTGGGCATATCCTGAAGGCATCCAGAGAGAACAGCTAGGCCACATTCCAGCTACTGCAGGCCATGGCCCTGTTACATGTGGAAATCCCTGTGGGTAACCTCCAGTGCCAAAGAGACAAGATAGCAACTTCTCTCCCATATACATCATCCTTCTTGGTGTTCCTTCTCCTCGCCTGAGAAGAGTCTCAAAATTTCCCCCAACAACCAGCACACAGTGTCGTACAAGATACTTTAGCGATTGATTTGGAAATCATCTGAGTTGCTCAAGTTTATTTCTCCACAGAAGACAGCCACCAAAGCATCCTTCATTATGCCACAGCCACCACTCATGATGGCTGTAAAAGTGCCCTGGGTTCGTCCATACCAGAACATGCAGTGTTGACACCACTGCTGATGCACAAGTTAAGGTCACACTAATTACACTCATATGGAAAAGACTTTGAGGTAGTTCAGGTTTAAAAACACCTCACTCCCTAAGGTTTACTGGAGATGAAAAGACTTTCACTGATGTAGAAGAAACATTCTGGGGTAGGACTTACTGTCTGGTCTCTCAGCGTTGGAAGCCTACAGAGCAAAGCTGACTCATTCCCTGTATCTGGATGGGTTTGGCAGCAGGATGGAAAAATGTTGGATGGAAAAGAGTTGCTCCCTGGAGCCCAGGCTGAGGGAAGGGGTAGGCAAAGACGTTCCCAACCAGACCTCCCTGCAGCTCTGCATTGCACAGAGCCTCTGGCCAGGAGGGCAAAGCCAAAGGCGCAGAACTGTGCATGAGACCCCTCATGAGCTAGGACCACCCAGGCACATCGATGTAAGGACTGAACTGGCAGCCCCCAGGTCTGTGAAAAGACAAGGAGCAATAGGTGGGGAGAAAAAAAGGGGAGCTCAAAAAATTTGGCCACAGCATTGGGCAGATTGAACAGTATTGAGCAGAGAATGAGGAGAGAAGGTGTGTTGCAACAAGTGTATGTATGGTGCCTCCCCAAACCTCCAGGCAAGAGTAAAACTTCTAAATAGGGACATGTGGCCATTTCTTTCACAGCTGAGTGAAGTACAAAAAGTAAATGGCCAGCATAAAAATAATGAGGAAAATGAATGAAAACATCAATTCCAAAAGAACTATTAGGATACAGGGCCAGATTTTGAAATTCTCAGCTTTTACAATTGAAGCCAGATTTTCAAAAGCATTCAATTCTTGACATGCTGAGCTCTCCTGAATAGGCAACCAACTTATTTTGATGCCTAAATGGGAGCTGACCTCTTTTGAAAATGCTGTCCTTAAGCAGCCTGCAATAGTGCAAAGCAAGGAACTTTATTAATCAGGCAGCTTTCGATCTGCCTTGTGTCCTGCCAGCAACATCAGGGTGGACTGCAGTGGGAGAGGAGGCAGCAGTGGGGAGTGAAGGAGAGCCCAGGCACTCCAGCTGGCTTCCCAGAGGTGGTGGGAAGGCTTCCTAGGTGCTTACCAGGGGCTGCAGGGCTGCTGCATGACAGGGTCCTGCTCTGTTGCCTCCTCTCCCAAAGGCAGGTACCTTGAGAGGTGCCCCTGGCTGCTGGCACTTCTGCAGCCACCAATAACACCACCCTTCACAGCTCCTGCTTAATTGCTATCTAGGAAGAGTTAAAGTAATTCAAAGAGCTTCAAGAGAGAGGGGGAAAATTATTTGTTTATTTATTTTAAATTCCTTCCTGCCAGGTTAAAATAACAATTTCCTGTCGGTGGAGCTCTAAGTCTCTTTCAGACAGCCCAGTAAATCAAAAGAGGGGCCATTAAGAGAACCAAATTAACGAGAGCTTAATCAGTTAAGGAGGGGTAGTGGGGGTGTAAAATCTGTCGGCTCGGCTTCCCACCACACACCTAAGCCCAGCAAGGCCCCTGCCTGCAGCCCCAGCTGTGCCATGGCAATGGAGGGCACTGCAAAGGCAGTGGAGCGAGAAAGGAAAACCAGAGGTGAAGATATAAAAGGGAAGAAAGGCCCGCGCCTGCGCGGGGGGGGGGGGGGTGGTGACAAATCTCGAAAGGAAAAAGGGATTTGAATTAAGCACAGGCTGCAGGAGAGGTGTTTGCTGATTAGAAACTGAAGGTTTTACTGAGGAAATACAGCTCACAGCCCCAAGCCCCCTCCTGCTTAACAAGGGCCAGCCAAGCAGCCCTTGTTACTGCCACATTGCCTGTAATTTACAAGGCTCCCAAATAAAAACCAGGCTGCGCCCCAGCTCCGGGGCAGGCTGTGGGAATGGCCGGGAGCTGCGCAGCCACCGACACACAGCGGTCCGGGGCTGTGTCAGGCACATGGACCTTGGGAACTTCTTCCTGCAAGGGATGAACACTGGGAAGGGGTAAGGACTGCTCTGCACCGATGGAAAGGCTGAAGCAACTGCAGTCTAGCTACCAGCTGGGGACACCCTGGGTGACTCTGGAGAATTCACTGCAGCTGCTCTCTGTTTCCAGCAGGTCAAGTAGGGATACTCCCAGCTCTCTGTTTCATACATTGAGACCTCAACTTTTCAGAAAAAGCAATGTCTTATACAGTATTATGAGCCAATTGTACTTGTAATTATTACTTTTTTAATACGAGACAGTATTATTTTCTCCCACCTAAAGCAAAAACCACTGAAAAAGAAAATGTGAAAAAGAGTGACAGCACCCCTTTGTTTTACAAATTGAGGAATCTGAGGGCTAGAAGAGGAAGCCAACCTGGCCCAAGGTTATCCAGTAAAGCAGCGGCAGGCAGGGCTGGAAATCAAAAGCTCTCTGACTGGAACCTCCATCTCATCAAGCAAGCTGTTCTTGGATCCTAAATCTTTTCCATCCCCTCTGAAAAATCCCACTGTAGAACTGTATAATCCTCTCGCTGCAAAAATACTGTCCAGGTGACATCTTTTGGCAGATCAGTTGCGAAGTCCCTGCATGATTGCTGGGCATGGACAGCAATCTAGGGCAGCCCTGACTGCTCCTCCCCAACCCATCAAACAGTAACATCCCATAGGGAAAAATTAACCTCTACCCAACCCCCATCCCCATTTCAAAGTATTAATTTCACACTGTTAAGTTATGCTTATTTTCTCTGTAAGGGTTTGGGAAAAGGACAGGTTGGTGCAGGACAGAAGCTCCCCCTCCCACAGAACATCATGGGCAGCTGATGGGGATGCGTGTGCAGGTGCCACAGGGAGTGACAGGATCCCAAATGGGAAAAGCCTGGTATCAGGAGTGAGCAGAAGGCAGAACCCAATATTATACCACTATATTTGAAGCCAAGGAGGTAGCACAGCCTTTGTGGAAATAGGGATGATTGCTTGCCTGTTTTTCCCTCTGTAGCACTGAGAGCTGCTGATTTCAGGGTACGTTATCTCTTATAACATAGCCCTTGACTAACTGTATGAGGGGGTCCCCTCCTCCCTTTTTTGAAGTGATTAAACAAAAAAGACTCTCTTGGTGGCTGTTTGTGAGCTCAGAGAGTCCATCAAAAAGCCACAACAGAGAAAGCCTGAGATAAATTCATGCCCATAGTCAGAAGGAAAATATCCAGAATAAAACCTGGCATGGCACAACCACCACAGATCAGTGAGTTTTCCTAAAAACTGCAACTGGGTGACCCTAAAAGAACGACAGTTTTAATTCAAGCAAGTCCTGGGCAATAGACACCTCTTTAAAAAATAAACCAAACTTGCAGGGAAAACATCTCTTTTTCTTGAACAGAACTGCTCATGCAAACCAAACCAGCAACAAACCAAACATGCAAACATCTTTGTAACTTTTTTGTCTTCCTCAAGATGAAGCTACTTCCCTGAGCAGTTCCTTTCCAAAACAGCCTGCAGCATCACCAGGGAGAGGACTGGGCATGCTGGCTTTGAATTAGCAACAGGATGCAAAGCCTTCTCATAGCCTGTCTGACTTTTGCTCATATCCCTGAGGACCCAATGCCTGCACTTTCTGGCAGCTCTCCATCCAACAGCTCCTCTGAACTGAGCACCACTTTCCAGCTGACATTGATCAGGCTGACTTTACTGAGACCCACAAAGCCCTTCACGTTGGCATTTCATCAGCCAGCGAGCGTTGAGGCTGCTTGAAGAATGAAACACCACCCTCATACCTGCCACGGGCTCCCCACTGATCCCGCAGCAGTGGCACCGCAGCGAGCGTGGCTCAGCTTGGGCGCTGCCTGTGGCATGGTGGTCCCAGGGTGGTTGGACCTGCCAGCTGGGGCAGCTCTAGTGCAGGCGGGCCACAGATGCAAGGATGGCCTTGCCCCACAGGATACATGTCCTTTTTTTCCACAGTTACCAGGAGAGGAGCCCTGTGCTAAAACAGAGTATACACACTGGCTTTTGCTGCCCCTTGGTGTGCCCTGAAAGCAGCTCCAGTCCTTGAAAAGACAAGGCTAAAGCATAAGAAAAAAAGAAAACCCACCTCCTTTCTTCAATATCATGCTCCCCCCATGCCCTAGACACTTAATTTCCCTACTTCCCCCACCTCGGCTTCCCCCTCCATTCTGAGTAAATTCAATTTGACAACCCTGCTAATTGGATAAACGTTGCTCCCTACCCTCCTTTAAGGCTGCCCGCTTTTCTCTCCTTGTTTTTGGAGGGCGATTGTGGCTGTTCTTTAACATGAATTCCATCTGCTTTATTTCTCCTCTGCCCATTCAAGACCCCTCCTGAATATGTATGAGGGGCTGAGCCCCCCCCCCCCTTTCTCCTCCATCCCACCTCCCTCCCTCATCACCCCCCCCCCCCCCCCCCCCCCCCCCCCTTCCCCCGGACAATACCCCCCCAAATGCCCCCTTCTCCCACCCGGGCCCTTTTTGCTTTAGATAAACACAGGCAGTGTCAAGTGTGAGGAGCGGGGGGGAGGGGGGAAGGATGGGGTTCAACTGCCAGTCAAGCCTCGGGCCCTCAATGAAGCCCAGAGGCCTACCCTAATCTGCTGCATGCTTGCCATATGGGAGCTGTGTTGCCCTGGGAAACACTAACAGGCAGAACGGAGCTTAATAGAGTCCATATTCATTGTAATGCAGTGAAATGGCTCGAGGGACTATTGCCCCTTGGGTCTGTTTTCATTCTTCTGTTCCCCCTCTTTCTTTTCTCTCTCTCTCTCTCTTTTTCTTTTAATAAATTTTTTTCCTCCCCTCCTTCTCCCCCTTCCTTTTTTTTTTCTGTTTTGGTGGGTTTTTTTTTTCCCTCCTTCTTTCTTCCTTTGAAAAGGACGAAGTCCCTGGAGAGCTCTAATCTGGAGAGGCTGGGGGCTCCCCGAAGGGCTGGCCAGCCGATGGGGCAGGAGCGGGAAGGGGGAAGGGAGAGGGTGGAGGTGCTTCGGGAGGCGAAGGAGAGGTGGAGGGCAAGAGGAAAGTAGTAACTAATAAGCATGCGGCCGGCCAGCTGTCAAGATGCTGACAATACTGCTGCGGGTGCAAAGAGCCCGACAGCCAGCGCTGGCACGGAGCTGGCGCAGGGTCCTCCCGGGAAGCGCCTGCCTCCCCTAAGAGCCGCCCCGAACGCGGCACAAGCGGCAAAAAAGAAAAAAGAAAAAAAAAAAAGAAAAAAAAAGGGCGCAGATGGAGCGTGCTGCACAGCCTCTTCAGAAACAAAGTGCACCTAGGAAACAGATGTTGTTGCTGCAACAAGCCTGGAACTACTGGCTGCTCTCTGGCTCCTTCTCCCAAGTGCCTGCCGGGAGAAACAGGCCCTGGAGCAGCTGCCAGCGCTGCCCCCGTGGATGCGACAGGCTGCCTCTCCAATCAAAACCTTTCAGTCCAGAATCACTCCCAGACTGGGAGAGCTGCCACAGTTTTAGGCCAGCTTTTCCTTAGCACTCTCCATCCTCATTCTTGATCCACCTGTAGACTCTCCTGCCTCGCAGCCAAGGTCCCAGTTTAGGGAGCTGAGGAATCCTGAAAGGGGTGTGCATCTGCAGCACTTGTGGAAGGGTGCAGGCCCTGCACTCAGGGGCTTGATCTTCAAATGTCAAAGAACAGCAGAATTGCTGCTATCAAGTTCATGTGAGATCAAGGTCCCACAGAGGTGCAGCTCAACCTCCTCTCTTGCCAAGGCTGGTGTCAGGAAAAAAGGGTCAGGATCCCATTGGAAACCACATCAATGTAGTCACACATGTGTGATGAGGTATTTGCTCTGGAGTGTTTTCAGTTTTCCTCACACCTGCTATAAACTCAGCTGATGTGCAGCAGCAAAGTCTTGCTTTTTTGAGGCTTTGCTATGGGACAATACTGAATCTCCATTGTAAGAAATATTTCAGAGGAGGCAGCAGGAAAGGGGTCACCCACTGATACCAGTATGATGAGAAAACACACCTTCAGTCTCACTGTATTACCTGCCTGAAGTACTCTCACTTGACATATGAAAACAACATTTGCTTTATCATTCCCATCACAACTAAAGCTGGAGATCAGTGTCTATGCAGTCAGATGCTGTACTAAACACAGAAGAGCAATCCCATGTCCTCTAGACTTCACACCATTGGGTAGAAGAGTTTAGTTACTTTAGGATACTTGATACAAGCACTAAAAATATTTACCTGTCCCTACCTTTTTGCTCTTTGGACAAAGAGGAAAAGCTCGTAACAGAGCTGAGATAAGTGAGAGTGTACATCTGGGCAAGAAAAGCCAAGGGAATGGCTCTGCTGGCAACTGATGCAGTGGGACCCACTGGCAAGTGCCAGCTGATGCAGCTGGCTCTGGTCTGGGCTCCACCACGCTGAATCCTACATCGACATGAGCCAGGCCTCAGGTTGTTCCCTCCCTGTCAGCAGCTGAAGTGGAGGAGGGCTCAGGGAGCGACGGGCAGCTCCCACCAGGAGCTGTCATCACACAGGCACAGATGTGCCTGTGGGTAGTTTACATTACTCAGGGCACTGGCTTTTGTTTTTCCCTTCTCATCCTTTGCAAACAAAAAAAACCCCAAACCTTGAAATCTGATGTCGAGAGTCTAATTGCCTCTTGGGTTACAGAGAGGACAGAGAGAAGGCAGGCACAGCAGACGCAAGGGAAGTGATGCTGGGCAAAAGCCCTCAGAGATACTAAAGGGAAGTGTGGAATAAAGGTGACAGAAAAGAAAAAGCAGGAAAATTAAATTTAGATGAGAAGGTCAAGAAAGAAGAAATAGAGGAGTTGGGATTTTGGCAGATTTCTTTATGTTGCATTTGTCCCCACTGCTTCAGGGCAAGGACAGGGCAATGCCATAGTTCACCTGCCATATGTGTATCCAGGCTAAAGTCCTTGTCCTGTTTTCCTCTGAGCAGGGGCTGTCACCTCACACCATCACCTCTCAAGCAATTCTCTCTCCCCAGATGACACTCCTCCACTTAATTTAAATGTGGCCTGCTTAGAATAGCAAAAAACTCCTTGTTACTCTAAGACAAAATCTTAATAAACAGATACACTTCCGTAGCATGCCCTGGTCCTAGTGAAACGGCATTTTTTTCCATGGGGATGCCAAACAGGATGCTCTTATCCAAAGTTGTTTTCACTCTGCATCACTTCCCCAGGAGCTCTTGGGGAACACACACAGCCAACTCTCACTCCCTGACTACAGGAAATCAAGATGTTGAGCAGAACAACCCTTTTGCCACTGATGTCACAGTAATGCTAAAAAACCCCAAATCCTAGGCTACCTAATATCACCCTACGGCCTCTCTGCAGCCAGAACAGTGGTCAAGAATGAGAAGGAAGACCACAAATCATGGCAAAGGTGTGACATGGAGCTGCCCTGAAAAGACCCATCTCCATTTTATTGTTTCTGTCATGTGATGGGGTCAAGCTTGCAAACAGGACAGACAATAAATATCCCAGAATCCATTCATGCTGGTAACCACCAGCTGAAACACTCCTCTCTCTGTATAACATGAACCAAAGCATAGAGGAGTGGTGGACAAACCCCACCAGTCAGCATCTGCATGGAGCACAGCAGGAGTGCTCAGGGAACAAGCACATTTCAGTGTCTGTCAGCTCTGGTAACCTTCAAAATGAGACTCAGAGGCTCTTGTTCACAGAGTAGATCACAAGCCAGACACAGCAGCTACGGATGCTTTTTAAGAGCAGCCCATATAAGCCTACCTTTAAGTACCAAACTAAGAAAAAAAAAATTCAAATAATCTTTGTCTAGAAACAAAAGAAAAATCTTGTCCATGTCCAATTAGAAACAGTAATAAGAGTGAAACAAATACACTATTAAAAAAAAAAAACCCAAACCACAAACCAGAAAAGTCCACAGAAACTGCCAGTGACACTGTTATGCCTTCCGGGGAAGCTGCTATGGGGAAATTTTTCCTGTGGGCAGAGCAAAGAACTGGGTAGCTTTCCTAGGCTCTGAACCTTCTTCCAGTGTGTACTTGAAGAGCAAGGGTGCCTACAACTGCTGCAGTAAAAAACTGACCAAGCTTATCATAAACCTAAGCCAGTGGCACAGGAGAAATACCTGCTAAAACAACACATCCTCTGGATTATAACAGATGACTTGATTCTACTGCCACCAAAATCAGCCTGATCTTTGCCATGACTTCAATGGGAGCAGGCCCAGAAACTGCATTAACAAGCACAAGGCTAGTTTAACACAGTTGACATCAAAATCCAGAAGAATACACAAAAGAGACAGGACAAAGTACTTGCCAGTAACGTCAATACAAAGTTTAATCCCCAGATGGCTGGCTTTAGAGACATCCTCATCACCACCATAAAGAGAAACTGCCTTCTAGTTTGCACTCCTTTCAGCAATGACTTGTTGATGGAATGCAAAAGAGCACAAGCCCATTTTTCTTGTCCTTTGAAGATGGTATTTAAAAGTTGGGGATTTTTCTTTTCTTTCAAAAATTTGAGAATAAATGGGAATTTTTACTCTCTATAGCTGTCACTAAATTGCTTTTCACTAACAATAATAATTTTCATTATGGGAGCAGGTCAAAAGTCTCTAGAACTCTCTGCTGGGACAAATTTCCCCTGGAAGACATGTCACTACTCCAAAAAACACAAGAGGAAGCTCAAGGCTAGCAAAACAAAGGGACAGAAATGACTGTCCATAGAAAATGCTCTGGCTTGTGCCAAATGCCTAAGGTGGGGTGCAGGGACTAGCACCAAGTGCCAGAATCCAGATGGGCTCAGCCAGAGCCCTACTGTGTGCCATGATCAGCAGCTGCCATGCTGCTCCAGAACCCCATGGGGCCTGAGGTGAAAAATCATGGGGGACACTCTCACAGTGGGGTCTCAGGATGACAGATTTCCCCTCTTCCCAGAGATGAAGAGGAGAGGGTTGCCACTGTTTAGGCTTTTTAAAAGGTTGTGTATGCATGTGATTTGCCCCATTTATCATCACAACAATAAACACGCCTTTCCAAAAATGATGGCCCTGTTGAGGACAGTGAGCCAAACATGGCAGGAGCTAAGCAAGACCTCAGGTCGCCCTGCACAGACAGATGGGCAGAGGTAGCATAAGGTTTCTCTCTGTCAACAAGGGGATGCTCTGTAATGAAAGGATGGCAATATGCTGCTGCCTCAGAGCCTGGGAAGGGAGACTCACCTGCCTGAGCCCCAGCCAGCTCCTAGGACACACTGGCAAGTGCCACAGCCAGGCTTGTTGAGCAGCAGCAGAGTGCCTCTGAGAGCTGGGCACAGCATAGACCTGCCACTGGCTCCCCACTGTCACTCCCGCCCGTTCACACTCAAACCCACGCCAGAAGGACGAGCTCCGAGCCCAGGGCCCTCCCCAGGCCTTTTGCACAACAGGCATCAGCACCAATTCCAGCTGTAAAGTTTGCTTTGCTTGACACACAGTTTACTTTCTCCATTCCCCCGCATCCCACCCCTGCCACTTACCCCTCACTCCAAAAAGGCTCTCTCAAACAGGCTTAAGCTTTAAACAAATAAGGGCTTGGCAAGCAGCAGCCTGCTCCCGTTTCCCTCACCATCAGCCCTGCTGTCCCCCCGCCGCCTCCACCTCTGAGCCGTGGCACAAACAGAGCTGGCGAGCGCCGCGCAGGCATAGAAAACAAACACGTGGAGCAGAGCCAGCTGTGAAGTTGGATTTGGCATATGCTGCTTGCAGAATGAATGAAAGCACATGGGAGAAGAGGGAATGGGAGAAGGGGGACAGACTGGGGAGCCAGGGGTGCCCTGGGCTCAAGGGGAGAGTGTGACTCCCTTACAAAGCCCTGGCACATGCCAGCTGTGGCGTCTTGTGCCCTGCGTGGAAGCGGAGGGAGGGACAGTCCTACAGCCACATTTCCTGAGCTATTTGGCATCACAGTTTCCCACCCCTTTCCTAGCAAGCCCGACTCTTTTTGCATGTACTTGCCCTCGCTCCCAGGCAAAAATTAGTGTGTTCTGATGTAACACGTGAAAAAGAAATGCACTTTTACCCCCCAGGGCATGCAATTCTCCCCCTTTCTTTCTTTCTTAGGGTTTCTATTTCCCATGTACATTATGCTCCAGGGCCCCACAGCACAGGAAAGCCTGACCCACTGCCCCATCACCTCGGCTGAGATTACATATGTTGAAGGTCCACATTTACATTAACCCCCCCGCAACTGTCCCTTTCTGGAAGGGTTTCAGACAAAATAGGCCTCCTCTTAAACCCAAGCTCCCAGGAGATGTTAACTTGGGTATTATTTATTATTCTGCCTTCATCCATCTGGTCTAGCCATGGGAATAGCACTGGAAGGCTTTAGGAAAAGATCACCTATGGCCTTACATCAACACTGGATCCATGCAGGTTTTCCTCCCTCTCCCAGTCACCTCCAAGCAAAATGAAAATGAAATGTATGCACTCTGCCAGGTTTGGGGCAGAATCCAGCAATTTGACGTGGTTTGCTTGTGGTTTCCACACAAAACCATAAACCAGCCCAGGTTTGCTTGGAAGGTCCTCAGCTGTGTTTGGAGGCTGTAAGAAAAGCATCAGTGTCCTACCTCGTCTTGGACCCTGTCCAAAACAGACCAGCAGCTGGATGGATTAACAGCCCAGCCTGACCACCCAGACACCTGCAGACGTGTTTTCACAAGTCTCATTACCACCACTGAAACACAGTAAGGACTTCACCCTCCCTGGGCCAGCCATGAACACTTGTCCTTCAGCATTGCTCCAAACCAACAAACTGACGACAAGAGACAGTATTTGGATAGTTTTCTTCCTGAGAACTTATTATCATAGGCAAGGAAGGTAACTACCTTGGAGAAATACTGCAATTGCTTTTTTGTTTTTGGGTGGAATTTACTGAGACTGCAAATACAGCATTGCTCAACACCAACCATCCCACTCCGATCTCTTTCCCTTTTGGAGGCAAATTAGCAAGACAGAGAGGGATAGAAACTTATAGTCTTGGAGGTTATGACACATTTCTGGAATCTCCTCCTCTATTGGACAAAATATACCCCTACCCCATGTCTCAGCTTTCCAGGCTGCAAAAACAGGAACAGCAAACTCCAGCTGGTACAAGCAGTAACGAGATGAACATGAGTCAGACAATTTCAGATTCTCATATGAAAGGTGCTAGAGAGGTATGCAGTGTTATTATCTGAACTGCTTCCCGGTAGCCCCAAGATTTTTGGATTAGTAAAATACAGATGTCAGCATCTTGGGGATACTGCCTGGGTAACTGAACCAAACAGGGAGGGGCATGCTGATTGCAACAAGGGGAAAATACGAATTTGCACCACACACAAAATATTGTCGTTAAGGGAGACAGAGAGATACCATTGACAACAGAGAAGAGAATAATTCATTGGGGTTTGTCAGACTAAACTTTCTGTAATCAGAGACTTCAGGGAAAGTGTTTGTCAAGCAAACATTCAAACATCCAGCTGCCAAGAACTAAGTAAACAGAGAAGGAGAAGTAGCAGAGCCAATGTGGCACCACTTAAAAATACCCAATGATCAGCAGTCACAGGCCAACTGAGCCCATCAGCAGGCACTAGTGAAGCCAAGGGGATGAACTACTGCAGGAAGACCCACCACCAGGATAGACAAACAATGAACAAACAATTCACACCTTCAAAATGTTTTCATCTAGAATAGGATTTGCAGAACTGGGCAGGTGGGAGTACAGCAGTCTTGTGTGGTTCAGTGGACACCTTCCTGCACCACACACATGCAACCACCTGGGCATGTGAAATAAAGCCAAAGTCCAGGCTGAAAGTAGTTCTCCAAGATAGTGAGCAATACCCAACAGCTCTGGTTCCATGTATTTTAGTCCCACTTTACCTAAGAGCTTGCAGTGGTATTTACTGTGCTTAAGATGAGCCAGAGACCAGGGCCAAAGATCTGAGGGCAAACCAGCTGATCCCTGCCCTGAAGCCAAGGGTGTCTAGTAGCACTGGGCAAATGAAGGGAAACACTGGCCTCTGCTTCACACCTAAGTGCCTATCCATCAGTCAGGGCTTCCCTCCCATGGTTCACAAGACTGCTGGAAAGGGTACCTGGATGACTTAAGGGATCCAAGAAGATGGATGAAAAATATACAAGTTTAGACACGCTGTGCAGTAAGGTGTGCACATGCAATTTCCAACCAGGTCTGCTGACCTCCCTGGGAAAGCATTCAAGATTGAACTTGTCGAAAATAAAGCTGAAACCCATCACAGGCAATCCCACACATGCATCTTCTGCACCTCATCCCAACAATGACACCAGAGTGGCATTATACTAATTTCCTATAGATCAGACCTCTCCTGGCTGTCTGAAAGACATATAAGAGACGCAGGGCAGGTTTCAAGGCCAGCTCCGGATACATCGCTTCTCTGTTAGTCACTAGCCACGGATGCACCCACAGCAGTGTTGGTAAATCATTCCTTGGCATGTTTGTGGCCAGCTGAATTCCGCACAATGCTACAAAGAGGAAGTCTGTGGTTTCTGCAGCCCAAAATTACTGACACCTTGGTACCTAGACCGTGTTTATGTTCAGGAGGTTCACAGTGAGGGTTAGGAAAGCTGTCATCCTCCTATCTAGAGAAGGACTAGAGAGATCAAAGGGCCCAGAGAGGCTGCTGTACCTAAAGAAATAGAAGCTTGCAGGTTTAGTCGTGGTGAATAGTGACTCTGTCTGACTTGACACAAAGATATTTGATGCATTTTATGCATACAGCATTGGTTCACTCCAACTCTGAGGGAAGAGGGTGGCCTTCCACAGGAGAACCCCATCCAGATTTAAAAGGCTGAACCTCCATACTAAGAAACAGTCCAGTACTACAGACAAAAACCTTAGATGTGTTTTTCATCAGGAGATAAATGACCTCCTCTAGAGTCCTGACATAAGAGCTCCAAGTATTTATAACCTGGAAGAGATATTAATGAAGAGGCAGAGTTGCTTTAACTTTCCCTTCTCTGCTCTCCTCCTGTATCCTCACCCTCAATTTGCTACTGTGCAACAGCCCTTGGGCACTTAAATCAGCAGCCTACACACATTATGCAATGTTTAAGGCCCAAGGAACTATAAATATGGCAGTAAATTCATGCATACAGAGGTTTTCTGCCTCCCATACCCTCCAAACTTGCAATTTTCTCACATGGGAGACTGGCTCAAAGCAAACAGGAGGAACCAGTGCTATGACCAGCCAGTGGTCTCCAGCACAGCCACAAGCTACCTGGGGCTTGCTGCTGCTGCGGTCTCAGCAGTGTAGGGCTCCTCTGGTCACAGGACAAGGTGTTTCCCAAGCATCACAAGGCAAAAGTATTCCCTGTCATGCAATGGGAACACCTGAAGCAGAGTTAAGTACCATTCCAAATCTGATGGTGCTTCTGGCAGGGCAGGAGATAGCACAGCAGTACTAACCCCTGTAAGGAACATGCTGATCTCATTTCTCCAACCACAATCACACTGGTGTTGGACCCTCACTCATACACAAGTGCAGACTGCTCATTGACTCCTTAGGGTTTCCAACAGGAAAACAGGCACCTCAGACCACTGACAGCATTTAGTCACAACAGCACACTTTGACTTGAGACCATTCACATCACCTGTGCCACATAACATGACACCATACCACTTTTGGTCCAGGCCTTTGCTGTCTCCCTGGATGGCAGAAGTGGGTGAACAAAGGGTTAAACGTGGTATAGCCTCAAAAATCACTCGCTGCTTTCTGAAGCAAGAACATCTTTGGCAGGGTCCCCATCTGAGAAATGACATCCCACCCCCCTCACCTCACGTCCCCCTGAACTCAGAACAAAGCACTGACTGCCCAACATGCTCCTCCACTGTTTTCATCTCAGTCCAAACTTTTCTTGTGTTTCAACTTCTGCCAAAAAGGAATGCATAAAAAATATAAAAAAGGCACGTGTGGGGCAGGGGGAGAGGAAACAGAGAGAGTAAAGGGAAGTCATTCAAACCAAATCTTGATTAGCTACCAGTGGTGGAAAAAGGAAACAGGGGAGAGGAGATTTCTCTGTTGTGATACGCATCTTGAAGCTGAAACCAGTAGGCACAGAGGAGCCAAGACTTCTCCACACAATCCTCCACCTGGGACCAAAATTAACATGCTTTGCCTTTCCAGTCTACTGTGTGCCACACCATCATCATCATCATCAGAGGAGGAGGAGGAGGCATCTGCTTCCTCAGAACAATTTCTACCAATCACCACACACATTTTTTACCACTCTCACAGCTGTAGCTCTCACAGAGTTCCTGCACCCAGCACTGAGCCCTGCTGGCACAGGACTGGAGGATACAGCACAGCTGGCCAGCCCTTTCCACCTTGATATCAAACACAAAGGTTTGGCCATTGCAAAGCCATAAGGAATCCTAGAGGAAATGAGCCTGGAGAAGATGGCTTGTGTATGCTTTGTGGATAGGCTGGATGGGCCAAATGCAGAGTCCCAGACTGGCTCTGTCTCCCAAAAAGACAGACAGAAAAAATAATTTTAAAAAAATGTATTGGCTAAAGAAGCATTTAAAAGCAAAATAAAAACCCCAGTCTGGTTTGTAGTCTGTAACAGCTGAACACAGGGACATGCAGAGCATGTTTTTTGTTCCTTCAGTACAAAAGCCCTTGGTTTTTCTTCCTCCTCATTCCAGCATTCCCCCATCGGGGGTGGCAGAGACAGTTCAAGGCCTCCCAGTACTTCAGACAAAACTGGGCCTTGCTTCCCTGAGAACAAGTGGCTGTGACCTAAGGGAACCAGGGAGAATTGGGGAGCTGAAGAGCTGCAGAGGCTAAACCTGCTGCCCCTGGAGGATGGCCAAATAGTCACCATGCCCATGACCTGCACAGGCCAGTGCTGCCCTCCACGGTTTGGCTTCCTAAGGTGTGACTTTGGCTCACAGGCTGCATGGCTAGGTCACTTGGATTCCCTAGGGCTTGCCTGTGCTACAGCTGGTGCTCTGCATGCAGCATGTCTTTGACATGTCTTTGAGAGGGAGAGATTAACTCCTTTTTTAAGTATCTCATTACTGCTATATTTTTAAACACAGCTGGTTGAAAATTTTTCAGCAGAGCCATAAATAAATAAATACTTTGAGGAAATTTCCTGCGATCTGAAAACTTTACTGACTGGTCTAGCCTTTATCAGATTATGTTCCCTCTCCAGTATGCATAAACTCCACTTGCTTCTGCTTTCTCTCCTGTAAGGACCAAATCCATTGAAACATCAATGGAAATATCAAGATTTCACTGCCTGTACTGTTTGATATTCTAACAATCACTCTCCTGACCAGCACAGCAGTCACATATTCATTGTTGTCCCATCTGGTGATTTTTATTTTTCCTTGCAATCAGAGGTGTCACCTGCCAAGGCCCGAAGATCCAGACATTAAACCCTGACTCTGTCTGCAAAACACTTCTTTTCTTGCTCTTCAGGAGAGAGATGACAGAACGAAATCAGCTGGGAATCTGATATCTCTGATAGGTTTTCCTCGTTCACAGACCATCCTGCTACAAAGCAGGTTCTACAGCTGAGGACAACAGTCAAAATCACCATATGTCATTAAACCCTACCTAAAATAAATAGGAAAGACAACACCACCCATTACCTCCTATTAGCAGACTGTTAAGGAAAGCAAACAATCACCCACTTCTCAAGAAGCCCGAGACAGGAGGAGCATTTCTCTTCCAGTCGGTCCCTGCCTGCCTGTGGCAGACAAAGCCTGTTTAGTAATGTCTCTGCAAGAAGCTGCTATTACATAAATAGTAAATAAAGTTCAGCTGTGAAAAGGTGCTCCAAGCATGAGCATGCTCTGCACATGGAGCAATGGAAATGCTTGCTCCAGAAAGGCTGCCTTTCTACAGTACTTCTCATTTTAACAGGATGGTTCCTATTTAAACTCTCTTCAACCCTGAAAGAGATGGCTTGGAGCTCCCAGCCTCCTTACCCAGATGCTAACCCACTCCTTGTAGCCCAAAAAAGGAAATAAATTCATGAACAAATAATTTCCAGTACTTCTTTTCCAGGCTATTGTTATGTGACTGCATTTGGAAGTAAGAGAGAAAAAAAAACAAATACATGACTGTGGTCAGAGTCTGGCCTTGAACAGTGGAAGGAAAAAAAAAAAAAGAAACCTCAAACACCAAACCCAATCCTTGTTTTATATGTTTAGTCATTTTTGGAGAAAACTGTAAGTAGTAAAAAGACCAGGAATAAACAGTGACACCAGCTCCCGGGCTTTGGGGGTGACAACAGGAGATTCTAATCTACTCTTCCATCTATTAATGTATTCTGCTCAGCCTAAGACATTTTTAAAACCTATATAATCTAACTGAAGAAGTCTGACTTGTCTTCTGTTGCAAAGGACTAAGAAGCTTTTGTGTTGTGTTTTGCTTTATCATTTTAGAATTTCCTTTCAATGCACAAATCACATTTGCTTGAGAGGTTTTAGCAAACATTTCACAGAAAAGATCAGATGGCCTTCTCCAAAGACTCACTCAGCAGTGTTCTGGGAGGACAGAGCAAACCCTTGACATTTGCTTGTCTACCAGGAAATATAAATTTAGAACTCTTCGGATTTTCCAAAAATCCTTATATTACAGTCTAGTAAAGGAACATCAGGGGTATTAGATTCCTTTATTGTACAGAGACTACTTTAAGAACTCAGATGCTCTGCAAAAGCCATTCTCTGCCTCAAGGACACTTATCTCTAATTGCTTACAGAGACTGTCAATGCTTTCTTTGAGAAGGGAAATCTGTGAATGTCCCATAGCACTAAACAGCCCCAGAAAAACCTTCCACTGTTCGGTGCAAAGTCATCTGTAGATCAGCTCAGGCAGTACCTATCCTCCAAATTACATTAAATACTATCACTTCCTACAGACCACAAGTGCAGCATTATAAGTGGGAAGGAATAAGATCTTTCCCCTCCCTCTAGCAACTGTGAAAACTCACCTATCTAAGGGAAATACAATCTCAGAATTACCATTAGGGAAATTATTCAATATTTCTTAACTTAGAAAATACAATAAACTCTTTCAGGAAGAAAGGCACTCAGTTTAGTGAAAATGTTGCTCCATGACTTTAGATCCAGTTGTGCAGCTGGCACACTCTGCCCTGGGATGGGTAAAACAAGCCGCTCTCATGTAGTCACAGCTACAACGTGCTGCAGGATGTAATAGTTCTTCATGAAAGAGATAAGCTATATAAATATAAAATGTTAAAATGGGACAGAAAGCAGCTTCAAGAATTCTCTCTGCAAGCACAAAAGGGAAACAATTATAATTTCCCTCTGCATTTCTTGCCATCTGAAGTTTTTCTGTTTCTCTGCTTTACTTTGCCGATAACAAACATCTGTTGGGAGCATCCTGCCCTGTGCAAGAGAGGAACACAACTATTGCAACCTTCAGGGCTCTGTACTCAAGCAAAACCTCTGGAGATCCTCCTCTGTAAGAGCCACAAATAAACCTCTGCTGGTCTTACCTATCAACTACAAAATTCTTCCATGGAAAATTAGTCTTTTTTTGCAGCCCACAAGTAGTCCAAGTAGTTAAGGAGACCTTCAGAAGAAACATGATGAGCCTCTAATAGAGATGATCTCTTGAGGTCCCTCATGTATGTCTAAGGATCTTTATTTTAGCGTCTTCCTTTCCAGCTCTTGCCTTGCTACCAACTTTTACTCACATATTTCTTCAGCAGAAAGCTCTAGAAGCCCAAATCACCAGGCTCCAAGATAAAGCTGACCATCTGTGGCTCATTAACAGCTTTTGATCCTTTTTGGCCTGGTTCCTACATGCCCCTTGCAGATGCTGGCACCTCAGCACATGCCATGTCTGCTGCTTCCCTGACTGCCTGTAAGGAGACAGGTCAGCATAAAACCCTCCTAGCCTGCAAAGTGCTGTGAGATCACAAATGCTGGTGGGGACTTCAAAATGTTGCCTTTGAACCCTTGAGCCCCAATCCACCAGCTGAGGAGAAAGAAGGGAAGGAGAGGCACGGATCTCACTTCGAGGATGGCGTTTCTCCAAAATAACCTGTGGGGAGGCATCAGCCCTGCCTTTGTCTGCAGGTAGCCACCGTGCCCGGGCAAGGGCTCCCAGACCCGCTCTGACACGCAGCGCACTGGGCTTGCCTCGGCTCGGCGAGGGCTGGGAGCATCTGTACAGCAGTGGGCTGATGCCTGGGGAGGCACCCCCAGTTGTTCCTGATCAGCCTTCCCCAAAACAAGTAAGGGCAGGGGCACCCAGGATATGGCCCAACAAGCCTTTCTCAGCCCCACCAATTGCTGCTAGCAGCACTGGGACCTCAGGCAGAGAAGGGGAAATTAAAGACAGAAAACAGGGAGAAAAGGGGGTGCAAGGACCCGGCAGAGGCACCACGTCCTTTGGGAGGCAGCATGCACGCAGGGAACAGGGCCACACTAGAATCCTCAGCTGCAATCCTGTTCTCCCTTCTCATTGCGAGGTCTGAGGCTGTGTGCTGGGAGAAAGGAAGATTATTCACAGTAAGCATGAGGAGGGATGAGTGGCACAAACCCATTTTTAATGCCTTTTCTATCCCATGCCCTGTCTAATTCAGCTGGACAGCAGTGAAGGCAGCAGCTATGTTAAGGCCTCTTCAGTCTTTTATGCACAGGGAGTGACCTGGGATCAACAGAGAAGAAAAAACCATAACTGTGCAGCTGTCTGACATCTCCCACCACTCTTCCACTCCAAAGGCACTGATTCCAAGGACACAAACACCTCATCTGAGATCTCTTTTCTAATTCAATTATTTAGCTTGCAGATCAAAACACTTGCCAAATGGAGGAGTCCTACTACAAATAGGCTCCTCTTCCTGCAGAGTAAAAGAGTCATCCCTTCACTTAGACACAAAGAGCCTCTGGCAACACAGTGCCATTAAAAACATTATGTTTCAAAGCATTCCTCTGAGCAAAAAGCCTCTGACTGCAGTTCAGGCTGTTACTCGGACAGCTATAGGGCATGGCCGTAAGCAGCCCCCCAAGACAGTTTGCCCGCAGCTTTTTGCAAATAGATACCAGAAGAGGATGCATCTGAATCCCTACCTGCTCCCCCAAACAGTGCTGTAAGTCAGACAAGAAAGGAGGGGGGAAAGAACCTGCCCAGGTTTCACTGAAGCAATCCTATCCTCGAGAGGTAGTTCCCAATTAAGGCATCAAGCCAAGTTTTGCTCATGTCCTGCCATTGGTGTCCACACAGCTGCTCCCTACTGGGTTGCCTGTGCCTGCAGGGGTCAGATTAGCACTCAGGTACCCCTGCATGTCCCCAGACAAGGGCTCAATGTGCTCAGGAAGAGCAGCCATTTGTAACCCTGCTGTACCTCCCTGATGTTCCTGCACCTCCTTACAATTTAAGGTACCTCTTTGCTGACCTGAACATCTCCTCTTGCACCTGGGCACAATACAAGCCATGGACTTGGCCTTAGCAGCATCTGTTAGAGCTTATTCTTGGCTTGTGCACTGCAAGGTAATGCCTCCAGAGCAGGAGAAGTGCAGTCCCAGACCCCCTGTGGAAAGAAGGCACACAATATTTATGTAATAGTACGGTTCAACTTGAGATTGCATGCTGCAAGCAAAACACTGTTATTACACTGGCACTCTCTTCTTCCAGCTACCTTTCAAAGCACAATGCTGCAACAGAAAACTGGCTGACAGGAGAGAATTAAAGACATAACTGGCTCCTTTCCTTTCCCTACAGCCACAAGCTCTTGCTCTCCACTTGCAGCTCTCCAGCTCCGCAGGACCTGCCCCAGAGTAAGGCATGCACAGCAGCAGGATGGTACCAACACCACCTGCAGTGCCAAGTGCCCCTTTGGGAAAGCATTAACTGGAGCACATGTAGCCACTGATGTGAGCTGGAGGCTGAGGAAGGTGAGACTCAGCTATGGACAACTCTCAGCTTCAAGGCGGGCAACTTTCAATCAAGCTTTACTGACACTCGACTTTGACCTCTTTTGAGCAGGGCACGGTGGAAGATGGAACATGGAACGTGAGACTGACTATCAGTCTGTACTTAGCTGCAGTCCTGACCTGCCAAGGCACACATGTCCTTTTCATGCTCTATTTTTATCTCCTTTCACATTTGCCTCACTGTTTTGAATGGGAATGTAGGAACAGTCTCCCACTACAAGTTAACATGGTTTATCTGTCACAGCTGTGTCCCAATCTTGGTTAAAACTTGTAGACACAACTGTAATACAAATAGTAATTTAGGTTTTGGAATATGGTGATGGGGGAAGATGGCATAGCAGGCCTTTCTCAGGCTTTCATCGAGAGAGTCAAGAAACCTGTACTTATCTTCACTGCTAAAACTATGCTAAAACTGGGTCATACTCACATTTTTGTGGCTGATGAAATTTGCACTTGTTTGCTTGGTCACTAGTTTGGGAAATTTTTTTAAAGGTGGTTCTTTCAAGTGGCTCGGAGGTTAGGGATGTCCAAAGCTAACCCCAGGGAGATTACAGGGTCAGGCATCAATGATAAACACAGCCTGCCACTTCCTCTTGATTTTGGTCTCTTTGTGCTCCTATTCTCTTCTCCCCACACTTGCAGCCGAGGCAACTGTGAGGAAACAGGACAACTGTATATTTAGCAACTATGTTCCTGCCTAAATTGCTACATGATATAAGTAGCAGACCCTTCCTTCCAGAAAAGACCACAGGCTTCATGATGTCATTAGCAGGATCCCACAGCCCCTACTGCACATTCCCCATTAGGCAAGCACAGCCAGCTTTAGTGGGAGCTGGAGTAGACTGGTGCCTGTCCTGTGAGACACATGGCTGGCTTGTCCTGTTTTAGCCTTGTAAACCTGATCACTCTTCCCTAAGGCTTCCTGAAACTGGCTCCATATGTCCCTACCAAGAGGTGAGTAGGGTCAGCAAACACACCCAGGCTCCAGCAGCTCCAGCTCTGTACCTTTGTATGGACCTCCCTTTCTCAGCATCCATCACCAAACTAATGGGCTGCATGGTCATCTGGCATAGTTGATCATGAGCCCAAGACTTTCCTCCTCTCTGCTGCCTGGGCAGCCACCTCTGACAGGAGCTGCAGCTGGGGTGACAATAGCAGAACTATTCTTGCAACATTTACAGTACCTTAGGCACCCAGAGCAGCAAGGTCCTCAAAGGCAAGCAGTCCTGATGTGGCCCTGGACTCTTCCTCTACAGCATTACAGAGGTGTTCAGGCACAAGCTGGCAAGGAGCCAGGAGCTCAGCTCCTCATCTGCTGGAAAACAAACATCTTTTCCCTTCAGGCAAGTCTCAGACACCCCAAGGGTAAAATCAGAATGACTAAAGGTGATGATGGACACATCTAAAGCAGCTAGCATGCCTCTCTGAGGAGCTCTTTATGCACCAGCTGCTCACAGCCTTGTCTCACCCTACATGCCTCCAGCTGCAGAAATGCCTGACAGCTACAAGCCTGATACACTGCTTGGCCAGCTGAGGGGTACAGAAGTCTCCAGAGGGACTCAAGAGCTAGTAGATACCAAGCCCTCCTCCTGCAAGGGTCCCACAGCTCTGCTGTGGTCTGGCTAGCCATGTCCCGAAGAACTTAGTAATGGGGTGTTCCAAACGCCATTGCAACTGGATAACTGGGGCCATCTTGCTCTCTTTCTTCCCAGATGACTCTGGCTTAGAAGCTGCACTGCAAGTGCTTACAAGCCAGGATATGCCTGAATAGCCACTTAGGAAACAGGGTCCACTTCCATGCAGGAGAAGGTGGTCAGGACTAATCTGGGCAGCTGTTACACTGGTTACAGCACCACTGTCCCATAAACTCATCAAGCGTGACCCTGTACTGAAAAGTGAAGAGGGGGAGCTGTTCTCAATGCACAAGTCTTACTGACTCCCCCTTGCATCATCAAAGTCTGCCCAGGTATTTTTGAAATATCCCAGCCAGCATGTTTCTGAACACTCGACACTGGAACTCAAACCCAACCCTTCAATCTGACAGTACTTGGGTTTGTTAAACAAGCAGCTTTCTTCTGGAGAAATAAAACACAAAAATCATATGCCCATCACCATTCAGCGGTCCCAAAGAAGTCTCTCACTGACAGGAGAAGGCTCTAAAGAAGCTGGACTAGCCAGTCCTTTTTACCACCCATGGACAACAAACAGCAGGAATCTTCCCGCTCCAGAGGGGACTGCCATCCACAGAGAAGTGCTGGAGCAATGAAATTGCTCTCCACATCAGCTACAGCTCAGGGAGCAATTTGGGACAGAAAGCACTAAATTAAATTTCTTCAGCATCCAGAAGACTATTGGCTTCCAAATAATTGTCTATTTGTGTGCGTGCATGCACAAGAATCCTCGCTCCGTGGTCTGTCTTTGCGCCAGCATACTCCCAGCGCTGCGACTCTCTAGGGACAAGGCCCATACTTGTATTCAATCTTGGCTTTGGCTCTCAAACACTAAGGTTTTAGATTATGTTTTAAAAAACATTTTATCTGGCAACTGGGCTGTTAATGGATGTGATGTTTTTGCTCTCGCCTCCTCCCCACCTTTAAAAGCTTGGCACTAAAGGGCTTCTTTGAAGATAAGGCCAAATTTTCAATTTAAGGGAAGGAACTTCATAAAGTAGATTTGAAGGGATGGAGAGGAGGAGGGGGAAAATAAGAAAAACAGCCAACCCTGGAGCTACTTAGCCTGTTGAGATGTACACTGTACAGCACATAGGATTACAATGGCCTCTCTGTACCACCACTGCCTGGAGCCAGAAGTTCGCTGCAGCTGCACTGCTGCTACCTATGCGAGGCTCCCCGGGGGTCACACTCAGAGAGGGCCTTTGCTGTAGCTGCACACCAGCCTATCCCCCAAACCAAAAGCATCCTGCAGCCCCTACAGAACCCACATCCACCCAGCAGGGGCACACGTCCCCAGAGGCAACCACAGGAGCTGCCCACTGGGCTGTCAGCGCCACAGGAGGCACTCTGCTGAAACCAGCTGTGGTCCTCATCCAAGGGGTTTTTGAGGGCCAGCAAATCTATGGTCTCTCTTGATCTCTAGCAGATCTATCCTCAACACCACAAGGAGGCAGGGAAGTGCCATTTAGTTTTGAGGTGGAGGGGTGAGGCAAAGAGCAACTTGCCCCAACCTGGGGGGAAATCTGTGGTGTAGAGGAGAACTGAAGGTAGCTGCCCTCACATCCCAGGCTTGCACCTTAAAACACTAGCATCACTAAGCAACGTGGCTGCTCTCCCTAAAAGTACCAAGATAAATTACAGTGTCGTTAGCAGAAGAAGCTGAATTTTGCTGTATTTCAGGACAATGTATCCATGTTTGAGGTGCATTTCTCAAAGACTACCTCAGTATGTTTGTATTAGCACAGACTTTCTAAGCCACACTAAATTCAACACATTAATTCTCAGGGCTCTGTCTAACCTGTCCTTCTGTCAACTAAAAAGAACATAAAAAGTAACCTCATTCTGGTATTTGAAAACTGACAACACAGTTCTGGCAGGGATCTTCACACCCTTTCCCCCTGCACTCATGATTTAAAGAACTGCAGAAGGATATATATCTGAATGCAGACTGATGCACAGTCTTCAGATATACAAGCTTGTTCAGACTTGCCTACATTACAACCAGTGAACGCATCCCTGCATTTGGCAGGGCCCTGGGTCTATGGCTGTGCATGAAAGTACAACCTGCTAGCTAATCCCTCTGCCAGGGTGGACCTGAAAGAGCTAAAATGGTATTGCCGCTGCAGGGCTCGAGGTGAAAGATTTACTGCCTTTGCCAGGTACAGAAGTTAATGAAAAATGATTGCTTTCCAAAACACCATCTGGCTTTTACACACACACCTAGAGACACCACAGCCCAAAAACTCTGCAAACTTGACAATGGTGGGTTTCCACAGGGGAGACATGCTGTGGTGTGGACTTTGCCCAGCAAGCCTCCAAAACTCTGCACAGCCACAAAGTGTAGTCGCCATCCTCACATCTAATGGCTGCTCAGCGAAGATGACTGGACACAGGGCAGCAACCTCTCAAAAGCAGCTGAGCAGAAAGCAAGGATAAAGTCTGGCTCTCACCTCTGTGCTGGCACAAGGGCAAAGAAGCTCGAGCACGTCCCACACGCTCCCTGATGCACATTTCTCTCCATCAGTGCCACTAGAGCCAAAATAAATTGGCACTGCCTCTTACTCAAGAGCTCCTACAACACACAAAGGCAGCCCTCAGAGCCCCTCACAGGCACCCAGTCTAGGTGCTCTGCTACCAACCCCATCAGGCTCCCATCCCAGAGCTGAGCCTCCCGTCCCATTTGTCTTTTTGCAGGGAAGAGAGGCCATTTTAATAAAAGGAGCGTGTAACATCCTCGGGGCAGGGATCTGTTGCTCCCTGTTTAAGCAGAAAGCTCTGCACCACCATCAGCAGCTCTGGGACTGTGTAAGCACCAAGTGGTTTCTTTCCCTGCAATAAATATCTTTCTGAGCTTTTCAGCCAACTTGCTTCCACTGCATCCATACTCCTTTTGTCTTGGCTTCCCATGGACACTCAGACAGCTGTGTTGCTGGAGCACACACTCCTGTGGAGAGATTTTAGAAGACTTATGCACAAATATGCATACAAAGCAAATATGATGTAGTATGATTCGGAGCCAAGAGGAACTAAACCCAGCATCAGGAAACAGAAAAAGATGCATGCAATACCTTACGTTGAACAACTACCCAAAGTACATTTAGAAACCTGAAAGATGATATTTACCCCCATTCCACTTAAGGACCTGCAATTCATTAGTCATTATTTGCCTTAAATTGTTCTTGTGGCCTAGAAACTGGAATACATAACAACCTCTTAAACTGAGACTGACCACAGGAGCACCAGAACATACAGCAGCAGGTTTTTTCCCTCAGGATGTTTTCAGTCTAACCAGAAACAGGAAGTCTCTGAAGATTTTGCAAGAGAACTTTTTCCTTGTGGGATATCCCATCCTAACTGCAAAAGTCACACTGCAAATTTTTAGCCCGGGAGGTAACAGTTTAAACCAAAAGATTTGCAAGCCTTGGTCTGTAACACACCAGCAGTAATATATCAAAGTCACCTCTGCACATTAAAGAAGTCCAAGGGAATTGTGCCTCATGTCTCTGAGGCACTTGGCCTAAGATATTAAAAAGAACAACCCACCATTATTTACTGCCAAAAGAACTTCTGCTAACCTGGAGTTACTTTTGCCTACTGCTGTTGCAACACCTTGCAGGCTGAGCAACTACACTGAGCCCAGTTGAGCTCAAGTCTCTGAAAACCCACCTGCAGGCCAAACTGGGCTAAAACAACCAGCATGGTCCCCAAGACATTTTTCCTTGTCATTTCCCCCCTGCTTCAAGAGGCACACAAGTCAGGATGCTGGGAGACAGCCTGCCTTTTCCTGGGAAGAGTGATTTTGGCGGCACAGAGGTGCCTCTCCAGTCCTGTGGCAGTCTTCAGGAGGCTCAGCACAACAGAGAGAGTCCTCCCGAGTACACCTGAGTACTGCTGAGAGACATGAGGGTACAGGTCAGCTGGCAAGACCCAACTTAGACAGTAGTATCTGCCCCCCGTCCTAGCACTCAACCCATCAGCACAGGGTCCAGTTCCATTTTCTGCATGGGAACTGTAAGGCACAGGGCTGTGGAGAACATTTAAGCTCACAGTAGGGCATGTGCGTGGGCTGAAGACGCCCAAACACCTCCACTTCCCAACACGTGATTTCACCTGAAGTGCCTTTCCTGTCCTGTCGCCTCTGTTCCCTCCCACAGCTCAGGTAGAAGAAGCAAGAGTTGTTTTTTTTTTTCCTATGCTTGTTACCAGATTGCAAGGTTTCTGTGCTCCTAAGGGCATGTGGTTCAGGAATAGTCCAGGAAACACTGGCAGGTAGATCTGGTGGTGTTTCAGTCAAGTGTTTCACTAACAATGACAAGAAACTACAAAAATTTAGGTCTGCCCTAAATGAGTAACTTTTCTTAACTCAGGAAAGGCAGTTTCTCCTCTGCAGCACTGGGAGTACCGGCAGGTATGCAGCAAGCAGGCTGCTTGCTTCATAGCCCTGTCCGTGATGCTTCTTGCTCAGCAGGAGGCTCCAGCTGGCTCCCAAAGAGTCAATTATGCTAGCCCTAGTAAGGCAAGGAGGAGCTGTACCAGCATCATGAAAGTGTTACAGGGCTGCCAGTTTGGTACTGAAGATTTGGAGGGATCTGTCTGCTATTATTTTTGAGGACACTGCAGAATTTCAAGCACTGAAGTGGCAGAGCAATGATTCACCTGTCCTTCTATGGAGCAAAACTCCAAGCCAGGAGTCTCACATTCTGAGAGCTGGAGAGACCCCTGCAAACACCAGACACTGGGTTTTACTTTGCAATCCGAAACAATCTCTGGCTCTGTATCGTGTCAGCAGAAGGCACAGAAAAGCTGCACTCTCCTGCAGGGATTACATACAACTCTTCAGGGATACATAGAACTCATACAACTTACATGTTAGTTTGGAGCACACACATGCAGAATCATGCAGCTCCAATGCTTCTTCATTGTGCCAAGCAGAGAAGAAATGTGAGAATTCAGCTACTTGTACTGGGATTTCTCTCAAATAAAAGTCCTGTGGACGTGTGTGTATGAGTGGGAGAAAACTGACTTTGCCTTTCCGAGCTGCACTGACTCTCTGTGCACCATTCAGATGAACCTGCCTCACATTCCCCAGCAGGAAGCAGGGAGGACTGCACTGTATCTGACTTTAAGCCTCACTGCAAACACCTATTGGAACCTCTTCTGCTTGGTATATGCAGGATGAGTACCTGTATCTGAAGGGGAGAATTAAGGAAAGGACATGGAACAAAGCTCCATTTACTTCTTGTAAGAGAATATCATGCATCCAGCAGTGAGCTCACAGTTCTTCCTAATTGTCCTATTTACTTCAGAAGATCCACACATGTCTCCTAGCAGCATGGGAATTTATTTCACACCATAAATTTGTTTCTTTAGGTCACTTAAATAAAACAGAACAAATCTTCACTGCAAACCCATGATGTGTTTCTGCTGAAATCCTCCCCAAGACATGAACTTCAATATTCAACCCATTAATTGAATCGTCTGCCATATAAGTACATAGGCTTAAATCTAAAGGAAACCTCCTCTTAATCATAGGCATACTAAGTCAGTTAGTTTCAAAAGAAAACTAAGATAAAATTCTACTTACAAAATGCCCACATTCTTCTAATATTTTCTACGGTAGTTTTTTAGCCCATGGGAAAAGAAATTTTAATGGCAGACTGCAAGTAGACATATCAAAAAGACACTATGGTAGCAATGTAGAAATTAAGAGAATTGGGCACCAAGAAAAACATTTAAGACATGCTGGGAATTACATGCGGGTCCTGAGTGTGTATATGGATTCCTGTTATCCCACTCACATAATGCTGCAGAGAGGTCAAGAGAGTTTCTTTAAAACGAGCAAGGACAAAAAAGACCAACTTTAATAGATGTGAACCGCCTTTCCCACAATGCCAGTGAAATAACACTTGGGGTACCAGAATCAGTTAGGTAAATGCCCAAAGATAGATTTGTCTTAAGTACCTTCTGCCAGCCAAGGGTATTGGTTAAAGTCTATTATTTTCCAAAGGAAGTGTTAGCATCTTCAGAGCACTTAAAAAAGTCTTATTTGGACATGGCTACAAATTCAGCATTCCACCACTCCCCAACACATTTTCTATTTAGTCACCATCCAGACTATCTGCCACAGTTGCAGTCCAAGCGGGGAGGCATGTGTGCACAAATCTTACAACATCCCACTGCCGGGCAGAAAATTACTTCCCCTGACCCAAATCACTCCTCATCCTTGCACCAGGGTTAAAAACTCTATGGTCACAGAAGAGAACAAAAATTCTACTAACAGACAGACTACCCACTTCCACTTTTCTTTGCTGCAGCAGCAGCCCCTTCACAGAGCACACACCGAAATGCCTTCGCATCTGCCACAGACAGCTCTTGCCTGTAAACTCCCAGCAACTTTTGACAAGAGTTGGAGCAATGGAGGATGGATCTGCGGCTTACTTTGCACAGCTTCTCCTCCTCCCTCACTGCTCACTCACCGTGCCTCCTCGCCCAGCCGGCAGCGAGGACCGGGGCAAGGTCGTGGACCAGGCTGCTGGGGAAGTTCCAGGCGAGCCCGGGAGCACGGCGGAGCGTGTGCATGCGCTGGGCCCTCCATTAGTTCTGGCCAAGCCGCCGAGAAGGAAGAGCTGGAGGGACACATCCGAGCCCCCACATCTCACCTGCCTGCGCCAAAACAAGCCCCGTCCCGGTGGGGACCAGCGGGTCTCCACTACTCCCTTGTCACCAAGGTCCCTAGGCAGATCCCCTTCCTCACATCCCCACAGCAACTTCCCGAACTCTGCCGCTGCCTGAAGATGGATGGGGCGAGAGCCCTGCACCCCCATCGCCCGCCACCACCGCGCGTCCTCCCAGCCCCTCGCCAGGGCCACCAGGCCCGGGCCCCCTTCTCTTTCACTCACCGCGGTCTCCAGTGGAGCAGGCGGGGGAAACACAAAGATGCCCCAAACGAAGGGAAGCAACAAAGAGGTTTAACTCCAGGAGCTGGGAACTTCCAGGCCGGATCTGCGGGGAATTCACTACACACACACACACACACACACACACACGCACACACGCACACAGAGAAAAAAAAAAAAAAGAGAGGAAAAGAAGGGGGAAAGCCTGTTTTGGGGGGAAGGGGAAAGTGAGGGGGCCCTTGCTGTGGGGGTGATGGTTGTGCTTTTTTTGCGGGTTGGAGCTGGGGATGGGGGGCCGCGCTGAGCTCAGGCACGGCGGGAGGAGGAGGAGGAAAAGGAGGAGGAGGAGGAGGAGGGAAGAGGCGCCGGGATGCGGGAAGCTAGACCCTCCATACGGGAGACGGCTTTTGGATGACTGAACTGCCAAACAATTCCCTGCTCCGACTACTCCTGCCCCAAGAGCCTCCCTCCTTCCCCTCCCTCTGAAGAGGAGGGAAGAAGAGGAGGAGCCAGAGAAGGGAGAAAACTCCAAGTAAAACCCTTTCCCCAAAGCCGGGCAGTGGCTGAGCCCGGTGCTCCGTCCGCACCATCCCGGTGCCCCCAGCACTGCCAGGCGGGAGCCGCGGGCCCTCAGGGCCGCTCCCCGCCGCCCACGCTCCCGGGCCGGCGGAAGCGGCGAGGTTGGGACGAAAAGTTTGTTGTGGGCGAGGAAGGCGGCCCCGCCGGCCCGGGGTGCGGGGCGAGGGCTGGCGGGGCCCCGGGGCGGGAGTCCCGGGCTGGCACCGCCGGCTGGAGCGGCACCAGCGGCTCACGGAGCCCCCGGGCGCCCCTGGGCGCCCCATCCTCGGCGGTCACCAGTTGTAAAAAATACCAAAAGGATGAAAAGGTCTTTTCTTAAAGCCACCCCTTCCTAGCAGGTGCTTGCTCTCACGGGAAGTGTCTCGGGTACAAATGTTCAGGAAAAGCAGTGACACCACTCCCTGAGATTAAACCCCATCACTTCCTCCTCACTGCGTCTCCCTGCACCAAAGAGTGAATTCATGCTCCAAAACTTAAATTTACCCACAGGTGCAGGGAAATCTTTGTTCTTTCAAGGCCCTTCAGAAGAGATTATCTTGAAACAAATCTGTTACTGAAAGGTCAGGATAGGTTTCTCACATTTTTGCCGTGTACAGAAGAGCATAGATGACAAACATGATCTGTAGTTTCTAAATGTGAAGTGCTTCAGTCTTCAAAGAAGAAGGTGAAAGAGTTGACGTTTTTCATCATGTCATCCTGGGTTTCAGAGTTATTCCTTCTCAGTGATACTTTAAGAGAGTTCTGATCTCCCGGCTTACTCATTTCTCATAAGGATGATGCAAAGGATTTAGTGGGGTTTTTTTTTCTATTTGTATTTGGGGTTCTTACTTCCTTGAATTATTACCTGGGTACTGAAAAGATTTAACCTGATTTTTCTGTAGATTTTTTTGAGTTCAAAGGGAATGTGTGAAGATGGCTTCTTCAACTTTCATTTCAATGGGTAAGCTTATCAGCTTTGAACACAAAGCTTAAGCTTTGAACACAAAGACTTACCAGGTTGAACACAAACTTCCTTCCCCTGAAATGTTAATTTTGCTCTCTAATTATCTTTTAAAGAATTGTTTCCAAGGTTCCAAGTTTTTTCCTTATATTGCTCAGTAACACACTCTCAGGTGCTAAATCCATATGTAGACACCTCACTAAGTGGCCTAATTTTTACAAGTGCTAAGACCTCTAGCACCTGCCTTGTCTGAAAAATGCTTTTTTCCTAATTTAAAGCAGTCATAAACTCTCCTAAATTAAAGCAGGAATTGAATTAGCCCTGACTAGTTTTAGGCTTACAGAGGTGGGAAGAAAAAGGCGACAGAGCAGAATTAGAGCTACCTTGTGCAAAGAAGTGCCCCAGGGCTTGTTAAACAGTATGAAAGGAAAGATTGCAGCCCTGCAGGATTAAATTGCCTGTTTATCCCTGGGGCTGAGGGAATAGATGGATGCAGGAGTGCCCTTCACATGCTGTGCTTTTCACCTGCCTCCCAAAAGAAATGCATTGGGACAAAGCAGGGTGCTGGTTTGTGCAGCCACGTCCCCTTGGCATCCCTGGACAAGCCAGTGGCAGTCCTGCTCTCTGGAAGCTCTCTTGTTGCTCTGCTGGGGATGCCTGCTCTAGGCTGGCATGCATTTGTCTCAAAGTCCCTGCCAGCACCGACTTCTGGATGCCCCTGGCCTGTCTGAAGCTCGAAGTAGTGTGAAAGGCAAAACCCCCTCATTAACCCCAGTTCCTCAGGCATAAGGAAACTTTTACTCTGGGCATTGACCAAGCATAGCCCATGGCTGGGGGGTGGGGGTGTCCCATCTCCTGGAGATGTCAGAGCCCCCTGATCCTTGGCTACCAATTTGCACGTATTGGCCCTGTCCCTCTCTGGTCCTAGACAAAATTCCCACTGCTGCTGCTGTCGGATGCAAAGGTTTCTCCTTGGGGCTGCTGAAACTCCAGCTGTTTGATATTGTGAGGAGCAAGGCAGGGGGCACAGAGGGACTCCGCATGAAAGGGCGAGCTCAAAGGAAACCGGACCCTGGCATGTCGGCATGATACTCAGTGGGTAACAGGCTCAGTTAAATTTGCTCATTCAGCCAGCTAAGAGGGAGAGTTTTCTCATCTGTCTTGCTATGTTTAATTCATCCACACATGCTTCCCAATTACGGTGGGAGTAATAAACAGAAAGGGATGTTGGGGGTGGGGGGAAACCAGTCCCCAGCCACCAAACCTAGGCCCCTTGAAAAAATGTGAGCTGCACACTGCTGACATTTGCTGTCCTGGGAGCTGCTTTTCAGCAGCTCTGTCTCTGAGTCCTTAGGAATTTTAGCCCAGATTCATACCTGAGTTTTGTTGTTTTCTCTATTTTTTTTCCAGAAATGTACATTGCAGGAGATGTGTTGCAGAGTGCTGCTTTAGGTGTACTGTGTCTGCCGCCTGAGGTAGGCAAATCTCCCAATAAAAATCACCATGGTATGCTTGCCTCCACTGAGGCTCCCAGGCTCACCACAGGGTTCCTCTACCTCTGCACTTTGGCAAAAATGAAAACTTGATGGGGGGAATTGAGCTGTGAGGCAAAGACAAGATGGATAAAATGCTCCATCATAGAGTGAGTTCAAAGCTGTCTGGCAATGTTTTTGTAAATTCAGGATAAGTTTGTGGAAGGATGGATAAGGAATTGATGACTAGCTCAGTTCCAGGAGTGGCCCATGGTCCAAAGTGACCAGAAAGTCGTCTTGTGTACTGTGGAGAGGAGAGAGGAAAGACTCACATTATGAGGGGACGTGAATGGGAAGGCCCCAGTTCAAAGGAGTTTCAGCATGAGTTTTACTTTGTTTACCCTCTTGTAAAGCTATTTGTTACTTTGATAATCCACAGGAAACGGGATCATTTCTCTCCAGCATGTCAAATTAAATAAACAAATAAAATCTTGTTTGGATGGTGAGAAGCTTAGAAAGGAAAGTGTATTTGTATAGGGATTCAGGAACTAAGCATCTTTCAGGAGCAGAAGATTAAGAGAGAAATCAGAAAAACAAAGGGGGAAGTGATTCAGTCATCAAAACTCAGACATATTAAAGAGGGGGGGGTGGGATGAAAGGATGAGAGATAGGGACTGCCTATATTAGGAAATCTCTGCTGGCGTAAACTAAACCAACTTGATGTCAGTTTAGTTTTACCACTAGGGTCCAAGTCAGGGACATAGACTTAGCTGTGACAAGTTCATCTTGATGTCAGACAGAAAAATGATATGTTCACTGGCATTTCTTTTATTTCAGAATATATATGTTACCCCTTATGCACGAACACAAACACACACAAGGTATAACATATGTATTTTGAAATTTAAAAAATTGCAGTGAACCAGTACTAGTTTCTACCTCTGAGAGAGGGGTTGGCAGCAAGATAGTTTTATTAGTACTGTTCCTGTTTCAAACATGATAAAAACAATACAAAAGAAACACAGTCCCACAAAGGTATCATTCTCTTTTCTTGCAGTGATACATATATTGGTATAAAATATGTTATATATTGGTACAAAATGTGTTACATATGGGTACAGCTGTGCCAGCTGGGTTCTATGCCACATAGCCACAGGGGATGTTGTAAAGAACTACCATTCTGTCTGTAGTCAGGTCATTGATAGGAAATACTATGGAGAGTTAGTGAGTTCCCAAGTCCATTTGTTTCCTTGTCTTAAAATGTTCAGGGATCAGCAGCCAGAGAGATCCTCTTGTGTTTGGCAAATGTTTTACAACATTACTGAACACTTTGAGTGGAGGACAGGGTCTTTAAGAAAATGTTTTGTTAATGGGAAATTATCAAAGGCAATTGCTAAAACTTTTTTTTCATGAGTAAGAAGATCAGACATGCCCTAAATAAATAGCTTTTTTCCCCACCCCCTCTAGAATCCTGCTTTCCTTCTTCAGAACTTAGCAACTACTCTCCTACAATTTAAATCTTCTCTTGCAGTGAAAGCCAATATAACCACATTTGTGATGATGACCACACACCTCACTGCCACTGCTGGATGTTGGAAGTCCTGAGACAAGAACCATGAACCTGCTGTGTGCAGAAAGATGTAGGACATGGCCTCCTGCCTTTTGGTTCACTGCCAAAATCCATCTCAGAATAATGATAAGAAATGCTCCCCTGATGGACAGAATGTAAAACCCAGACCATGTATGTCATCTTTTGCAGTGACAGTATTGTTCTGTGCAGTTAAATAGGTGCTGTATTTTATCCAGATACAGTGATATTTCAGTGGCAGGCAAGCTTATTCTCACCCTTGAGTGGGAAATTCTTTGGAAACTTTTGGATGCGTGTACAGTAGATAGACAGGACAGGGTGGTGTAAAGTAGTTCACCTTTCCAAGTGAAGATGGGAACTTGGGCAGTAGGTGCTGAAAGTAGGACTTTCATGGGTGAAAAGCATTAGATAGAATGGACCACTTCAAATGAACATTGTGAATTTCAAATTGGAGGAAAGATGTATATGTTTTAGCATATGCATTCAGATTATATGTATGTACATAAAACTGCAGCATCACCAGCTCTTTAAAAATCAGTTTGGGTTTTTTTTTTTTTTTTTTTTGTGTGTGTGTGTGTGTGTGTGCACCCCTTCAGCTGGAAATCGTAGGGGAGTGCGAGATGTTTCAGTAGTTGCTTGGGTGGCTTTGACTGATCCTTTCCCCCGGTATCCATTTTTAGCTTTGTAGAAGTTTGTTGGAAAAAAGCAGGTTTTTTCTTCTCACGTGCAATTCGTTTTCTCTGTGAAGCCTCTGCATGAAAACTTGGTGCTACAGTAGTTGATGGGAATCTTATTCTCAGCTAAACAGACTGCTGGGTTTAGGATTTCACACTTTTTATTATTCCCTAATCTGTAGTAGGCTGTTGCAAGTTTACGGACAACTACAGTGAAGATCGGGAGGCATCTTAAAGGTGTTCCAGGTTACTGCTGAGGACTGAAAAGATCCCTTTAGGTGGAGTGTAGTCCCTGGATAATTACACCTGCAGGAAATAGCTACCTGTCATGTCTGTCAACAAGGGAGCTTACCTTTTAAGGCACACAGATCTCCCTTTACATCTCATTCTTTCTTTGTTATAGTCCATTTATTCACCTATTATTCACCTATAATCTCTCTTCCCTTACTACTTTCCCACACACCTGTTGCCTTTCCATCTTTCATTGCTTAAGGCTTGTGCTTACCCTGTCCTCTGCAACAGCCCTCAAACAAGTCCTTAACTTCAGGAAGTGAAAAGGCTGGGGTTTCCCAGTCTCCCGGGCCCCCACTAGCCCTGCATCTGTCCCCATGCCCCCGCCACCCCCATCCCTTGCCCATCGCCCACATCCTGAGCATGAAAGCCAGCCGGATTAATCTGGCACAGAGCACATTGTGTGTGAGTCATGACAGGCTCACTAAGGCGTGCAGTGCTGATAAAAGGCAGCTCTGATGGGCTCTGTCAGGGATCGCAGAGAAACAGTGTGGAAAAAATCTGCTAACCCACATCCCAGCCTGGCAGCCAGGGCCTGGAGACAGCCAGGCACCGAAGGGAGTGTGGGGAAACCCCTGTGGCACTGGCAGGTCCCACCGTGGGCTCAGCCAGTGGGGAAGCCCCTGGTCCCAGGCATGAGCTGGTGCTTCCTGGAATTATCCAAGAGCTTATGAAGAGGAGGGCTGGTGCAAGCCTCTATGTTGTGAGGATGCACTCTGGGATAACCTCTCTCTCCCCAGCTGACCTTCTGGCCAAAGGACATTCCTGACCCACAATGTCAGAGGTGTCACTCTCCTTAAACCTACCTTCCCCTGCTCTGCCAGTGGCTAGCCCTGCTAGGGGAGCCTGAAGGAGAATGCTCTTGTCTAACTTGGAGGACATGTCTCTCAAAACAGTGTTATTTTACCAACCTGCACTTTGCCTTGTTTTTCATATGACCCTTTAATATCATCTTCATCAGTATCTTCAGCTCTCTGGTGTTCAGTCTTGCAGACACTGATGTTTGAATCATTATGAGTTCCTCTCCTTTTGGTCAGCCAGGCTATGCATTGCCTATCTGCAGTATCCTCTCAATACTCTCCTCTCTACTTGTATATGGTGTCCACTGAATACCATCATCCTACTGTAATCTGGAGACTCAGGCAAAGACAAAAAGAGAAAGAGCTTGTCTTACAGCTCCATGCCTCTGGGCATGTATGCCCTGCTTTGTCTTTTCATCAGGCTGTGCAGAAATACACTTCTACTGCATTTTAAAGAGCAGGATAGCAGAACACCTACCAGTATTTCTTTGAAACTTTAGGAGCTAGGTGTTCTCTTAGAAGAAAGAATCACGGGTGATGCCAAGGCCATGGTGTTCAGGAATGTGCAGCCTCTGAGAACAAGGGTTAGGTGAACTTAAAAAAGGTATATAACCTAGTATTTCTGATCTTTTTTAATCCAAAGAACAAACTAACCTTTCAGGGAGAAAAAAAGAAATCCACACATTCTTTTGTGGCATGATACAATGCAGCAGTCAGTGGTTATAGGCAAATAAAATTCAGGCAAAGCTTTGAAATTCTTCATTTTTCATTTCTACCAGCTGCTTTTGTTTGTCGCCATTTCATTTGACTGCATGTGTTAGATATTCCATGAGGCATGACTGTATGGGTGGGAATTTGGAGAAGGATGCTGTAATCCACTTGCAGACTGCCTTCTGAAGTCTTGCAAGACACCAGTGCTCAAAATACTGCCATTCTAGTCTGCCTGCTGCGTGCCAGACCATGCTGAACCCAAAACCCATTTAATCCCCTTTTCTGACTGATGTAAGCCATACCTAGAAGCATCTTGTGGAAGGCAGAACACTTGGCTTAGGGAATGGATGTCAGCTGTAATCTTTTCTCTACAATTTAACTTTTACTCATGTATACTTCATTTTATTACTTCTGATTCTAATATTTTTGGACCACCCCTGCTTAGCATTTGCAGGTCTTTAATCCTCTCTGTTGTCAAACAGATAAACTGGGTCTGGGTCCAATTCTCCCTCTGGGGTCCAATTCTCCCAGCTAGCTGGATGTAAATGTCTCTGAATTCACACTAGCTAGATGCAATGTAACATGAGAAGTGTGTGAGGCCCTTTATTCTGTCAGCCTCCCCTCATAAATCAGCTTCTACAGCACCACCTGAAGTCATTTTCTCAAGACCAAAGAAAGCATGCATGGAGAAGATTTTGTCAAGAACTTTGGGAGATCAAATGGTCTCAGAAGGTTTGCTGTTCCCTGCAGTGCTGCAGGCAGCTTGGCCAGGGTTGCTGAGAGTGAGGACCACGCACAGCATGGCTCAGCACCAGGAGGGCTCGTGGAAGGGGGACATTAGGCCACTGGAGAATCATAGTTGTGTCTGCTTGTTGCGGTATAATCCCAGCCAAAGAACCATGGATAACCATATTTCTGTTTCATCTCAGCTGAGTACAGAGCCAGTTCACCTGCCCAAGAGGTTTCAGTTTATACTAGCTTTTTCGTAGTGAAACTTTTCTATGAGACTGAACTGCTAAGCAGCTTTTTTGGTGGCCCTTTCTACAGTGTCTCCTGTGTGAGCTGGAACAAGAATGAAATTCCTTCCCACCCAGCGTCTTGTGCAGCTCCTTGCCTGTGTCTCATGAGAGATACAAAGCCAGTAGGTCCATGGCAGCTCTTACAGTGTCTGTTTGAGATATGAGCCAAATATTGGTCCCAGCACAGTACTATGACCCAAAATACACGACACCAGGAAGCACCAAAACTGCTGAGCACAGATATGCCATGGTGAGTACACCACGTCCCTCACTGCCAGTGCCACTCAGCATGTCCTTGTCCACTCTCCCACACAGACTCTCCTTTCCCACACAGGGACAGTACTCTCCCTGGCACAGGAGCAAGAGGAGGGGCTGGAGGCAGATCTCTTTGTGTGCTTTCAGAGGTATGATGTCTACAGGTTCACAATGCATCCCAAAAATGTGAGAAATGGTGGAGGTACAGCTGGTACCTGGTATTAGAGGTACATACACATGTGGAAGATAAAGCAAATGGCAGTTCTGATAGAGCAAAATCACCTTTTCCTGCTGTTCCTTGGAGGTGTGCTTCTTGTGGGGTACTTCACATTTTCTAATCTGGCACCAAATTATTCTTTCTAGAGTGCCTCTAAAGATTTTTACCAGCTAAAAAGCCAGACCCAGACCCCTGCCTCCTGCTGCAGTCCTGCTAACTACTTCTCAGAGCAACAGTCTTCCAATAGGCATGTGGCTTAGCTCCTTGTATAGGAAGTACAACAATGGTGTAAAACACAGGACAACTTGGCCAGTTTAATTCCTGATATCACCATTATAATCCCTGCAAAAATAAATACATCTTTACCTATGAGATATTAGTGTCAAAGAATGTATTTTTAAAAATAATATATTTGGGGAACATCAGAAGCTACCTTGCTTTTGAAAGACATTTGGCTGGTGTCCTTGACTGGCCAGAGCTGTGATTTTTCTAAGGTCCCTGAAGGTGATGAATTTCCTTATGGAAGCTCAGGGGGATTTGGGGGGTGGGGTGTGTGATTCTTCTCTCCCTTGAATATTCAAACAAGTACTCCTCAGACAGCTCTCTTCTGCTGTCACTCTTGGCCCTGTTTGTTTGTTTTTTGCACTTCTTGCAGCTCTGACAATGCAAACAGGCCAGTCTATTGTTGGTGTGCATCTCTTTCACTGCAAGATTTGTTTATGTCTTAGCACAGTGATGCAATATTTGGGTTGAATGCTTCAAGGGGAAATGTTTATAGAACTAAAAAAAATATTTCCATTTGATTTGTTTATAGGAAGTTTTTTCTTGTGGTCTTGAGTTTTGAAAAGGTCTTTGCCTGTTTTCTTTTCTGCCTCCCCCACTCCCCCTCTGTGGATTTGAAGTTTGGTGCCAAATTCAGTCATGATAATGCCATGACTGACTTTTTAGGTATTTCTACCATGCTCAGCACTACACCACTGGAGTATCTTCATCCTAGATCCTCTCACCAATATTGTCCTTCTTACATGCTGAGGTTCCTGAAGCTTCTCAGCAGGGCTGAGGATTTTCCAGCCTCACAGCCCAACAACTCCTCTTCTTTCCTGAATTATCTCTGACCTGGGCCAGCCCTCAGGCAGGACAGGCTGCACTAATAGGGGAGAGTTGGAAGAGTTAAATGGGAACATTGCTTAGAAGGAAAAACAAAAGAGTAATAGGAAAGGCATCTTTGTGTGACTGAGGCTTAACCAAAACCAGGCCTTCTCCCTCTGCCTCAGCCAGGAAAACAAGAGAGTGCATGCAGGCAGCCTCTGGCAGAGCGTGCACGGGTGTCCTCCTCTGCCTCCAAGGATGGAGGCAAGGCACAGTCACTCACAGCCAGAGGGAAGGCAGACACTTGCTCATGTGGCACCCCAAGGCACAGCACGGGTGCACTTCCCAACACATTGGCACTCACACCCTTTATTGCACATCCGCTCCCCCCTCTCTGCCTCTCTCCCATCTAGTTGGTGTTTGCCACCCAGAGGAGGCTCCCACATGCTCTTGTACACTATCCTCCAAGCACTGTGCATCTGCTCTTTGGGAAACACTGAGTACCACTGGGCTGCCTTCTTGTCACATTGGATCAGTGAACAAGGATGCTGAAAGCATGAATGCCATGTTTCTACCATCCCTGATTTTGGCCACAGCTTGCAAGCAAGAGGCATAGATGGGGCGGGAGGAGGTGCAGGCTTTCTCTTATGCCTTGCAATTTTGCCTCTTTGTACAAAAACCAGAGAGAACACTCGAAGGGTCCTTCCAGCTACTGTCCTTCTAACCTCACCCAGCATCATCCATTGCTAGTCTCCATTCTCTTGACAGGATAAACCAACACCAACTTTACCTTATACCTACTGAGGTAACCAGCAGAGAACAGAGAATCTAACAATATGTGCCCAACTCTTTGAGCCAATAAGTTTCATAACCCCCCAACAAGGCACTCTGACACCTATGTCACCACAGTTTCAGGGCTGGAAATCTTCAGAATATGGCTGGCCCTGGAGCCCAGGTGCAGCTCACTTTCTGTGAGCTCATTAACCAGCAGAGCCTCACAGACCATCATCTGGCACCAGCCAGTGTAGGAAAAATTATTGTTAGAGATGTTTCCAGCTACTTCCAGCTGCTGCCTGCACAGAAATAGCATGAGATCACTGGCTCAGAGAAAGCCTTGGCTTCCCCAGCCCCTGGCCATCAGCAGGTGGCCCCAAGCAGTGGAATGGCTTGTGCATGCTGTGGCAAAGGGGACCTGGCACACGGGCATGGGGATCATACAGATGAATAAATAAAAGCCAGCCCCCTTGCTCTGCTGGCTGGTGGGCTCTCCTGCAAGACATGACTGGGATCATTGTTTGGTTTTCCTGGTTTTTCCCCAGAATGCTCCCAGTTCAACACACGCTGTTTCACAGCCATGCCAGCAACCTGCTGCCAGCAGCCCTGTGTCCCTCAGGGTCCTGTGTCCCAGCAGACTGCTTGGTCACCACAGAGGGACCGAGGACAGCCCCCAGGTCCCCCACTTCCACCCTGCTTTCTCCCCAAAGCTGAGATCCATCAGAAAGGAAAAGCAAAGGTAATGAACAGGCTGGCTTTGGTTTGTTCTGACTCATTCTGACAGTCACCTTTTCTAATGGTCAGTAATATTGGAATCCCTCAGAGACATGTTGTGTGACAGCATCGTTGTGCCTGTTAATGAGCAGGACGTTCCTGGGAGCACAAAGGCTGCACTCTGAGTATGTTTATTCTGTCCTGTTGTTTGGGACTGAGATTGCCCAAGAGTCACAGCCTCCATGCACCCAGGCTGTAACCTGAAGCAAGCTGGCAAGCCAGCAGGGAATGGCTTGGGTCTCTGTAGAAAGCAATGCCAAGGTTTTCTTAAAAGGTATCTGCAATGCTGGGTGAAAAAAACTGAGGCCAATATATTCTGTACAGAATCCTAGTTTTGATGAGAACTATTTTATCTGGGGACTGTGTCTACCACACAAATAAGCCATAATAACTAATACCTGGTAGTCTATCTTGGCTCTTCACACAGAAGACAGACACAACATCATCATGTTATCAGGGATTTTAATGCACTGGGAGCTAGATGGAAGGCAAAGTAGACCAAGTCCACTTACAGACACCATAACCACAAGCCTTTGTCTGTGAGGGAAAACCATGAGGGATATCAGATATCACCCACAAGCTGTGGCTAAGTGCATACCTACCTTCATGCCATCTCGGTACCTTCTTGGATGTGATAACCACATCCTCCAGAAGGGATGGCCTATGGGTCACACCAGCTTGGTACAGTAACTGTGTCCCCCACAGACGGTTATTGCACATGCTCGTGCATTGCTGTCAGATGCTTGATGGTTGCTCCTAGGAGTGGTAGAAATAGCTTATTTATTCTGTTTGGCATCTATATCCATTCCCTCTTCTCCTCCCAACCCATAACCCCCTCCCCCAAACACCAAGCTAATGCCTTCCAGATGAGGTGCTAGAAACTGCTAATTGCACCCAGATCCGTCTTGATTTGTGCTTCAGTCAGCAAGGCACCTCGCTAATGGATCTGAGACTTGGCAGAGGGCCTGGGACCAGTGTCAAAGGAAATGGATGAGAGGGAAGGAGAGAGCAGAGGGCTAGAGGAAGAGCAGGGAGATGCAGGAAAGAAAACCATCCCTCCTCCTCACAGCAAGGGGCCGAATACTGATAAGAGCTTGTGGTTGTCCCCAGAGGCTAGGTGTTGGTGTGTGGGATGGGGGTGGCAGGGGCATGCTGCCTTCTCCTGTCAGAGGACCCATGCCTGTGCTGGGGTACTGCTCCCTGCTCCTGCAGGAAGGCTGAAGGGCAGCAAGGCACACCTGGGCTTTATCACTTCCCAGCCTGGTCAGGGCTTGAGCTCTCCTGATGAGAAGCTGGGAGCCAGCTGGGGGTTGAGGCTGAGCTGTGGCTTTCTGTTGATCCAGAGCATCTGTCTCACATCCCTGGTGGGTTCCAGGAGAAGAGGAGCCAGCTGGGGTGATTGGATGTGGATCAGAGGTGGAAAGGAGAAAAAACAAGAGGGAAGGGGGTTGGGGAGGTGATAGCAGGCAGGCTAAGAAAAGAAAGATACTTGCAGAGGAAATAGAATAGTAGGTACCACAAATGAAAAAAGCAAGGGATGTAATGAAGAGAAGCTTATGCCTTTATTAGTGTTCAGCTCTTTATTAAAAGATTAATTGGGCAGGGGGCTCAACATGGAGCTCGCCCCTGCCGTTGCAGCTTTCCCGGTAGCCGAAGGGAGAGAAGGCATGCAGAGTCTTTCCCTGAAGTCTTCGTGGCACTCTGGTAGCTGGAGGTGAAGAGGTGTGCAATCTGAAGTCCCGATCAGCAGACCGTCCTCTCTCCTTTCCTGCTGGCAGCCTGGCAGCCGAAGGGTGGGGGGATGTGCAAAGCCTGTTGCCGGAGTCCAGCAGCAGCTGTCCCCTCGCCTGGTAGCACCAGGAAGTGTTGCTCCTTTGCTCCTGCTTCCCACAGCCCAGTCCAGTCTGGTGCTCTGGAGGCTATGGTGACAGATCAGACATAGACTGGGGATGTGGTTCCCTTTTCCCCAGCCAGCGCACCCATCCAGCCCCCTCCACTGTGCCCAGCCTTCCATTTAGGGGTGTTTTCATCCCCAAAAAACCCCTCCCATGGTTCCAGTGGTCCAGTGGTCCCTCTATTTTGCATCCCAGTCCTAGAATGGTAGAGTGAGTGGAGGGTGTAGGTGATTCCCAGGAGCAATTAACTAACTAGCATTTCAATGTCAGTACTTAGCTCAATTCAGCAGTGTCCCCATGGGAATCAGGAAGGTCCTTTTGTTCATAACAGGGACAGAAGAGAAAAGGCAAGAAGGAGATGTGTAGGCTGGATAATAAGGAGATGGGGGGGTACCTGCTCTGCTAGATCATGAAGGTTGAGCATGAAGAACCAGCAGAGCCATGAAATTGTCAGAGAGGGAAGGAAGGTTCAAGGGCAGAACTGCACCAGATAACTGGGAACAGAGATGTTTAAACCCACACCGGTGATCTGGATAGATGGGCACTTGGTCTCAACAAGTCCTCTTCATTGAAGAAATAAAACCCCAAAACCAGGGAACACTGGGGTGGAAGGAAGCCCACAGCTGCCAGGAGGGCCCTGGAGGTGTCTCACAGCATCAAGTAATGATCATGATAATCCTGGGAAAGATGCTCCAGGTGGAAAGGTGCCAAGCTGAAAGCAGAAACGGGACAACCAGAAGCAACCAACTTCAATGGGAACCCAGCTGGCTGGAACTGGTAAGGCACTGTGCTAAAATGCCTTTGGCTTCGAGTCCCATTTTCATCAACTTTGCAACTCTTGGCAAAGATGGGAGGGAGTTTCCAATAGACTGTGATTCATTTAGTGAAATTTGATCATGGCCAGCAGGGGAGGGAAGTAGACAGACTGACAGAGAGACAGTGTACTTTGAGAAGAGAAGGCAAGACTGTTGGGCCTCTGCAGAAAGGGCAGAAAGAGACCTGTTCTGTCTGATAGGAATCTTCATGGGCAATCTTATGGGGGAAGGGGTAAGGAAGTAGAAGAGCAAGCTAATTACAGACATTGTGTGCTTGGATGTGCCTACAGACTGATTAGCTCATGTCTCCGAAGCACTTGGAGATGGAAACCAGTTAATTTTTCTTATCAATTTTTCCCCCTTTTGTGCTCCTAGTTATTTTTGGAGGCCATTTTAAGCACAATGTACCACCCAGGTGTTGGCTGCCCCAAAACCCATTGGAATTCCCTATTTGTCTTTCCCTTTCCTTACACAAAGGACAAAACAGTCCCAGTGAGAGTGATTCCTTCCTCCTGAAATAAGGACAAATAAAGAAAAGAAGAAAAAAAAAAAAAGAAAAATATCATATCCCATGCTGGCATGCCCAAATTGCATCAGGCAAAACTTGCCTGTTTCTGTGCCTCTTGGGGGCCAAAGGCAAGGGGACCAAGGCCTGACTCTGAACTCATCAGAGCCTTGGGAAATTGTCAGGTCAGTATCAAGGTGCACAGGAAACAAAAGTATACTTGCTCTGCAGCTTGTTGCAGAACAGGTAGGACCTAGATTTAGCTTTTCTCCAATATTCTTGTTGTGGGTGTCACCAGAGGACACTGAGGAAAACCCTTGTGAACATCCTGAGGCCATTTCCGACAACAGAAGCATTTCAGGCTTCAGGAGTGCAATAGAAGAAGTTATTTTTTGAGGGAAACCACAGAAAAACCTGTCCTATAATTTAATCTGCCACCTACTTCCCTTGTTCCCAGATAAAGGGTATGGCAACTGGATGACACGTGAGGTGTTACCTTCTGACATCTGTGACCTTTTGGTTGCTTGGAGAATGGAGAAAGAAGCCTCAAAAGTTAGATGTAAATGAGGACACTTCAGGATTGAGGATTTGGGGGCAGACCATGCTTTTGCATCTGCGGTTGGTGTGCAGGCAAAGAGGTGGCAGCACCCAGCAGCCTGTGCCCCAGGAGGTGGGCACCCAGCCTGATGTACTTCTGGATCCATATGGGAATGGGCATGCCCAGCCCCACAGCCCACAGTGCTCCTCGCTGGCTCTCCGTGCCCAAATGCTGCCTCAGCCCATGGCTGCTTCTGCTTCAGGGCATGGGGGTCATGCAGTGGTGTTCTGGACTTCAGGTGCTGCCCTCCTGGGGCTTCCTGGGCAGTTCTGCAAGAAGTCCCCCAAGAAATTATTGGCAAGGTCTGGCTTTGGAGAAATGCCTGGCCCTTTTTTTCCCCTCCTTCCAATTTCTTGCTGCCTGGGGTCCAGGCACACCCTGGACAACCAGGTGGGAAGCCACAGTCCAAGAAGTAGAGAATTAACAGGTTTTCAGCACTATGCCAGAGCATTAAATGCTGGGAAACCAGACCACATACACCACATTAAAACAAAGGGAGAGCGGAAGACTTCCAGACCATGACAGGTTTGATCCAGCTTGTTTATTTTTTGGCAGGAGGGACCGAGTGAGGCCACGGCAGGGACTGAGCATGTGCTGTATCTGCCAGAGAGAGCACATCTCCTCCAGGACAGCTGCCTTCTCTGTGCTTGCACATGTGACCCATCAGTCCCATTATGGTGCTGCACTTTGCCTGGTGGGCTGAATGCAGGAACCAGGTCCATGGCAATGTGATTTATGAATCCTCTCTGAGGTCCCATCTTCTTCTTCCTCCTCTTCCTTTTGGGGACTTGGGGATTTGGTTGGTTTGGGGGCTGGTTTTTTTGGTTTTTTTTTTTTTTTAATAAAGAGCACTTGAAGTGCTCTTTTAAGGCAGAACCCCTTGATTTTCTGTGCTTTTGTTTCAGAAATGAAAGACTTTAGTGGGGGGGGGAGTAGCCATTTAAATTTTTGAGTATTTTTTCCCTGTTACACCTCAGCCTCTCTGTGAGGACACAAAGCATGCTGTGGTACAACACCAGCACTTCTCTGGCAATGAGAAGGATCCAAATCAGTTTGGGCCACAGGTACTCCGTCAGAATCACATTTTCTCAAGCAGGGAGTCAATCCATCAAGAGAGAAATCATTGTGCTGTGCTGCTTTGGTACAAAATGTGTCTGGTGAGATCCTGGAACCCAGCAAAGTCAAAACAAGATGCAAGAAGTGGTATTTGAGATCTACGGAACAGAACTGAATGAAACAGAAGGACAGTAAGGGAAAATTAGGAGCATGGCTGAGTTCTCATACTTTGAGAAGCCAAAACTGGTTTTTTGGTTTGGTTTTTTTTTTTGTTTTTTTTTTTTCCTGAAGTCCAGGTTTGCCTTAACTGAAAAGCAGATTTGTTTCCTTCTACTGCAGCATATCCTAGCCTAAAAATATGTCATCTGCACTTTGCACACTTTTTGTAAGTGAGAAATGAAGTGATACACACTAAATTATGAAAAAAGCACACTCACACTCAGATAATTTATTTGGGCCTCTCAATATCATGTTCACAGGAATTCTGAATGTCCAGGAAAGCATCACTGATGAAACCTATGTGGACCTCTTGCACTGTAAGAAAAGCACCAGATAGCACAACCTTCTGCTAAGCCCATCCAGTGATACAGCTCAGGGTGCCTTGCTACGCTGGGAAATCAGAGACCCAACCTCAACAGCTAGTGCCACCAAATGAGTCAAAACCTCAATAGTAACTTTATCCTACTGTGAGCAAGTCGTGCATGCTTTACCAAGAGCATGCATGACAGCTTCAGAGCAGAGTGGGGCTGCTGGCTCCTAAGTGGTGTCAAAATACTGCCATGAGGCACTACTTCACTTAGCATTCAAGGGTCAAAACCAGAATCCATTGGGAAAAGTAGTTTGTGCCTATAAAAATCCCCTAACTCAGACTTTCTTTGGCTATTGGGGCACCTACAAAAACTGGAGTGCTGCTCAGGACCTTATTCAGAACACAGGTAATGGAGAATGGTTTCCACTTCTCGCCATTTGCACTGCAATGAGAAACGTTGAGAGGGGATGCAAAGGCTAACAGCCCGGTCAGGGGAGGAGAGTGCCTATCGGGAGGGAGGAGACTGTTGATTTATTTTGCCCAGTGAAATGCAGGCTGAGAATGGATATGATTGTTCTTGGTAAACACATCAGACGGATAAGCACCAGGGAGGGAGCAGAGCTATTTAAGCCTTGGAACAATGTTGGCGTGAGAACAAGTGGGCATGCTCCACCATTATTCCAGCCAGGAATAAATTGAGACTGGAAATAAGAAGAATGGTTTAAGCCTCAGAGCTGTCAAGTTATGGAAGAGTCTACTAATTGGGGTAGTGGGAGAATCTTAAAACTTATTAGGATTGTTTGGATCTTCACATTTGTGTGGAAGATTGCACGATGTGATTGCTGACAATAGCGAGGGCCAAGACATGGCAAAATAGGAGATCCCTTCCAGCACCACATCCCTACTGTGAAGCACTTGGGATTGATTTGTTTCTCATGTGTCCATGTTAAGGCAGGAGAGCTGCAGGATCCTCTGCCATCCAGCCCTGCGGGGAGATTGTTGGCAAGCCAGTTGCAAGCAAGGAGATGAGGACACCTTCTCAGATGTCTGAAGATGATATGATGGTTGCTACTAATGAGCTGTGAGGAGAAACACATCTCTTGTCCCAGGAGGAAGATTGCAGGCATCACACCAGGCCACAGGCAGGCAGCAGGGCAGAAACAAACAGCAGAGGGAAGAGCTAAAATTCCAGAGGAGAAAACCAAGTGCAGGCATTTTCTCATTAGAGAGCAGGGGGCTTCTTGTGTTCTTCGTCTTTTCAAAGGCTGAACAATAACCAGGGAAAATTTACGTAACCCATTCTGTCATTTGGAGCTGAGGCAGCTCTGCAGCAAACCCTAGGAGTAGCTGTGCTGTTTAGGCCATGAGTCAGTCTCAGAAAAAATGTGGGTTTATGCAGTCATATGTGTTTGTCTCTTCTTAAGGAGCCCTTCTTTGTCTACTAACCACCCAAATCCGTGGTCCTCCTTGTTAGAGCCCACTGCTCCTTTCAGCACCTCCCAATGAAAACTGGAAGTTTCCACAGTGCTGGAAGCCTGTGGCAAACTTTGGCGATCTGACATGGTCCACCCCACACAGGATCTGAGGTATGGAGCAAGATGGCTCCTGACCTGTGGGAGGTCCCAGAATGCAGGAGCTCCACAGCAAGAAGTGACAGCTCTGGGAATGACAGGCAAGGAGGAATCACCTAGCAAGTGGCTGCCTCAGGCTTGAAATCACTTGTCTGTGTTCAGCGTGAGTGAGAAAACTTGCTGGCCAAAAGAATCACTGTGCAAGGCAGAAGGGTAATACTGGGGTGCCCTGGGAAAGACTGAGAGATATATCTTCTCTTGCACCTGGGGTGCTTTACCTGTCAGCCCTGTTGTGTTTCCCCAGGACTGGGCCTCCAAGCTCTCAGCGGGCTTACATGTGTTAAACTCAGCAGTCTTGCATGTGGCAGCTCAGGAGAGAGAGCACTGACAAACTTCATCAAGGTAATTCCTCTTAGCCTCCAGAACCAGTGGCACCTGGGCAAAATGGGAATGCCACAGCTCTCAGCCTCCCACTGCAGGTAACCCAGCCCAGTTTTCATTTGGCCTGCCTTAGTTGCAGCCAAGCAGATGGAGGGGGTTGTGCTCAGGAAACAGCACCTTTCTCATCCTTGGGGATTCCACCTGAGACAGTGGAGGAATGAAAATCTGAGCAATACTTCAGTGGGTGTGTAAGAAAGAATAAATGTTACAGCAGCCGATTAATGCATACCCTTCCATATGAGCGTGGTAAGATTGAGTTCTAAATTCCCTTCTTTTAGTTCACTGCATGCACACATGCAAATTCCCTCCCTTCTCCTTAGGAAACTGAAAGAAATGAAAAGCAATAATAAAATATTTCAGATGAGAAAGAATTCTCCACAATTGAGAACATTTAATGGGAACCAGCTGCCTGAGCATCACCAAAGGCTGATCCTGCTGGGGGTTTGTTGACAGTGTCACTTTCCATAGGTAGCTGCTGAGGAAAAGGGAGGGATGCTCAGGAGAGAGCACAGAGGAGGAGGAAGGTGAAGGAATGTGCTGCATAGTCTTTTACCTCCACACATCTCCCTCTCCCCCTTTCCTGTTTTTCAAGAGACTCTCCAAGCTCTTGGAGCAGAGCCATGACAGGACAAAACAAGAAAGCACGAGTGAGTGCAGTGCGAGCATGTGGGTGGCTGTATTTGAGTAAAAGAGGTTGGGTGAAAGAAAGGAAAGAGGAGCCCAAAAGTCCAGTGCATGAAACAAAAGCCAAGACTGGCTCTCTGCTCCCCTTCCTGTTATTTCTTGCAACAAGACAGATGCAATTAAGATGTAACTGATACCCTGAGAGCTGGTCCCTTGTGCTGGTGCTCCCTCACCTCCTCCAGGCATGAACCCATCTGTGCAGAGCTACTGTGTGGCTACCAAACCCAGCCAGAGCAGCCAAACCTTGCCAGGGCAACCCACAGGACAAGGAATTTTAGTGGTGTGAAATGCGGGCTGCTTCCAAGTTCCCCCTTCTCCTGTGGGGAATAACTGTCTGCATGGACCTGGCCATGCTGCCACGTATATGTTCATGAGGTGGTGGGACCTAACTCGTGTCCTGCTCTGTCTGTGGCCCCAGCCCCTCTGGAAAGAGCCCTTACTCCTACAGAACCTGGTGCACCAATTGAAACTGGCCCAGAGCCCTGATGTTGACCCAAGCCCATCATTCAGAGTCCCACTTTTTGAAGGATGCACTTAGCCCTATCCCTGTACCTAGGGATATTCACTCCCTGTTCAAAGCTACATAGATCAGCATCAGGAAAGCTTGTCAGCTTGGCCCCTGAACAGTGTGTAGATCAGGGCTTCAAGTGTACAGAAGGATGGAAAACATTGAAAAACATAAAATTAATTGAGTGATGTACTCTGAGGTAAATACTGGTATGGAAACATAGTGCTTCATTGGGCCACCTAGTAATTCTTTATATGAAAGTCATCTTTCAACTAGAAGAGGTGGGTCCTGCTGGCAGTGTTTTTGTCCAGCTTTTCCAGATCTCTGTACTCTGTTTTCCATGATTTCTGTTCATGCTCTTCAATGGAATTGAACCTCTTAAGAGTTTCCTCAAAAGCCATGAATGAGAATGCCCCTTTCCCCCTAATCAGGAGTTATGACCATCATGATGCATAGTGCACTTCACTCTACATACTTTAATCAAGTGGGTTTGTGCCAACTTTTGAGCTCTAAGGATTTATACTTTCCCACCACAGAAGAAAGTGTCAGTGCCAGATATTTCACTGGTTCAAACAGGCAAGAACAGTCAGGGGAAATGCCAATGGAGTCACCTCATGTACTGTATGTTCTGCTCTCTTAGCAGACCTGAGATGCCACGTTTAACAAGACAGTGCCCACAGACCCTGCTCCCCTCCAGGAGGGCTCTGGCACCTCCATGGTGTTTTGTCAGTGTGATGATAGGGGAGTAATGCAAACCCCATCACTGACACAGACTGTAAGATCTCAGCACAGCTGTAGCTGCAGGCTGGCAACAGCACTACCTGTTGCAGAGATCTGAGGTGACATCGTAATAGTCTAGGGCTAAGGAGAGGGAATGTGCTAGCAAACTGTGGCGTGGATCTGATTTTCCATTCGATAATCCCATGGTAACTCAAGAAGATGGTAAATTGCAACTGCAATAGCTCACTAGCAGCTTAACATTTCCTCATGGTGCTCCTGAGGTGTGGAAAGATCTCTGCAGAGTGAGGCCCATGAAGGGGAGGAGTGTGCAGCAAAAGTTTTGGAAAATTGCCCTGCAGCCTCCTTTGCCATTACCCTTCCTCTCAGCAGTGTGCAATCCCCTTCTTCTCGGTTCAGCGCACTTGTGCATGTGGGGGCCCACAGCCACAGGGGCAGGAGCTGCTCCTTCTTCACCTATAACTTCATCTGCCACTTTTCTTTCCAAAGGAAGCTGCAATTAAACCCCAGGCTCCAGTGCAAGGAGAGTTTCCAGGCTTGGCTGTCCCTCCCCGTGGGCAATGCAGCCTGAGAGCCAGGCTCTTGCCACAGAGCCCCTGCTGCTCCCCAGGACTAGTGGGACCACTGCCAGTTCACGTTAGCAGTCAAGTGACCATCTGGTACAAAGGCAAAATATGATTATTATGTTTAGGTGCACGCAGTCTTTGATGTAGTGCCCAAAGGTAACAATAAAGTATTATTAAGTTTTTTCAGTTATGTGGATCGTGACAATACTATGACAAGACTGTTGGAAACAACCTTCAAAATGAGGTGTGGGACGCTAGCAACACCCAGCCACATGTTGCTTCTTAATCCCAGCCCCACTGACACCCATGAAACTTCAGCTGGTGTAAGGGATACGTGCCACAGCTGCTGAGGATGCGGGTTCCTACGAGGGCAGCCTCAGCAAGGGGCTTTTAGCAGAATTCAGGAGATGAGGACCCTGCCCTTAGCAAGCCCATGTTGCCGCCTCACACATCAGCCTCAAGCAAGTCTTGCCTCCTCCTCGCACCTCAGTTTCCCCCTCCTGGAGGCAGACTTGGATCAGTTCCTCTCGCATGCTGCCGAGCATGCTCCCTCTCTCTGCTTGCTCCCTAACCTCCCTCCCTTTTTAATCGGGATTTGTATGTGGGTTTCCAGGCTTCCTGGCTGTCCCGTCTCCTCTTTCTCCTGCACTGCTTTGATGTTAATTGTCTCCAGGGCTGGAGCGCTCCTTGGCTGATTAAGTCCAAGAGTCCTCCCTGGTTTTGTTGACCCATGAATGGGGGCCTCTTCAGTGCTCAGTGGAGTGCGGGCTCATTGCCGCTCCTCCCCCCCCCCCCCCATTCGGTTTGATGGATTAATCGTGCTGTGTAAAGGAAACTGGGGTGGGAGGGGAAACTGAAGCAGCGGGAAAGGGGGGGAAGGAGGACAGGAGAAAGGGAGCAAGAAAGAGAAGGACCTTTGGCAAATGCTCGACTGCCCTTGCTTAAAATAACACCGTTTATTTAAGCAGGTCAGGCACACAATGGCTTGAGAGGGGCTGCTACTCAGATCATGGGACCCTGAGTATGCTAAGAGGCTGGAGAGGCTGTTAGCCAAACTCTGAAAGCTCATCTGTTCTTACCCAATGTCTCCATCTCCCCCCAACACACACACACACACACACACACACACACACTTGCACCTCCTCTTTTCCTTCTCCCTCCCCTTCAAACATTTGAGTCCTTTGCCTTTTTGGCAGTGGCAGGGCTCAGAGCCAGGAATGGAGGGGCTCTGAGAGAAAAAGGGGGCTCCAGCCCTGCCCTGGACTTGCTATCCTGGCATACAGCCAGGAGAGGAGAGGCTGCTGGCCCTATGGAGTGGGCTTCCCACAAGAGTGTGTGGTGAAACAGATGCCAGCATTTCAGAAAGACTTGTCCCTCAGCCCCAGCTGCCTCTGCTGCCTTGCTGAGGGCCTAACTGCTCCTGCTGAGGTACAAGGTATCTGCGAAGCTTTTGGTAGAAAAACATGCCTCCTGCTCCTTTTTCAAGAAAACAATTGGTTTCATTCAGAGGTGAGATTTGAGTAGCTGGGACAAAAATAGCAGTATCAATGTCAGCTGACTGAGTGGTCTGCTGACTGTGTTAGACTTGGTCTTTGCTCCATCAGGGATATAGTACGCCTCTCCATTATCCAGTTGCTGGGCTGCCCACAATGCAGCTTTGCTCATGGCCTGCAGCATCCCTTGGTGTAGCAGTCCTTTGCCACTTCATTCTGTCCCATCTAGAGATGTATTCACCCCTTCTCACCAGGGATGGCCAAACCAGGGGTCAGGAGGCAAGGGGGAGCCACAAATGTCCTGGCCCAGAGTGTCTGCATTGTCACTTGCAAAATGCTCTGGTCTCCAAGCCTGGCCAATGCCAACAGCCTCCTTCCCCTGTGCAAGACTGACCCAGTCCCAAACACATGTATGAGAAATCCCAGAGCGACTGTGGTGGATGCCTCTCCCTTCCCCACCTCCCCCTGCTCCAACCTCCCAAGCTGCTCCCGTCTATAACAAATGCAGAGTCAGGCTCAAGAAATGAAAAGGCTCTTCCCAAGAGGGACCTGTGCAATTTTCCAGCCTCTCCCTCCATTGCTGCTTCCCCTTCTTCATCCCCCTGCCCCACTTTTCCCTGGCTGATGGCAGCAAAGGGCCGTTGGTGTTGGCAGGGTGCTGCTAGCTGCCTGGCAAGCTTTCCCGGACAGCCTGCCAGGCTTTTCAGGGCCCATTCTCACTTTCCAGAGGCTGGAAGTGCAGAGCAGGAGACAGGCTGCCTTGGCAGCCTCACTGTTTCCAAACATTGAAAGGCAGAGAGAGAAAAGTCTGCTTCTCCCGGCTCACCAAAGCCACCAGCACCATGGATGCCAGCCAAGTCCACCTAAAAATAACTGTGGTGCTACCGGACACACGTGCTTCTCGGGGACAAAGCAGGACAATGCACCCCAGGACAGGGATGGAGCAGAGCAGGGCGGAAGGAGAACTTGGGGCTTTTTCCTCAATCCCTCCTCTCACCAAATAAAGCTGCCTGTGTTTTCTTAGCAGTGCTAGTCAATAGAGACCAGGGATGTTTCTCTCAGTTTGTTTTCACAAGAGAGTTCCAACCAGTACAGCTCAGAATAGCTGCGAATTGTCTTTTCTCAGCTGGAAACACTTCACTTCCTGTTGTGCTCTCATGTGTGAAAGACAGCGTGGCTGGCATGGTGGTGTAGGTGACCCTACAGCCCAGGGCTGCAGCTGCCTGAAGGTAAGATCTCCCTCACCTCCAACTCCACCTCCAGGACATGTGGGATCTGCAGGGATTGCCTCTCACTCCAGCAGCTGTGATTGCAACTGGTCCACCCAGATGTGACTGCAGCACATAACTAACAAGTGGACTAAGGAGAAAATGAAAAGTGTGTGACTGGCACAAGCGTGACTCTGGCCTCTTGGGAGTGTGTCTCGCTAGCTGTGCTGCCCAGCTCCAACAGAGGGGGTAGGTGCTTTTCATCCATCAGTCCCTGGGCAACCATGCTGATGCCTCCAGATCAGCACGTGGCACATCAGCTCTTTCCCACACTCCCATGTCCGCTTTTCTCAGTACAGTCTTGATCAAGTCTGCCTTTGGAGGCAAGTCCCTTCCAAGTGCAATCCAGAAGCACTTGGTGTAATGCAAATATCCTCTGCTTGTAAAGATACCTGCCATGTGTTTCTGCTTGAAACAGGAGAAGTGAGAGGAGATGTAAAAGCAGATGTGTGATCTGGGGCACTCTCTTCCTTCCTGCCGTGGCCAAGACGTGTCCCAACCCCAGCTGGAGGGTCAGCACAGACAAAATATCCAAGTTCCCCTCTTGGCAGGAGGGTGAAGGTAACCGGAAAAGCAAAGCTGTATTTTACCAGCAGGAAAAGGCAAAGTCCTGAATGTTTCCATAGTCTGGAAGAGGCTCCACCAGCCCATGTTGTCCTTGAAGATGTAACACACCTCCTCTCCAGCCCGTGCGCTCACTAAGGGCTTCTTGGTGGGGGAAAGCTGATCACAGCCAAAGACTGAACAATCTGAACAACAATCTATGTCTGACAGATACGCTGGGACACTTCCATAAAAGTAAGGAAGGACTAAGCAGGAGGTTGGGTGTTTCTTGTCCCTGCAGAAAAGGCTCCTTTTCTTTAAGTCAAAATAATTCAGCAAAATTGATGTCGATTTGCTAAATGTTTCAGGTGACCCAAAGTTTGGGGTTAGGCAGAAAAAATTCTACCCCAAGAAAATGGTTTCAGCTGAAACAATTTTCCTTGCTCTAAATCTAGGGAGCTTTGGCTTTTTTTTTCTTTTTCTTTTTTTTTTTTTTTTTGTGGGAGGAAGAGTAGAGTGTTTAAAAAGGTTTTGGCACAGTGAATCTCAGTCCAAGCAGATACACACTTGTTTGTCTATTTACAATCAGGACAATCCAAACCCGTTAGCAGATGTAACTGAGTTAAGACATGAGCACAAATTTAGAAAACAATATGAACCATCATTTGTAAGAAAGGCTTGGAGGCGAAATCCAAGTAATTGATATCATAAATCCCTCAAGACATTATTATGGGGTATTTGTCACCTCAGAAAAATTCAGGATCCCTTGCTTACATGCCTGCACCTACTTTTGAGGCACAGCTTTGCACATTCATGCTTCAAATGTCAATGTGTAAGTTAAGGCAGACATTATTTGGCATTTCTTCTCCTCCTGAGGTATTTCAAAGGGTATTTGCCAGATCTCTGAGAAACTGCTAAGTGTTGAAGCTGTAGTGAATGATGTTTTAATTTGGTCTGAGGGATTGAAAGAACATCTTGAAAGACTTAGAAAAGTCTTAAAGAGAGTATGAGAAAGAGACTTAAAAATGAGCTATTAAAAAAAGCCCTATATCTGATGTAATAAGTTATTTAAATGAGGCATAAATTGAGCAAAGATGGTGCAACTGGCAATGTGCATAAAATGTTGAAATGTTTAGCTCTGCAAAACAGAGTGGATTTGTGACAATTTATGGAGATGATAAGCTGGTTTTGACAGAATTAATTCCAAATGCTCAAGGAGGGTCTGATTTTGCAAGGTAGCAAGCATTTATTTTTTTTCTCTCATCCAGAACAACACTTAAACACATGCTTAGTCGTGCTAACTTGGCTTGTTTGCTTCTGGGGTGGGATGCTACACAAAACAATGCCCAGGGAAGGTCATGTCTTGATGACAGGATGACATGTCCCCTTGTAAAGGAGATCCAAGGACTCTGTCAGGGAACCCTCATTTCACTCACCCTCCATCTCTGCTCCATGGGTATAAAATAGGCACAGGTTTTCGTTTTTGGTTTTTTTTTTTTTTTTCCACAGCAGCTTTGGAAATCAAACATCTGCTGGTGAGGAGGTTTGCTGGGATGCCATTCCAGAGGGGTTCAGCAGGAGGATGCAGAATGGAGGTGTCCAAGTCACAAAGGGGCCATGGCAGCAGGGAAGGTGGCATGGCTGGAGGGGGCACCTTGCGCATGTGGGCACAGCTGGGCTGGCCGCTGGGTGAGTGTGCCCATCCTCAGCATCAAAGAGGGAAAGGGAATTGGGAAAGCCGGGCTGAGACCAGGCTGCCACTGCTGTCCTCCCCGCGGCAAACCATCACAGCCTCCCTCACGCGGACGAACGACAAATACAGATCACATAACACATGGAGTGTCCCACTGCCACTGCTGCCACCTCCTCCTCCCCAGCTCAGGGCTGGGATGGCTCATGCCTTGTCGGAGTCCTGAGAGGTTACTTTTCACAAAAAATCATGTACATGTATGTGTGATTGCTAGAAAGAAATACACCTTTCAAGAATGAGCCTGCAGAAAAAAAGAAAAAACACCCCAAACAAATCCTCATTCCTTATAGCCCTACTTCTAGTGCAGGCATGCATAAGGGCATGTGTTTAAGAGGAGACAAGGTCTCTCTAACAGGAGGGACTTCTCCCTCGACCCAGGTTTTTCTGAGCTTGTTTCCTCCAAGCAGCACATCACAAAGCCATCTTCTCCCTCTTCCCCTCCTCCCCGGGGCAGGTTGTAAAATAACGAGTTTCTTGTTATTCTTGTTATTGCTGAATGGCAGAGGTCTGGAGCCCTGTGAAGGGAAGGGGGCAGCCTAATTAGGGAAACGAGAGCCATCCTTAATGAGCACTCCTGACTAGGTGGGGATTTAAAGAAAAAGGAGGGGGCAGGGGGGAGAGAGGTCAATTCATACAGATTTCTCTTCCCTACCCCCAGCTCCCACCCCTGTCCTCCCCTCCTCCCTGTAAACCTACCGCAGTTTGGTGTCTGAGTGTGGGGGTTTCTCTATATCATTATCAGTTATTAAACTATATTTTCCCGTTTTGCCTGACTTCACAGAGGGTTGATTTCATTTCACCTCCTTTGCTAATTTTCTCCTGTGAAGGTATGTCAGGTGTTTGACTGTTCTCATCCCTGGACCTTATGGTGTCCTTGGGGGTGCTCTGGAGTTCTTTCTGTTTGGTATCAACAGCACGGTGCCTGAGCAGAAGTTGTACCAAAACCTTCCAGCAATCCCCAGAATGGTCTGCTGGGTGTGCAAAACCTGCTACATCCATGCATTGAATGGCTCCACATTCATGCTCCACCAATGTGGTTCCACTTGTTCCTCTGCACAGTGCAGACAGTATTGATGCCGCCACCTCCATAAGTGAAAACTGAGCTGTACTTACATGTGTGGACACAGCAGATGCAGCTCTGCAGCTAGATCTGTCACGGGTGAGTGTCTTTGTCACTAGGCACTATGCCACTGGGGCAGGCAGCACAGCCTGGCCATCAACACTTGAGATGTCCCAGGTATAGTTCTGGTACTCTATAATTCAGGGCTAGTTGCTTGCTACATTCTCCCTTAGTAGGAATAAGCCTCCTGAATTCCCCTGAGTTCATCCCTTCCTATATGTACTTTGGCAGGAGCTGAAAGCCTCGTGTGTGGAAATTTGATTGCACAAACTTTCTCATTCCACACCCAGCTTCTTGGATTTCTCTCCTGTTCTGCTTTCCCTCGCTCCACCTGAGCTGTAACCAAACACCCCCGCTCTTCGTGAGGCTTCAGCTCTGGAGCCCTCCGTGCCACATCTCCTCCAAGGGACACAGCAGATGGAGCGGGCTGCCAGGCACACACCATCTCAGCAGATGGCCAGGGGTGTCTCCCAGGGCCGGAGCTCAGAGGGGCCCTGGCAGAGGCTGGGAGCACACAGGGGTGACTGGGTTTCTCTTTGCCAGCCTTGTCCTCCTGAACGTGCCCTGAGTTGGAGTTAGGCTGTCACCTCCAGTAACTCCTGTGATGTTATTTGCAAAGATCTGTCAGAATCCATGCCCAGTTAAATCATCACATGCTGAAATGCTTAAACAGGCTTCCAAGGAGCAAGCTTGCAGCCAGAAGCGTGGGAGGAACATAGTCTGACAGAAAGGAAATAAGCAGGGAACATTTTACCCATAAAAGCACTTTGCTTTCTCGTTGCTTCATAAATCAGCTTTCTCTGATCTCATCCAAAAAAATGCAGTTAATCCCCCACTTCTCCCTGCCTGGGAGATGTATTCTTTTCTGTATTTGGATCTTGCTTCAGAGAAATTAAGAGACCTAATTGTTTCCACTGCTCCTTCCAAAATCAGCGAACAGAATAACATCAGAACTAAGGCCCTGGGCCACACCTCCCAAGGTGCCAGGCTCTTTCCTTTGGGAAGCAGCGCTGGCCTCACCTGCAACAGCCAGGTCTCCCGCAGGGGTTCCTGGACCTAGGGACGTTCCTGTCAGCACCCAGAACCTGGCACTGAAACCTCTGGACTAAGCATCACTGCTATAGGGCAGGTAGAACCACATGAGGGGTGATCACCCCACTTTTTTTGGGATGAAGTCACTAATGGGGTATTCTTGCTGTCTGCAGTGGAACAGGTCAGGTGGATAATTATTCACCAGCAGGAGTAAAAGATTTAATCAGCCAGCAGTGCATGGCCCCAAAGACCTGTGCACAGCCATGCAGATTCCCTTCATGTACCGAGCACAGAGTACACTGCATTCCTCCAAGCCTACCAGAAATGTGGCTTTTTATCAGATCCATTTCTCTTCTCTGTTTATAGCTTGAGGATGCCAGGGCCCCTCTGGACTAGTTTTAACTAATTTAGCATTTTTTGTGGGTGAATTCCTTGGATTACCAAGAAAGTCTTGGCACAAGGGCCAGTTTCTTTCTATTCCTGCCCTGACAGGCAGGCTTGCTGGTGCTCTCTCCTAGCAGAAATGACCACACACCTCCAAAGCAGATGGCCTTGGCTTTATGGCTGCTTCTGATGACCAAATTAGAACAGAAGAAAATAAAGTAAATTTTACTTCCATTGCTGGGTACAGAAGATGTGCTCAGCTTGCACTCCTGTTACTCTATTGATTCATGCTTTCTCTGCCTTGCCAGAGGCACTCTACCCTATGCATTTCTTGGTTATTCTATAGGAAAGCAAAAAAAAAAAAAACCAAAAAAAACCAAAACAAATAAAATGTGGGGAGAGAAGGGACAGGGGCATTTCTGAAGCAGTGGTGTTTCACAGGGAGGCTGTAAAAACCAATGGCATTAGATAACCACCACCAAACAAGTGAAAGGCTGACCTACAAGCTGAAGGAAATGTGCATTTGGAAGGTCTTGAAATAAAAGCATCCCTTCCTCAAGCTGTTCCCCAAGAGCTATTTAACTGGAGTTTGCCTCTTTACATTTCATCCATTTTAAGTCAAATACACTCAACTGTTGCCAAATTATGGCAGGGGACAGCATGCCCCTAAGTGTCCAAAAACATGCAGCTGTCCCCCAGGAGGCCTGACATTAACACTGACATGGAGAGGATGTTCCCCTGGCATCCTCACAGCCCTGCTATGGTGCTCAGCTGTGAGGACATGCTCCTGCAGTGGTGGCATGCACAGATCCACCTCCTCTAGTGGTTTGCAGAGTCCTCCACCGTGGAGGTGTGGTTACTGTCACTATGAGAGAGATCCATTAACAAAGCATCACCAAGGGCCTTTGTGGAGTGTTTTCCTAACAGGAGAAAATTTGCACAGCTTGTGGGGAGTGATTTGAATAGGATATCAAAACACTGTTGCTTCTTCATCCCAGTACACAGTTGCTAGGTCTCTCGCTCTTTGGTTCCCTACTTTTTCTGGGCTCTGGCAACACCTATAAAAGTACCAAAAATCTCTGCTACAAGCATCTTTCTGTCCATTGTAATTAGAGAGAAGCACAATGAGGGTGATGTTCACTTTAAGGGAGTTTTATGATTGCAACTGACCCTCCCTGAGACTGAGCTGGCACAGTGTGCTTTAGAAACACAGCGATGGGCAGTGGATTACTGGCAGGAGCTCGTTATCTGCTCTGGCCCAAGAGCCCCAGGTTTGCCTGGCTCTGCTCACAGGAGGCACACCACTGTGTGGGAACCCTGGACAAACACTCCTCTCCTCTGCAAACTGAGGAGATGCAGAGGTCAGAGATCACCCCACTGCACCCAGAGATATGCCAGCATGTTGATTTTGCTGGACTTAGGACAAAGAACATGGAACTGGCTCTCTAATGTTCTGACAGCACTGAAACTCCTAGGCTAGGGGCCTCAAGCATAACCTTACAGGGCTATAAATGACCAGGCTATAACTGACCACCACAATCACCATTAAACCTACATTCATAGACCACCAGGTCAGAGAAACCATTTCTTAAATGTATGTCCATGTTTCATGTTCTGGGGTGGAGCACTTGCTGACTTCATCTTTCTGATTTTTTTTTCCCCTTATGAAAAAAAAAAAAGTACAACCAACATCTTAAAGGCTCATTTTCTCCCCATCATGGAATGAACCCAAACAGCCAAACCTCAGCATTTTTCACAAAGTGTAAGCTTTGCTTCGCAGCCAGCCGAGGAGTGAGTGGAGCTCAGGCTGGGTGTGTGGATGGCTGTGGAGGCAGGTGAAGGCACAGGGAGAGTCTGCACATGCATAGCAGGTGCACAGAAGTGTGCAGAGAGGGAAAGCATGGATGTCATAGCATTGGGTACATGACATGCCTGCACATATGTGTAAGGGTACATACACATGTGCACACATACACATGCATATACAGATGCATATTCATTTTTGTGAATATCTGCCCAAGAGGACCCTGGGTGTGCAGGTCTGTGCAGAATTGGGTATGCAGAAGTGGTTCCTGGCTCCTCTCTCAGTTTAAAGACTTGTCAGGAGAATGGGGACAGTCACTGAAGGCCTCATTTTCTGTGCTGGGTTTACCTGGGGGACTGGGCTGTAGGTGCTTATGAGCCACCCCTTATACCTGCTCTCAGAACCTGTCTTGCTTTCTAAGTTTACTCATATTTTCTATTTCTTCCTTTCCTTCTTTCTGGCTCCTTTTCTGTTATTCCTTCATCTCATGTTTCTTCCCTCTGCCACTTCTAAAATGTTTTTCTCCCTCTCTTTCATTTCTCTCTTCTGTTCTTCCTTTCTAGGTCTCTCCTCTCATTCCTCCCATGCTGACATCCTCTCATTTCTCTGCCTCCCTCTGCTCTCCCACCCTTGCTCTCCATCCTGCCTCTTTCCCTCACTATCCTGTCTCACAGGCTTTTGTTTTCCCTTCCCTCTCCCCCTCTGCTTGGCCTCTCTCCCCTCTTCTCTCCCTCCCGCTTCCTCACTCCCTTCTCTCTCTGAAATAAACTTCCCCGTGTGAAGCCCCTGGCCACCTTCCAGCCTCTAGTGAGATGAAGGGGTCCCTGGCATACACTCAACTCTGTGCTCCATAGGGCATTGTAACCACTGGTACCAAGGCTATAAAATCTTTAGTGTCTCTAGGAAAGATGACTGTAAATTCTTCAGAAGTCCCACCATGGGTGTAAAGACTCCACACAGCACCCCCCCCCTGCCCTGCGGCCCCCCTCCCCTCCTCTCCCCTCCTTCCCTGGGCCTCTGTGAAAGGAGCTGTGTAGTAAAGCAAGGGTCTCACTCCTCCCCTTTGCTAAAGCTCCAGCTCTGATCAAGATTTCAGCAGAACATGGCCCACCCCATTGACTTCAAGAGGAGATTTCAGTACCCTGCAGAGCAGAGAAGCAGTTCTCGCCGCTCTTTTGGTCACTTAGGTATTTGACTTTATAAACATGATTAAAAAATGCTAAGAAAGCACTGAAGAGAGGAAGGCCTCCCCTCTAAATGTTGAGCAAACAGAAATACACAAAGCATTGTTCGGCTCTGAGAGATGAACCAGCCTTGGACCAGCAAGGGAGTGTGGGGAAAGCAGGCAGTGCATTAAAAATAGGTTAATTCTCACATATTACGGATTTGCTGGAAGATCCCAAAGGGCATTTGTTTTTTTTTGTTTTTTTTTAACTGCTTTCCAACCTGATGAACACCAAGCAGATCTTCTCAGGGATATTCATCAGGGAATTTAGACAAGGTTTAGCAGAGGCAGCCCAGATTCCAGCTTTTGGCCCCAGAGACCTATGTTTAGCAAGAGTCAGAGATGGTTACTGTCAGGCTGGTGGGTGGATGGGACTTGGAAGGCCATCATGACACTTTTTTATCTAATGCATGGATTTCCTGGTGCTTGTCACAGGAACAGGGAGCACAGGGTTCACATGTGAAGAGCCACATAGCAAAAGCTTTTTGGTACTCCCACACCACACACAAAACATACAATATGCTCCCATCCCGTGCTCCCAGTTACCGCCAGCTCCAGAGCAGGACATTCTCCTGGCACTGCCATATGGAGAAGGTGCAGCAGAGACAACATGCTAGCCATGGGGAACCTAAAAGGTGCAACAGCCTCAGCAGAAGAGAGCCTGATACATCTGAGTAAGTCTCATTTTCAGTGTGAAAGATTTGGCAGGCTTGCAAACACAGGGCCCATCCTTCCTAATGGGTTGTACTTCAGCATGTGGCAGGGGTGGTAAATTCCCTAAGGCTTCCAGGTTGGTGATGGAGCTAACAATCCCGTGTTTACCTTCTCTAGACTGTGGGCCAAGTTCATTTCAAAAAATACAAGATGAGGAATTCGGGGCATTCATATTCTCATCAATGACTGTCCATAGTGTGTATCATGAAGGGGAAGGAGAAATGGGGTGGCAGGATGGTGTATGCAGGAGTGCCCATGGCTGCAGCAGAGGCAGAAGAGGCAGAGTGGGCCACGGGAAAGGACTTTTTGACAAAATTGCATCTGTGAAAACTAGCGAAGAATTTTGCAGCTGAGGGGTGCTGTGAAGTTGGCAGGGCCTTGTAGAAGACCATCCAGAAGACCTAGCTCTTTGGTTGCTGTTCAAGTAGCAGATTTGCCCAAAATGGAGGAAAGCACTGAGTGGAAGTTGCATAGCTCTTTTGTTCTGCTTCTCCCTTTTGCTCCCCTTTGCCAAGACCTGCTCCCCACACTTCCTGCTGAAGAACTGCAAAGCTGTTTCCCACCTCCCCACTTAACTGCAGACAGCTACAGACAGCTCCTGTCATCTTCCTTTGCAGCCTCCTCCTCCTCCCGGGGTGCTTTGAGTGTAGCCAAGCTTCCTCTCCAGTTATTGCTATCTCCACAGCCTCTTCCGAGCTTTTGGTGTTTCTGACCTGTTGTTTCCATGGCATTGTAGGGATCAGCTCCACTGGGTCATCTCTGGCACCCCACTAATGTGTCAGTGCCTCCAGCCCTGCTGGAGCCTGGTGTGCTTAGCAGAGGGCATGGACGTGCCCCACGTGTTCAGCTCTGGTGGGCTGCTGTCTGAGTCCTGGTGAGCACCATTACAAGAGTGCAGACAATAGGACCTAGGCTTTATTCCCAGATATGTCACTTTTTAAAATAGGATGCTTTGGATTGAGCCACATCTTTATCCATGCCTCAGCTTCCCCAGGCAGAAAACAGGGTTATATACTCTGACTGGTTTTGGCAATTGATCTCAAAGTTAGGTATCTACTGATGCATGTCTGATAGCCTCCTTCTCTAGATGAGCTCCTGCAGTTTGAAGCTGCTATGTCCTGGTCTGAAAAAGTCTAGGTGTGACAAGCCAAAACAAAGAGGGAAAGGCATGTACCTGGGTGTTAATAACAATTATCTTTCCCAGGGGGTGTCACAAAGTGGTATTCCCCACCCATTCCATCAGTGTGATGTCTGGGAAGGGACAACACCGGACAAAACCCTCCAGTAGCTGATGTGGTAGACATGCCAGCCAGTCTGAGGCCTGGACTGGTTGGTGAGACCATGCAAAAACCAGGACGACTGTCCCTTGTGTGGGGGAGCTCATGGCATCAGCTAACCAGTGAGACAAAGGGAGCTGGCCAGGGAGGAGGGAAGGGATCATGGGGCCAGGAGAGGAGTGGAGTGATAGCCTGGGGTACCACGTGGGGTGACAGCCTCCAGGCTGAGTGCAGTCCCATGAGAAGACTGGGGTGTGGGGGAATGTTTGAGGAAATTGAAAGCCCCCTCTGTGGTGCACTGCCAGCTCTGCCCCACTGTTTAGCCCAGAACATGTGCTGACCTGGGTAGTGCTAATGGGGGAGGAAAAGAGGGGCTGCAGGTTACAGCCTTCTTCACCCTCCAGAAAATCCATCCTTTGGGGTTTTTCCATACAGCCCCTGCTTGCCAGATGTTTCAGCCATGCAGCCCTTGGAGAGAAGGTGCAGAAGGAGGAGGGAGCATTTGTTCTGTGTCCTCCCGGTGGCCCTGAAACCCTCCAAACCTCATTTTTCAATAGGCCACCAAAACAACCACTAGATGTTTAATGACTTTCGATCTCTCCTGCCCCAGACGGGCTTTGAAACAGTGACTCAGATGCCAAAGTCCCAGTAGTGAAGTGGCTTTTTAATGACACAACTCGAGCTCGAATTCCAGGCACAGGGGAGGCTTTGACACTGCTGTTTGTTTTCTTATTGGAGAAGTTCAAGAGAAGCTCAAGGCTTAAAAGCAAACCCTTGAAAGCAAAGCATTCCTAATCACATAAAAGTGTCTGCACAGGCCAGGGCTGAAGAGGGAGCTTGTGACTTTAATCTTTGCATATCCCTTTCTTTCTTCAAGCATCTCTCCCTCTCACAGAGGGGACACACACGCACGCACACACAAAACTCTCCTCAACACCAATAGTATAATGCTCCAGGAGAGGAAAGAGGAGGAAGAGGAGGAGGAAGAAGCCAGCCCGCCTGCCTGCCCCCATGCTGAGCCTGAGCAGACTTTGTGAGAAAGCTTCTCTCCATCTGCAGCCCAGCCCAGTGGGAGTCAATTAATTCTGAATAACCTAAACCGACAGAGGTATTTGCATTCACAACCTGACTGATGACCGTATAAAATTGATTTATGAATTGAAGTACTTTCCCTCCCCTTATCCCCAATTCAAGCCATAATTGATTATACGTGCTGCAGCGAAATTAAAGAAAGGAAAATTAAAAAAAAAGAAAAGAAAAAAGGGAGGCTCCACAGACGCTGCTATATTCTCAAGGTTTCCCGGGATTAGCCGATCTATTCATCACTTATTTTTTTTATTTAAAAAGTTGCTTCCTTTACCCTCTTCACCAACTTCTCCCCCCACCCCCTCCCCTTCATCCATGCCCCTCACCACCACCTCTCACCCCAGGCTGCAACACAGTGGGTCGTACCTCAGGAGAGATGATGAGAGGCACAGAACCCCTCAGCAACATTCCCACAGTGTGCCAGTGAGGTGAAAATGCTTTAAGCCTGACACCCTTCCAGGGCAGAACAGATCCTTCCAAAAGGAGAAGGAGCCTAAACTGGAAATCCTCAATCCAAGACCGTCCGAAGGTCCAGCTTAACTTGCTGCCTTGTAATTGCTGCATTGTAGACTTCTATGGGATGGGGAATTCACTTGGGCCTTCCAAGCAATCATCTCTTATTAAAGAGATGCTTTCTTATACTCATGTATTACTCATACAGTGCTCTTCATGACCTAGAGAGAAGTGCTGTATGAAAGCAGGTACTATTGGGCAAGATCCACTTGCCTGATGTCAATAGGAAGCACAAGAAATCTTGTTGGAAGCAGTTGAATGATACAACTCCACAGATTTTCTCCTGGCACTTAGTATATTTAGCTGAATCCATTAACATGAGAACTGATGACCCTTTAAATCTTTTTACTCCTTATTATCCACCTACTCCACTGTATCCGTCATATCATTTTCATTATCTACTCATTGTTTTTCTTCCCGTTTTACATATGGGAACACAGAGAAGCAGACTGGTGGTGGGAACATAGGTCACCTATTAGTCCTGCTTCTTTCTAAATAATTTTTTCATTTTTAAGGAATGGATATGTCTTGTTATTTCCTTTCTCTTGAGTGGGAAGAGACAAAAAAAAACCCTGGTATAGCTGAACCCATATATGCTTTCACTAAAACTCGTTTGCCCAGAGTGCTCTGTAAAGCTCACAGACCTCTTGAGCATGTAAGTACAACTTCATATCACTTTGCACAGTTGCAATTCTTATTGTTTCTTTTCCTTTAGGAAAGTATTTGAACCAAGTCTTTCAAGCATCTGGACACAGCTCAGCAATGCCATCTGCATTCCACCTGCAGTGTAGGAAGAAAGATTGTGATCTAAATGAGGCAAGGCCGGGATTTGAAACTTGCCCATTCCTGGTATCTATACTAGGATGCGTAGAGCTCATTTATTTCAACCTCCACAAAGTTGTCTCTCTCCCTTTGGGTAAAACTAAGAAGAAGAAAAGGGCTCAGTGAAAAAATATCAAAGACCACTTCCCTTAACTGTTCAAAGAGGCCTTCAGCAAGAAGCTTGTCCAAGGACTCTTTCACATGGCAGCTATGGTGCTGCTACAGAGTTCAAGGAAAAACCTCTCTGCTTTCTCAAGGAGAAGCTTCTCTAACAGACCCTAGAAGGATGAGGGGCAGGCAGGGAGGCAGTGCTGCGCAGGGAGGCAGCTGTGCCTCCTCCACCGCAGCTGCTTGCCTGCCTCTCACGTCTCCGTCCCCCACTGCCTAATGCCTTTGTCCTGCTCCGGGGCCATTTCCCTAAAAGTTCAGATTTGCAGGTGTCTGACCTCATTGTGCTGGGAACAAGGGGAAGGCTGGGGGAAGGGGGCTTTGTGTAATTAAAGCCAAAAGCCCTACGCAGTGCTGGAAAGCTGAACGTTAACTGGCATCTCACATCTCTGGTGGAGGCTCTGGGCTCTAAAGGACTTCGGAAAAGCTTCGGAGCAGAAAGGTTCAGAGCAGGATTCGAGAGATACTGCCAAAAATCAAAATGGACCCAGGAGGCAGCACTCCACATCCCAGTGGTCAAACTCTGTGCAGAATAAAACTCACTTCACAGCAAATAAGGCCTTTATGCTGCAGCCTGCGACATCATTTGGAAAAAAGCTGTCTCTGCTTCAAAAATCTACAAGGCCCTGCTTCTGGAAAATGGTGCTATGTCCACTCGACCTATCAGCTCTGATGTGAGGCACACAGCCAGGTTCTGCAATGGTCTGTGGCCCCCTCATAGCTGCAAGGCTTGTCAGACATTTGCTGTGCAGAGAGAGCGTCTTGCACCCTGAGGTAACACAAGGAGCAGATGCATTGTCCTGGCTCTGGGGGTGTCCTCCAAACAAGCCTCTCATTTCAAAAAGCAGCAGCTTCAGGGCACAACAAGGGGCACTGTATGCGGGCTGGGCTTTCTCACCAAGAATGCCTGTCCAAATTGACCTGAAATAAAGACTGTCTGTGTCTTGAGGAGGTGAGAACCAGCTGTGCCATGAGCAACTCAGGAGCTCCTGAGCCAGCAGACAGCAGAGACTGAAGGCTCCACCTAAACTCATTTCTCATCTGGAAGGTGCAGACCAAAATCTGTGATTCTTTCATGCCAAGATGAGGCACTGAGCTCTGGGACGGGGAGATAGCAACACAGAGTGGAGGTGGGCAGCAGGGGAGGGCACTGCCCAGATCCCACATCTACATGGCTCCCTCCCATCTCTACCACAAGGAGTCTTGCAGATGTCAGCCCCGACAAAAGCACGCAAATGGGAGGGACGTCAGCGCAGATTTACATCCAAAGGTCACCATATCCTGAGTGGTAAATGGGTGGACAAAGAAGTTAATCAGGGAGTCAAAAAGGGCAACCCGAAGAGGAGCAGCAGCTGGGAATGTGGAAGCAGAAATCAAGGCAATTAGCAGGGAAAAAAGAGGGAGAGTTTTGCATGCCTTTCTGATTTTTCCACATGGAAAGGACAACGCTGTCTTATCTGAAATGGAATTATTTTTGCTGAGAGAGAGCAATCAGTAGGCTTGAACTGATGTCTTTGCCAGCAGTCACTGTCTTTCTTCCCACACAAACCAGCCACCCCTCTGCAGACAGAACAGCTGCCTGAAATTCCAGAGCTTTCAGGGGGCGAGCAGTGCCATCCCTGCTCACATTTGCACTGACAGGTTCTGCTATATCACTTATCTGCTGCCACAACGTATGGAAGCATCTATCAGAAAACTGATACTGATTCCACACTGGGTGCTCTACAAACATGGAGCCTAGAGATCTTGGAGCTGCCAGAGCCCACAGTGCAACTATCACAAGCAGCAACAAGAAGCCACTGCAGCGTGCAGTCATTCCTGAACTATTGTTCAGAGTACAGACTAAGGTCATGTTACCTTTTAAGCTGAGTCAGTCTTTTTACTGAGTTCATTGGGAGCTTGGGCTCAAAATAGTGGTTATTAGATGGGCCAAACATCATCTTTCAGAGCTTGGACAGACCTGTATTGGCCCCAGGGGTGTTTGGGAAATGGAGAAATGAACACCATCACCCACGTGCCTAAAAACAAACCAGAAAAAAAAAGTTTCAAAAATATTGATAAGTATGCTTTTCTAATAATAATAATAATAATGTTTTTCTCTACATCTTAAAAAAAAAAAACCAAAAAAAACCCCAAAAACAAAACAACAAAAAAACCCCAATAATACGAGGAACTGCTTTTCCAGATAGTCAAGGATTTCTCCTCTTTCAACAGCACAAGTTGATCAGCCTTTTAATACCATTAGTTCAAATGAGCAGAGACACTAGCCTGCTGCTGGATGGGTACCAGAGGGGCTGGATGCTCTGAGCAAGCCCAACCACCTGCCCAGGACTTGCCCTTCTCCCTGCATTTAACATGCCCACTCTGGCTTCATGGAGTAACTTTACCACACTGACCTGTTGCTAAGCAAAAAGCTGTTTATCATTCTCAGGAAATGCAGCTCCCATTTCCTGTAGTGTGTATCTCCCAGGCAACAGAAAAGAGTGAGGACTCTGCTTCACCCATAGCATGAACAGTTTTGGGAACTGGGGTACTTCCAAGGGCCTCTGGACTTGACCTGGGAAATAGCTGGGCACCTCTCTCTTTTAGGCTAGAGCTGGTAAATTTGCCTTGCTCAGCCAGCAAACCTGTGAGCATCTGACTTTCCTATGCTGTATTGCTACGCATAGGATCTAGCAAAAATACAGCGTCTACTCAAGTGAGGCAAATGCAGAATGAAAACTGCATTTTGCCAAATGCCCAGGAGCTCTTGACTGGCTGGGTCCAAGCATTTTTTTCATAGGGCCTAGCTGAAATAAAGAGACAAAGGGACTGTGACAAAGAAAAAAAAAGTGGCTACTGGTCAGATAGAAGTCAATAGAAATGTAATTTGGTATCATCCTGGGGTCTTTGTAACACGGAAGATCAGACTAGCTGGTCTGATATCTTTTGGCCTTCAAACATATGAACTGATGGCTCATCTTTGAAACACTCACTTTCTCTCTCAAAAACTGGGTACAGATTAGGTCTAAAATGTTAAGTGTCCCTTGTTGCTTCTGCATTTGTGCTGGGCTACTTTGGTAGCTGCACCCTTGCCCAGCTGCCTTGGGAGCTGTTTTTTCTACACTTGTCCCCATTTGGTCGCTTCTGTTATTAAATTCCAAAGTGACAGACCCCAGAGAATGCAAGCGGTTAATTTATTTCTCTCCAGCTCTAAATGTGCAAATACTTTTATCAGAGATTGCTTCTTAAAATGTCACAGACAATGGGGCATTTTTGCATGAGTCGAGCCAATAACATAAAAATGTCTCCCGGACATTACTTTGGCACTGGGATATGTTTGTGCAACTGGTTTCAGGACAAAAAAAAAAAACCAAACAAACAAACAAAAAAATTTAGCCCTTCCTCTGGTGGGTATCAAAGCATCCTCAGGAAAGAGTAGGATGACCACAGGGACAAAACTGCCAGGTTATACCTGGGAGAGGAGATTTCTTTGCCCGCTCCCCAATCCCAGAAGAAACACAGCAGGGGTTTTGTTTCTCGAAGCTGCAGCTTGGCGGCCGTGCTGGGTCACATTTTACAGTCTGGGCCGGGGCAGGATGAAAAACAGAGATCCAGTTTCCCGATGGCCCCGGAGTTAGAGCGAAGCCCCAAGCAGCTCCCTGCTGGCAGCGGCGGCGCCCTCGGAGAGGAGTTCGGGGAGCTCGGGGCCTTTCCCTGGCTGCCCGGCCCTTTCTCTGGGAGAAGGCGGCTCCTGCACGGCGGCGGCCCCCCCGCGCCGCCCGGCCCGCCCGCGCCTCCCTGGCCGCAGCCCCGCCACACGCACGCACGCACTGCGGGCAGCACAAAGCTTTCAAAGCCGCCCTTTATGTCCCCCACAGCTGCCCGCGCAGCCCCTGCTCCAGCGCTCGCCCAGCAAGGACGCGTATTCTTCGGCTCCCAAAGGCCCCCATTGCTGTCAATTAGTTACGGGACGCCACCGGGATTCAAGGCTGACAGCTCCGGCAAAGCAGGAGAAATGGACTCAGTGGGAAGCGAGGGGGCCTGCCCTCTTTCTTTCCCCCTCCCCGCGTCTTTCTCGCCCACAAGAAATACCTTTCTCAGCGAGGCTTTTTAAGCCGCCCCCCCCAATCCCACCGCCCGCGCCTGCATGCAGGGGCATGCACGTAGAGGGATGCGCGGCGCCGAGAGGTGCCAAACGTGCTGTGAAAGGGGAGCCGGGGACAGCCGACCTGCCCACGTAGGGGGTCATCAATATTTCTGTGTGTTTCTTTCTCCCCCGCCTCCGTCCTGGTCTCCTGTTACAAATCCCCCGTCTCTCCGCTCTCTGGGATGAATATAACGTCTTATTTCTCCTCGACTTTCCCACCCAGGCTGGCTTTCTAGAAGGGGAGGGATGGGACAAGGTTAAAACACGACTCTGCAACAAGGGTGGGTTTCACTTGGCAGCGTTTTATCTGTCGCTTCTGGGGATTCTCAGCTCATCTCCCTGTGTGTAACCTGCAGTGTAACCCAGCAATCTCACAGAGAATGGGGGAGTAAAGCCAGGAGGGAGACGCTGACCCAGTGATTTCCTGGCAAACATCAGTGCTGTGAGATTTAGGAAAGAAACAAAGGCTGTAATGGTTTGGGAGTGAGGGACCTCTTTAGCCAGACCATGGAAATAAGATATATTTCAAGAGAAGGCATTCCCATGCTTTCAGCCTTGATATTTGGTATGGAAGAAAATCCAACCCAGGCATTGGCTTTGGTGATTTCAAATGGGATGTGTTTCATGTGAACTCCAGCTTTGGCTCCTGTCATAGATTCCAGTCAGAAATGGGGATCACTTACTCCTAACTCAATCTTTATGTTTGTATCTTTCCTGGACATTTGGATAATATGGAGGGTTTTACGCCAGCTGTGGATTTGGCCCTGCCAAAGTAGTCTCTCTGGATCAAAAAGGGATAACAAAACAATATTTAGATAATTTTTTCCTTGTCTCTGCTACAGACTGTTTGTGTGTCCCTTGTCAAGTCACTTCATCATGTGCCCACCCAAGCCATGAGCAGCTTCCCTTGCTGTCCCATCACATCTCCCTGCCTGGAGCCACAACTAAGTCAGGGTGACTGCATTTCACATGCCTTCATGGGCTCAGACAATCCTTTCATCTGAAACACTTAAAGATAAGAGCAGCTCAGATTCAATTTCTTGGACCAAAATCTTCCCCTGAAGTTTGGATTCTGAGTGGTTCCAACACAGAAAAAAACCAGTCTTTTGGTTTGGCTGCATCTAAAGGCTCCAGCTCAAACCCACACGGCAGAGTCTTGCACAAATAGCTCATCTCGAGAGACTTCTGCTTCCTGGAGAGATGAAATCTTTCAGAAACAGCATAAGATTTCAAATCTCTAGGAAAAAATCCTCCCCCCTGTTCCCACCCACATCTTGGCATTGACATGGAACCATGGACCCTTGCCTAATTCAAAATCAGATTTAGACAACAAGCTCTTACAGTGGGAATGAGAAACCTTCACTCACAGTGGGAAAACCCATGGACATCCCTTAAGGTCAGCAGAAGATATTGGGAGAGTTGTGTGTGGCTCAAATTGGGTGTGCACTATAAGTTTTGTGCTGTGGGGGCTGGAGAGGGAACAAGGCAGCAAAATAACTTGCTGTTACGAAAGGCAGATTTGATAAATAGTTCACAGGAGAGACTGACAACATTCCCAGGCCACTGGAGGAATAAGCTGTCCAAGGAATGGCTTCTAAATGAAACAGCCTCCGTGCAGTTTCTGCATCAGGACAAAGGATGGGTTTATTTTGGATGTGCTAGTAAAACTGCTGTCTGCGAGCCATAAGGTCATGCAGCTAAGGTCTGGCTGCTGTCTGGTGAGGAAGCATTCCTCTGGACCTCCTCTGTCAGTGTGCAAATGCAGGCCTTGTAAAAAAGAATAATATAGTCCCCATTTCCCTACAGAGCAGTACTGCAATGAGTGATTTCACTACAAGGAGTTCAGACCTGCTTGTGCTGCAGCTGAAAGGGTTATTCACATAGCGAGCACTCGGTAACAAAATGCTCTGTATCCTGAGCAAGGGATTGGTGATGGCCAAGGATTTGTCAGGTGATCACACATGAGAAATGCATCATGTCCTACATGGTTTTCTTGTGCACAGCAAGGCAGAAGAAACCCATAATCACGATGGCACCAGCTGACTGCCTCATTGGTAAGCCATCAAAACACGAGAGCGTTCGAAAAAATAGATTGTGTCTGAAAAGATGAATTCTCTTTTCCATCTTTTGACATGATTCTGGTCCATGTTACTTCTGATGGTATGTTACATATTTTACAGCCAGCCTGAGAAGGCACTGGCTTCCATAGCCATTAATCCAAAACTTGTGACTTTTGCTTTGTTCGTGCAACCACGTACAACCATCACACATTGCTCATTTAAAACAAACCATGCCAGAAAGGAAAAGTTCAAGGGATTTGTGTTTGGTAGATGAGTGTTGAGCTATATTGACTTCTGGGCCATGGACCTCAACATGCCAAGCAAAAAGCAGTAAGAATGAGAAAGGCAGAGCTGGAAACGCCAAGGGATGTCTCATAAATAATGGAAATGCATTAGCTGCACCGAGGTGGGAGGTGGGCGGGAGATGATGGCGAAGGGGGGATGGTGAAGAGTGGCAAACGAGGAGAGTGGATCTCACACAGGGCTTCCTGGGAGGCCACTTGGGTCATGGGCGTTCTCATCAGGCTGACAAAGAATGTCAGGGCTGAAAAAGTTAAAGTAGTCATTTTAATTAACACCTCTTCACTGGGTGAGGCAAGAAGCTGCCTCCCCTCTCCACTCTCCTTTGCCATGCACCCTGTGGAGCACCTCTTACCTCTGGCCACGTCTTAGTGCACCACTGACAGAGTGGAGAGATTCAGCTCACCACCTCGGGGCATGAGCAGGTAACAATCTGACAGGGTTTTCTGCTGCAGTCAGTGTTGGGGAAGCAGTCAGGAAGAGGTGAAAGCAATCTCTGGGATGAAATTCTCCCAGAAATGCTGACACTCTTCCATCTTGCATGCTAATGCTGAAACATGAGTTTCTCAGGCAGGGATGAAAGGAAAACACATATCACACAGGACCCTTGGGACTGGGATGGGGGGTAGGAGAATTTGAGGCAAGAAAGAAGACCTTTCTTCTCCTTTACATTCCCATTAGTATTGAGCACCACACAAAAAGGAAAAGGTTTGATGTCACAACACTGAAGTGCTCTCCCTAGTTCTCCTGAAGGAGATACAGGCCTACAGGAAAGATCCTAGCAGTTAGCACCTCGGTGGGATGGAGAATTCCACTTGGGAATTCCTGCTTGGGCAGGTGAAAGAGACTTTTAACATGTGCTTTAGTTTGCAGAATGAGAGTCTGTACCAAGTTTGTAAATAAGTTAAATCTTCCTGAAAGATGAATTTTCATCCAAGTTTTGATGAAAAGTTTTGTAGTCTGCATTGGACTAGTCTGTTGTGGTGCTCTCCTGAGATACCCTATGAATTTACTTCCCAGTCTCATCAGATGGGCAGTAGGGGCCTGATTTGTCCTTAGCTTAAGGTTTGTAGCTCTGATTAAAATAGACAAGTATGAGAGATGAGTCCTATTTTTCAGAAATGCAGTCTAGTGGGAAAGGCTGACCAGACAGCTCTGCCTGATCTAAAACACTTGAGGAGTGGCCTCACCTGGGAGAGGGCTCTGTAATGATGAGCCAGAGTTAAAAGAGCCGGGTCATCTGTAGCCGTGCTACAGATGCTCTGGGTGACCTTCTGCAAATGACTTGGCCAAGGACAGAGTTTCATATTCCCCAGCTGTCGTAGCCAGCTCTGGTTGTACCCAGCTGTCGGTAATCTCAGCTGGTTGTAACCCCATGTGAGTGTGAGTGAGTAGGAGTGAGTGTGGTAGAGTAGCAGTGTCTCAGCATCCTAACTCTGCATGTTACACACTGGTTACACTCCAGCAACCGAGTGGAGGTGCATGTGAAATTCTGCATGAGCTCTCGGAGTAATAAACATAGCAGCGATACAGAGCTTACAAACAAACAAAAGCTCTCCTTCCCATTGCTGACACAAACATCTTTTTATTGCAAAACTGGGCAGGAAGATAATTTTTGCACTTTGTGAGCTTGAAGCTTCATTCAAAACTCTTTCACTTTTATGCTATACTACCACAAGAAGTTAAAATCTGAAAAATCAATGTTGCAAGCCAACTATTTTTTTTCCCCTCCTATACAGACTTTTGTGGCTAAACAGCCTTTGACCCAAGAGATGAATCTATTCTTCCAAGGCTGCTGGTACACAATGTTATGGCCAGTTTGCAAGCTCCCTCCCACTAGTGAGGGTCAGCCTCAATTGCTCTGACCCACTCAGCATGCCATGACTTCCTCAGCAGCAGACACAGTGGAAGATTTTATTTCATTGGTCCTTTCACACCTAAGGAGCAGCCCCTCCATGGCCCAATGCATCTGTCAGGTCTCTCCCAAATCTCGGCTCCTCTGTCACTCCATACATGGTTGTGTCTCCATCTTGAAGATATCAAGCATCCTGGCCTGGCAGGCAGCCCTTCACAGTGCTGGTGAGGGCTGCAGGAACAGGTGTGGATGCCAAAGGATATTTAATGCCACCTGGCTTAATCTGGAAAGGTTTGAAGTCTGGACAACACACCCTACGGTGTGCAATTTAAAAAGGCACGATCTCCCTGGTTCTTCCGAGGAGTGATTTGATCTACAGGCACTTCAAGGGAGAGAGAGTCCTGATATCAAAGGGTTCTTTAATCTGGCAAAAAGGGGCATTTATGAGAAGCAGCTGCCAGCAGCTGAGGCCAGACAAATTCAGACTGAAAATCAAGGTGCACGTTTTCAACTGGGAAAGTAATTAATCTGTAGGGCACATTGCCTAGAAGGCCAGTGGTGGCTCAGTTGCCGGCAGGCCTGAAGTCAGGACCAGATGTTTCCCTGGAAGAGATGATGTCACTTAGCCAGGGACGGCAGGCTCAGGGAAGGGAACTGTGCAGGGCCAAGCTGGAAAGTCACAGTTGCTGCCACTGCCACCAGCCTTACAGCCCATGATCCATGCAGAAATGTGTTTTTTTCATATACATATGCACATGTATATATGTGTAGCTTCACACGTACAGCCCCGGTTAGCATAGACCAGCATGCCTCCAGCCAAAGGTCTGCTCTGTACACTCTATTTATTTACCCATTTCAATCTTACAGAGCTGCACAACTGCCTGGCCTCAGCTCGGGGCCAAAGTCTCCACTGGAAGATTTGACTGGGCAATAGGACTGGGGGGAGGGGAGAGCGGCTGGGCTCCCGCTCACCTGGTGGGAGGGATGCCTGCCTTCCCCCCACAGCCCATCAAGGTTCTTTTCTTCGGGCCAGTGCTGCCTCACAGCGCCTTGAGTGCTGCTTAGAGCCTCCATTGAAAATCAGTGGATTGGGCAAAATCCTATATTCACCCTTCCTTCCCCAGCCCCAGCCCTCCTTGGCTGAACTGCAGCCCAGACGTCACGAGAAAAAAAAAAAAAACCAAACCAAAAATCAACCTAATAAACCACAGACACACATACAAAAAAAAAAAACCAAACCCACAAAAACAACCCCACAAAACCACACCAAACAAACAAACAAACAAAAACAGCAAAAGAAGGAGAAAAGAAGAATGTAAAAAAGCAAATCCCAACTCTCTCTGCTGCCAACAATGACTACAGACAGGCCCTGGGCCCTGTGGTTGATGGCATCAGCAGAGGGACCCTACTTGTCTGGCTGCCTCCCTTGCTGCCAACCCTCTTCCTGCCCAAGCCCCTGGTGTTGCTATATCTACGCTCCTCTTTCTCCACCTCCTCCTTTTCCATTTTTTTCCTGGTTAACAAGTGTGCACTGTTATATCTGTGGTCTCTCGCTGCATTGTGCTTTTTGCCTTTCTTAAGGCAGCAAGGGCTATTTGCTTGGGGCAGGGGGAACATGGGTGCAATTTATCCTTGCACAGGTTGATGCTCCTCTGTGTTGGCAGTGGAACACAAGGAATGGCTGCAGCTTGTGTTCCAGGGCTGAGCAACACAATGTTGATGGGCTGGGGAGGGGAGGAGGGGAGGGGGTGAGTCAAAGGGCCTCCTGAATCAATGGGATTCAATATGAAAGGAAAACTCTGGCAGGCATGGGATGACCCAGATGGACAAAGTGCAGTGAGGCATCTTAGTTAATGGGCTGCATTAAAATTAAACAGAGACAGTGTTCATTCTGAAGCAGCACAGTGACCACAGAAGGGCTTTGCGGCCCCTGTGGGAAGGTGGTGCGAAACAAAACCAGGGAAAACCTTTCCCTCCCTTGCTGCCCTATCCTCATCAGGTGTAAACTGGGGCAGCCCTGCTGTCCTCTCCCTGCCTGGGTTAACATAAGCCAGCTCCCAACATCCCTGCCACCCGCATGCATTTCCATAAAAGGGATGATGATCTTGTCAATGTTGCTGTAAATCCGAATTTTTTGTACATGGCACAGCTCTCAGAGAGGTGACAGCCACTTACCAGCTGGTCACCAGCAGAAGGAAGGACCTGGGCAGTCTGCAAGACCAAATCAAGCTTTAAAGAGGAGGATGATAATAAAACACATCCCTCCCCACTCCCACCCCTGTCAGGAGGAGGATTTATACTCCTCCTTACAAAGGACTAACAGCAGTCCTTTAGGTTCTGCTTCAGCAAACCACCTGCTTAATTGCTCGGTTACTTCACTGTGACTGGAGAAACTGAAGCACATGGTTAAGAACATGCTCAGAGGTGCTGCTGGATAGGAATAAACTTAATTATATGCTTAAACTTAAAGAGATGTTTAAACACCTTGGTAAATCATGGTCTTGCACCTGAGGAAAGTGAAAGGGAAAAGCTGACAAAGCAGAACAGAAAAGCAGCTTTTGGAACAATGAACCATTTTATGTTCTCCATTCTACAGTTAATGAAGATGAATTAAAATCCTTGTCACTTGGAAACTGAAGATGAAATGATCAGCCACCGAGAAAGTGCTATGTGGTGATGTATTACAAACTGAATACCTTTAACTGGCAAGAAATACTTTTTTGCATCTTCCTTCCTGTTTCTTCTTTATATTGACTAGGATATGAAGCATATGTCTTTGTTCAGAACGGCACAGTAATGTTTGATTTCCATTCTGCATACTTTCAAAACCATTAACCAAGAATGTCAGTGCAGATCAGGGCCCCCTGAGCAAATTTACGCCTCTTCATATAAAAAGCAACCAGACAATTTAACCAAGTGCTGAACTGATAACCCCAAACCCTCATGTGATGTATTGTAGAAGAACTTCCAAAATAGCACCTGTCTAATATAATAGCACCAATAGCCTGTGTTTGGCACTGCAGACTGTAACTGCCCTGCTTCTTGTGGTGTTCCCACCAGGAAGGTGCCAGCAGAGTAGGCAGCAGCAATGTCCATAACCTGCCCTACAAAGTATATCAGTACCAAGGAGGTGGGTAGAGCTCCCTTCTCTGTGCCTGGCTGAGCTGTTGTGACTGTCACCAAAAAGCACTAGTAGGTTGCGGCTCTTGTCATAGGAATACTTGCTCCAAAGAGAGTCTGGAATATGCAAATATTACTTTTCTGCACTCCTCTTGAATTGCCATAGTTTGGACATGATTTAGGAGACATGTTGATCGCCCATGATGATGGACTCACAGAAATTAACTTTGCAGGGAACATAAATTACTGGGTATTTTTTACCTTTAGAAGTAACTCTCTCAGCTCAGCTTCACAGTTGTTTATTTCAGAGACAAATAAGTCTCTACAAATAAGCAGAAAAAGATCCCAAATTTGCATAGCATGCAGGTAACTGGGATGGAAGTGAAAAGCTTTCCCCAAGCTTTCCACACATTTCAGGGGGGACTGTTATGGTAGCCCTTTATGAAGACATCCATTTAATAAACAATACATTTTTGAGAAATGCTAGTTACTTTGGAAATGCAGTCCAGAAAAGAAGAAAGATGAGCTATAAACATTGTCCTCCCTCAGTTCATGGATCAAAGCTTCAGACATACCTGTTTCATAGACATGTAAGCCCCCTGAGTGATCTGCTTTAACAGGTATGTTTAGATATCAAAGAAATGTCACATCTAAATCAAAAGTATTTACAGCCCCAAAGAATGTTCTTGCACATGAATTAGCATACAATCTGTCTGGCCTTCTCTTAGGGTTGGATAGATCTATATAATGGAGATGAACACCAAACTATACTCATGTACATGCAGCAACATAAAGGCATGATCCCAGCTTGACCAGTACCATGTTGAGTCTCTGGAGCAGCAGAGCTGCAGGAAATCTTCCACATGTGGTTAATACTATGTGAGCCCACAAGCTGGGGATAAGTTATGGTTGGTTGAGTGGATGATTTGGTGGAAGAAATAACATGGGATATGCCAGGAGCTGGAGGGATTCAAGAGGTGGCAGGAGACAATCAAAGCCAGACAGTGACATCATGGTCATGGCTTTGGGACAAAAGATTAACTTTGCTCTTAACCAATTCCACCTATAAAATACTGTGTAAATAAATAATAGCTGCATGCAATGTCTTGTATTTGCTGCTCTTCATAGAATCGTACAATCACAGAATGGTTTGAGTTGGAAGGGATTTTAAAGCTCCTTCAGTTCCACCACCCTGCCATGGTCAGGGACACCTTCCACTAGACCAGGCTACACCAAGCCCCATCCCACTTGGCTTAGAATACCTCCAAATGAAGGCCATGAGGATGGTGAAGGGTGTGGAGGGAAGCCTTTAAGGAGCAGCTGAGGTCTCCTTGTTTTTTCAGCCTGGAGGAGACCAAGGGGAGACCTCATAGCAGTTAAACATCCCCATGAGGGGAAGAGGAGGGGCAGGCACAGATCTCTTCATTCTTGTGACCAGTGACAGGACTCAAGGGAACAAGGTGCAGCTCAGGCAGGGGATGTTTAGGCTGGATACAAGGAAAAGGCTTTTCATCCAGAGGGTCATTGGACCCTGGAACAGGCTCCCCAGGGAAGTGGCAACAGCACCAAGCCTGACAGAGTTTAAGAAGTGTTTGGACATGCTCTCAGGCACATGGTGATTCTTGGAGTACCCTATGCAGGCCAGGAGTTGGACTTTGATGGATCCTTGTGGATCCCTTCCAACGCAGCACATTCTATAAGTAGAATGTAAAGAATGCTGCAGGAGTTGCCTCCCACCCTTGGCTCCCTCAGGCTTAAACTGGGATACTCTTGGGAAGTTAGAAGTTAAAGCTAAGGGAAGGAAGTTAAGGGTCTGGCAGTGCAAACAAGCTCACTGATGGGGCTGAACACATCTGCACAATGCCCTGGCATGGCTCTTGCTAAAAAGTCAGAGCAACAAATACCTGCAGCTGGAAGGGAGCATGCCACCTGTTGCTCTCCTTTCATTTTGGGCTTGTTGTCTCTTTGTCCCTCCAGATCATACTGAAACAAAGTTCTCCTCCCCAATACTGCAGAGCCCTAAAGTCTGCCCATGTCCCGGGCCCCCACTAGCCCTGCATCTGTCCCCATGCCCCCGCCACCCCCATCCCTTGCCCATCGCCCACATCCTGAGCATGAAAGCCAGCCGGATTAATCTGGCACAGAGCACATTGTGTGTGAGTCATGACAGGCTCACTAAGGCGTGCAGTGCTGATAAAAGGCAGCTCTGATGGGCTCTGTCAGGGATCCCAGAGAAACAGCATGGAAAAAATCTGCTAACCCACATCCCAGCCTGGCAGCCAGGGCCTGGAGACATCCAGGCACCGAAGGGAACGCGGGGAAGGGGTTCTGATCCAGGCTCAGCTGTGGGGAAGCCCCTGGTCCCAGGCGTGGGCTGGTGCTTCCTGGGGCTCTTGGGTCATCCAAGAGTTCGTGGGGCCAGAGGAGGGCTGGTGCAAGGCCCCAGGTCCCGAGGCTGGACCCTGGGATAACCACCCTCTTGTCAGCTGGCCAGGGTATTTCAGGCATTTATGAAGCCATATAAAGGGAAGTCTGTCTGATCCTTCTGTGCATCTTTCTGCCTGAAACTTCCCTCTGGATAATTTTCTCAGTTCAGTTTCTCACAGCTGTGGACCTCAAGGTAGTTTTTTCCCCCAATCCTTTGCGATTAGCAGTGCTGCTCCTAGAGGACCAGCAGGAGAGACCATGGCCCAGCAATACCCAGTGGCCTCTGGTGTGCTGGAAAACTGCTTATAAGCCACCAGCAGGCTGTGGTGTGTGAAATCCTGCCACAAACAGGTGTGTAGCTCACTGTAACACTGTCCCAAAAGGTTAACAACTGTGTTTGCTGCAAAAAGGGTTCAGCCCCAAGCCCCAGGGGATTCAACAGCTTGCCTGACCACAGAACTGGAGATAACAAGGACCATAGCATCAGGGATATTGTGGAGAAATCAGGATAACATTTATGTGCACCACTGAGCGGGGAGGAGTTGCAGCCATGTGGTCTTTGTGGAGGGGAAGGCAGCAGTAGCAGATTTCAAAACAATCTAGATAAACTGGAGAATTAGTCTCAAATCAACAGGATGGAAATCACACAAGAGTAGGCGTAAAATACCACAGTGAGGTGTTGGAACTGAAATGCAAAATTGGGACTAATTGGATAAAGAGCAGAGCTGCAGGAAAAGCTCCCTGGATTGCAGACAAAAATTATTCAACACTGTCATGCTGTTTCAAAACAGGTTGATGGGACCCATTAATGAGAGATTCATAGGGCAGGCATAGGAGAAAATGACCGTGCTGTAGTTGGCCCTGAGGATGCTGGGCACAGCACTCTCCAAACTGGGTAAACAAACTGGGGAGCCCTCTGAGGTGCAGAAGCAAGCTCCACAAAAGCTTTGGAAAACATAATCTATGAGGGCAGATTGAAAGAATTGGGTTTGTTTAGTCTGGAGAAGAGGAAACTAACAGGGAGCATTAACAGCCCTTTAATACATAAGGACTTGTCCTAAAGACTGCAGAGTCCAAGGAAGGAGCATGAGGAGAACTGGGGTTGATTTGCAGAATAGATTTAGGTCAACATAGTAATAATAGGGAAACTTTGGAGCTGATGAGGGACACTGCAGATTCTCACTCATGGGTGCAATGTAAGTGGAGCTAGAGATACACTTGTCAGGAAGAGTTCAAGGACAGCAAATCTTGTTTCAGAAGATGAGGGCATCTACGAGGCCATAACCAAGCACTCAGTGCTGCACTCCTTCTCTGTCCTGCTCCCCAAGTGAACGAACCCACAGCTTTAATTGCAGCTCCTTTCTGAACTCCAGCAAGGCAAGGGAATGGGATTACTCCAAGGAGAAAGCTATAAAGTGATCTTCCATGTCCCTTGCCTCCTCACTCCATTTGCCATGCATGTACCAAATAATACCCATCCCAAAGATCTTACTGTCCAAACAGATGGGACAGAGGAAAATTACTGCTCAGTAAGAGATGTGGGGGCTACAGAGGAGTGTATCAGCAGAAGCTGAGAGAAAGGGACCTGTTTAACCTGGAGGAAAAAGGGAATTCTGGATATGGGGGAATCTACTTGCAGTATTCAATTAGCTAAAGTAAGTTAAAGAGAAGAAAAAGCCAGGCTGCTCTTTGAGGAGGCCAGTGAGAGAATGAGAAACAATGGGCACAGGTTGTAACCAGAGAAATATTCATTGAGGTTAAGAAAATAAATCTTGTCTGGAAGGATATTTCATCATTGGAACAGGTTTCAGAGAGATTGTGAAATCCCTGTCCTTGGAGATCTTCAAAATTGAACTGGACAGAGTCCTGGACAACACAACCTAAACAACACCTGTTGAAAACCTGTTGAAAACAGCCTTGCTGTGAGTGGGGGCCAAAGTTGGAGCCTGCCTGTCTCACCCGAGGTGTTCTGTGACAGGTATACTGTACCACAGAAGCTATCTATGCACCTGACACTGTGCTTCATATAGGGTCCTCTCTGCCACACTGGACCTCTTCCTACAGGCATTTCTGCCCCCTTGCTCCGGGAGCAAGGTCTTTGGTCTTTGTGTTCTGCAAAGCTGAATCCCCACGGTTTACATCAGGCCCCAACTCAGGGTAAAGCCCAATGTAATAACATTTCTTGACCATGATTCACAACAACAGCTACCACCCACGTTCTTGGCTCATTGTGTAGCTCAATATCTAATGGTGTTCAGTTCAACCCAATATTATCTGCATCTGCACCCCCTCCCATTCCAGTTTCAGAGCCCAGCCAGCACTGAGCCCATGCTGTTCCTATTTGCAAACCTTAAGCACTCTGGCTGCTGCTTGGAATGAAGAGGGAGCATTTGGAGATGAACTTTTAGCACTGCAAGCTGTAGGGAAAGCTGAGGTCCTTGCTTGTCTGTCACTGATTTATTGATGCTTCCCTAATTGTGGAATGCCAACCATACATGGAGATCTGCAGAAAGAAAGGATTGGATTGAAGGAAAGAGAGGTCATTGCAGGCAAATCAGACACAGGCACCAAGAAATTGTTTTGTTTTGTTTTCTGTGCGGCTGCAGTAAATGTAATAAATTTGCATCTGCTGAGCTCTTTCTACTGACAGAATTTTTCCTTGTTTCAGATTTGGCCTTAACTCTTCTTAGTAATCCTTATTTGCAGTGATCTGCCCAGGAAGAGTATATGTGCATATATATGAGAGAGGGAGAGGCAGTGCTCGTTCCCAAAGCAGACATTTTGTTCAACCTCTGCCAGCCATTTTTTGGATGGAAGTATTTTTTTCCTTAATTCTTTTGGGTCACAGTCTAAGCATGAATTTGAATATGATCCATAGAAGTAAGATTTAATGAGCCTGTTGACATAGTAATACAGCAAAATGACCAAAAGAAAAAAAAAGGCAAAAATCACAGAAACTTTCTCTAGACCTTCCTCCCTAAAAATGTGAGTTCTTTTTTTATTGAAAGTTAATCTATAGCAAGCACTAGAGAACAACATTCGTTCATTTCAGAGACAGCAATCTGTAGCAGTTCTTTGTGTACCACTCCAACATACATCTTTATGCCTTCTTCTCTTCCCTCTCTTGAGATGCAGCAGAGCTCTGGCTCAGCAGCCAGCATCTGTCACTGATTACAGTGGCTTAAGGTTTTACCTCTGAGGAGCCGAGGGGGAGCACACTGGGGTCCCTGTGTGTAACTGCTCACAACTCCGCTCTGGCACTTCACTCCACATGCTGTCACTCCTCCCTTCCAGATTTGCTCTTCCAGACCTCTTTAAATCGGCCCACTCCTCCATTAGCCCTCTTTATACATCTTGCCCACAAGATGGATCCTGTTATCTGTCCCATCCCAGTACCAGAGCTGAACAGCTCTGAATCGACAGCACACCAGAGAAAATGCAGTCTGCTTTATACTTTGGGTTAATCAAACTAATCCAGCACTTTGAATCTAGCTTGCTGTGGCATGGCCAAATGCAGCATCCATATTAGGCTCTGCAGCAGACAGGCTGTCGTTGGGTTGAGGTTTCTGAGTCACGCTATTGAAGCCACACTCATGGCGAAGCACTTTATTAATAACTTTTGTTGCAGAACTTTATCCCAACAGTCTAAAAATGGTGCTACTCATAATTGCACTTCGATCTTGAGCATGGGAATATTTTGTCATTTATTTACGTCAAGTGGGTTTGGGTTGGTTTTTTGTTTCTTTTTTTTTTTTTTTTTTGCTATTTTAAACTTTCTTAACTGTAAGCTGAAGGCTTGCTCCTGCCCTGCTTCAGTTGTTGTAATACAGGTCTGATTATTGAAGCAGGTTTTTCCCAGATGTGCAGACCTGAGGGTTAGTTCTAGTTCAGTTCTAGGACAAGTTGGCTAACAGCAGGTCACAGACACAGCTGACCAGAGCAGAGACTCTACGTTTGAGTATGGCTGGTGCTGAGGAGGCTCTAAGAAAGAAACAGCTTCTTGCAGCACAGCAGCAGCAGGCTGTGGGTGGCAAAGTCTGTGTAGCACCTTCCTGCACTAAACTTGGACCTATTCTCTGGAAATCTCTCACATTCCCCTGGCAATGGATTCACTTTCCAAAACAAAATGAACTCAAACAGAATCACTTCCTGTGAATGAAGTCGGGATGGAACATAAAACCTAGGCAGGGAAATATAGATGTGTGCCATATTTGAAGCAGCAGAGAGAATGATTTCATCCAGCATCCAGCTGACTGGTAAAAAGTCAGCCACCCTGAGGAGAAAGCCATTAACACACAAACACATTTTATGCTGGCCAAGGTGAGAAAGAAAGGGCTGTAGGTACTGAGGTGACAGCTATTTTAGGATCAAAGGTGAAGGCTGAGAGGAAACTGTAAAACTAGCTTCAGATCTGTGGGGGGGAGGCTGTGGGAACAGAGGGGGAAACTTAATTAAATGTGGCAAACAATGACTATATTTTCTGGGAAAGGAGCAGCAATGATTTCACCTCCAAGATACTACACCTGAGCAAACATTATCCAAAGCTGGCTTCAACTAGGGCTTCACTGCCAGTATGGTAATGCAGATCTAACCTTGACTTTGAAGGGTAAGAAAAGTAACAGAGCGGGGAGACTTCAGTTTGCCAGTGGTCCTCAGTATTCCTTCCCTCTCCTGTGGAGTAGCTGGAATGGATAATTGCTAGGCATGGCAGCAGATGTGGCTGTCTTATTCGTGTCAATAATTTCTGCCAAGGTCTTAAAAAAAGAGAGAAAAAGAATATGGAACCCGCACTGAGGTGTGTGGCCCAGAACTTCTGCCCGGTGAAAATCTGTAGCAAATACAGCTCAGGTAGAAAATAGAAGCATCAACAGCAGAGGGTGGCCTACAGGTCACCAGGTCTGGGCCTCATCATCATGACAAGTGTCCTATCCCCTGACTTCAGGGGATTTTTTGCACCCAGGTAGATGTTGAGCTAGGAAGGCAGCAAGACAGGTTGTGCCCAAGCAAGCTCTACACCAGTGCAGAGAAAGGAATGTAAGTACAAGAAAATAACAAATTGACTAGAATGCCACTGTTGAGCTTGAGCATAAAGAAGACATCTATACAGAGTGAAATCTAGGTTGATTTACTAAGAATTAGTATGAAAGCATAGCAAAAGCTAGGGAAGTTAAAATCAAGAAGTCCTTGGAAAAAAGGAAAAGATGTAGAATTATAGGCTAATTAATTCAATTTCAGTTACAGAAAAAATTGTGGAATTAGTAATGAAAAAAGCTATTTTTAAGAAACTGGAATGTAATGGGATGAGTAACAACCAATATTAGCTTCATACTTTGGTCTTGAATAACACATCTAATTTCCTTTTAAAACAAGCAGACAGACCTCACAGGCCAGTAAGGAGAAGAAGATGTCAGTATCTTGACTGGAGTGGGTCCTTTGACACTGTCTTGCATGAAATTCTCATAAGTCAGGAGGAAATGTGTGGTCTATCTACAGCAGAGCAGACACAGCACTGATACTCAGGAGGCTGTGAGCAGGACTTCCCTCTCCACAGACAGGAACCTGTTGAACAGAGGTGTACAGGTCTCTGTCTCCAACTGCAGTCTGTTGGTGACTTGGACTGTGGACTAGAAGAAAGATGATTGAATTTGCAGAATGCCCAAAGCTGGAAGGATTTGCAGGGACATCAAAGACAGGATTCAAATTTTTTTAAAAAGCAAACAATAGCCTGACAAATTCAAGAAACCATTAGAGAAAAAATGAAAGGATGTAGTAGGAATCCATGTGAGGGTCCAAACGGAGGAATAACTGACTATACAAATATGGACATGGAACTACTGGAGCTATGATTACAGTTAGACTTAGGTTTAGGGTTTAATGAAGATTAAAACCTGAAATGTTTGTCATCAGTGCAGTACTCTTGGAAAAAGAAAAGAGAAAAAGGAGAGAAAAAAAAGTGGGCTAAATAAATACAATCCAGACAAAACCAAGAATCATCAGAGTCTGGAGAATGTGATCTGGGAGGAAAATCCAAAAGTCTTGGTAAAGCTTAACCTTAAGAAAAAAACTGTAATTAGCACAGTAAGTCTTGTAAACTCATGAAAAATTGCAACAAGGGGAAAAAGACCAGTCACTTCTACCTGCTCAAAACAGAGCTACAGAAATAACAACAGGCTTAAATTCAAGCAAGAAAATTCAAACTTGATGTCACAAGAAAGGGCACATAGATGGAGGCAATGCATAAAGTGTCCAGTCATGAAGCCTCCCTAAGGCGAGAGCTTCAAGAACATTGGGTAGCTGTCAGGAATGACAGCAGTGTCCTGCCTCGGGGGTTTGGACCAGAGATTTGGGTTTAGGCTGCATCTCTCCTGGGGGAGCTGAGGGGGAGGGGAAGGCCTGTATGTGGAGGTCTTTTTAGGAATATTCACTAGGACAGGAAGGGAGGAATACTAGGATGTTTCTCCTTCCTCTTTCTTCAGTCTGCCCCTCAAATCTTCATTTTCCCTCTGCCTGTTTCCATTTACTGCCCTTGCGGTCCCTCATCTGCAGCAGGTGTCACTGAGATTTCTGCATTTCTCCAGCTGCTGCTGAATGCCTGAGGATCAGGAGGCACCCATCCAGACCAACCTTATCCTGGGAAGGTGAAGGATGCAAGGCTAGATGGAACAGCACTGAAAGCCCTGGAGGTAGGGCTTGCTGCTCCTGGTGCTACTAGAGAGATGGGGTGAGGAAGCAGCTATTGCTGCTGTAGAAGGAAGTTGCCTGCAGCCAGCATTACAGCAATGTCAACAGAGGATGGTGCTTTGGGACCTTTGAATTGTGTTTCTGTATTTTGGGATCAGAATTTAATTGCTCCTCATTGACATGAAGGCACAGACTCAGATTTTCAGCTGGTAAGTGCCAGCTGAATCACTTGGAGCTGCATGTATGTGCTATACCCTAGGACCTACAGCACACTCTTAAAATCCCCAATTCCAACAGCGGATGAAAACTTAGTCCCTCCCTTAAATATTCAGCTTTAATAATGACTCTGATGATCAATAGAAAACTTGGAATAAGATTTTCAGCTCATGTAAACTGGCTGATTTAGATTTTATTGAAAGTAACAGTGCCAGCATATCAACAAAGCAACCTGGCCCTATGAGCTCACAAAATTCAATCTAAATTATTTACTTTCAAAGAAAGATTTGTTTGTAAGTATTTTCCTGGCCTCCTAAGTGTTAACAGATTATTTGTTCAATGGCAGTTTCATATGCATTGCTAATTATTGCTAATAATAATTTTGTATTGCACTAGAAAATCATCAGAAATGCACTTGATAGTACATTAGCCTTCTCTTTCCTTGTATATTTTTACTGGCAAAACCCATCTCTGAGTATTTATTTTCATTCAGCTCAACATTGGTGATATACACAGAAGGACCAGGAGCTGCACTAAAAGCTGCTATGTGCAGCATATTATATTCTTATGAGTCAAGTCCTCTCCTAATGTCAATCAGTGTTAAAAATAGAGGGAGTTATCACAAATGTAGCAGCCTCATCAAATATTCTTTGTCCCACACTCCTGACTTCCAGGCTGTGTTCAGAGCACATGGCATCGCCCCTTCTGCTTCACCCTTGGCACCAGCACAATACACTTTGCTACCACGTGGTTCATGAGCCTCATCTCCTGTTGAGTCCCTATCCCCTCGCAAGGATGCTCTCCCCAGTGTGCCAGAGCAAACCAGCACCTTCAGCCAAACCTCAGTGCAGCCAGGGAGAAGTGACAAATGCTTTCTTGGTGGCAGAAGCAGCCCCATTGTCAGAAATCAGAAGAATAATTTCCTGGTTACAGTAGCCTTCAGATACATGGATCCAACTTCAACTCCCAGATAAAACAATGGGAGTGATATATTGGCTATTCTGTTTCAGTGACTGAGCACTTGAGAGCAGGAATGCAGCTCCCAGAGGCGCAACACAAGGACTTGAAGAGGTTGGCTGTATTTTCTTCCACTTAAAACTGGGAGAGGTGAATAGCTGGTGAAAGTGGAGAGGAGATTGATGGCTTTGGAAACTGCGCAGCCCTCTCGTTAATGTGGGACAGCTTTGGTACAGAGAGTCAGCTTCAAGCCTGACCTTGCCCTCCCTGACCTGTCAGTAACCTCAACCCTGACCTTGGAAGCACCATCTTTCTCCCTGGGGAAGAACAATTTGGAGAATAGTGGGAAAATGTGAGTGGTGATCAGGTCAAGGTTATGTTGCTTTCCAGGAGAAGGCGGGCTATGAGGCATGCAGAACCTTGATGTCCTTCACATGCTTTGGTATTCAAGGTACAGGAACATTGTGTTCACACATTAGTTCCAAGCATGGTCTATCTCATTACACTTCTCCATGGAGTGCTTTCCTGTCTGCTCTGCTGAATCCCCATCTTCATTGCATTTTGGATGCCATCACAGCAGTCAGACCACATCTGTGATGGAATTTATTGATTCTCTCCTTCTTCAAAAGTCATCGAGATTCAAACCAGGCTCTTTCCAGACCCAGATATTTCAGCAGCATGAGCCCCAAACCCATCTTGTAGCTCTCTGCTTCCCCCTGCAAGATCACCCCCTTCCCTTGGAGTTGCCTCCCCCCTGCTTTCCCTTTCTCATAACCAGCCATCCTTCACCGTGCTGTGTCTATAAAACACTCAGTGCACACGGCAGCTGAGGGGGAGGGACCAAGGGGCTGGTGGAAGCCACTCAGATTTCACATTTATTTAACAGCCGTGGCTGTGCTTGTTTGATTTATCTTCACACATACGTTTGACAGATATGGTCTCATAAAAACTCCACAGAGTAAAAACAGCAGAAAGGCCTGCAGCCATACTGCGTCAGCATTCTGTCTGGCTCCAGCTCCAGAGCTAAGCATAGATCAAGCTCATTGCAGCTGGCAGCACCCCTCACTTGGAAAACTTCTGAGTTTGCAATGCCTGAAACACAGAGTGCTTAAGTGTAGCTGGTCCTGAGTTTCCCAGGTGTCTGGGCAAAAAATGAAAAAGGTGATGATTTTCTCATACCTTAAAAAATCCTGCTGCATTTCACATAAATTGCTTTGTTCAAGTAAGTTTACATTTAAGTGGCAAATCTCATCCTATCCCCAAATCCACCAGGATACAGCAGCATTCAGAATATCTTGAGAAAGTTGTAATTTTTATAGCACTTCCAAAAACACCTCTCCCAAATTGCAGCAGTTAAGGAGTAAGCGTGCTTCACCCTTTCCTTATAAGCTTGCTCTGTCTGTATTACTCCAACATTCCCGTAAAAAAATGAGGTCTTATTTAATGAGTCAGATTCATGCTGTTGTGGTTCTGACAAATACATTTTCACTGGACTGGAATTGTAAAATTTGTGCACAGAACAGCTACTATATAGTTTTGGATATAGGCTTCAGAAAAGCACAACCCACTTCAACATATGCATATTTCACAGTGTTTTTTAAAAGGGGAGCACTCCTGAAACTCTCATTCCCAGCATCAAGAGAGGCAAAATGAAGTAGCTGTAAATAAAGTCCCTGGTGCGTTAGCGTTGCTCACAGGTAGGACTCCAGCTGCATTCAGGTGGCGTTTTATTACGTGTATAAATAACAGCCCCCCGCGCCTGGAAGCTGCCAGCCCGGTCTGGAGGAAGGAGCTCAGAGCCGAGTGTGAAAGGCCCTGTGTTCCAACCTGCTGCTGTGGTGGCCACTTCATTTCTTTATATGTTACTCACACGTATGAAATAACTTTCTTAATGCTTGTCATGCAGAGATAAGGCAGATATTGCTCTGTTAACAAAAGCAAGTGTGAAGACCCTTGTTTCGGCCCACAATTATCTTGGCTGGTTAAAACCACTGGATAAGATTAGTGTGAGAAATTAACTGCTTCTCTATGGGCAGATATTTGTGGTTCCCTCTCTCATCAGGGGTGATTTTTCTCAGCTATAGAAATGTCACCTTTTCTGGTTTAGGTAAATAATTAAGGACTGTGTAACAAAGGTTTGGAAAGTTTATGTTTTTCCAATTATGGATAACCTTTTTTGGTTTTATGGCTATTTCCTGTACTGCTGATCCTCTTGGTGCTATGTTCACCCAATTTTCATGGTCACACTGAGCAGGGTCACATCCCCACACACTACATACATGCAGTTCAGTGCCTGGTAGAGAGTTATTTTTCAAAGGAAAGGACTTTCAGGCAGTAGTTCCCTCTCTCCTTTGGGACAGTTTTCCCCAGCTATGGAAATGCCATCTTTTCTGGTTTTAGCAAAAAAAGAAGCAATTGCAGACACACTTCCTTCAAGACACACTTGCCAGCTCTCCGGTTTTCCAGCAGCACTAGTCAAGGACCAGATACTACTGCTCATCATGGCCTGATGTTTTCTCTCCCCCTTAACTCTGTTGATGGCAGATGAAAAATGTAATTCACCTTTGTGAGTAACTTCAGGGCACCCAGCCCCAGGGCCAACTTCAGACTTCTTTCTGGAGTGTGAACCATTTGAAAAGAGATCACTTGCGGACAATGTGTTAATTACAGTGCCTGTTATTGTACACATTGTTACACGGAAGTGCCACACACCTTGGGCAGTGTCTTGGCTCGGACACTCAAAACTTATCACACAACCATAGAATTTTTAAGGTTAGAAAAGATCTCTGAGATCATTGAATCCAACCATTAACCCAGCACCAAATTGTTCACCACTAAACCATGACTCCAGGTGCCACATCCACAGGGTTTCTCAACACCTCCAGGCATACTGACTCTGCCCCTTCCCCAGGCAGTCCATTCCAGGGCTAGACAACCCTTTCAGTAAAGAAATTTTTCCTCATACCCAATTTAAACCTCTTCTGGTGATTTCCTCTTGTCCTGTTACTTGTTACCTGGGAGAGGAGACTGACCCCCATCTGGCTACAGCCTCCTTTCTGGTAGTTGTAAAGAGTGATAAGGTCTTCTCTGAGCCTTCTTTTCTCTAGGGTAAATGCCCTCAGGTTGCTCAGCTGCTCCTCATAAGAATTGTGCTCCAGACCCCTGTGACAAACCAACAGTGAAGGCTCATGGTCTGACATGAGTCCTTTTAGAAACAGGCCAGCCTTGGCCAGAGGCAGGGCAAGACAAACTGCCTCAGAAAGCTTCAGGCAACCTGGAAAGGCAGGTCCCTGAAGCAACAAAATGAAATATCCATATATGAGACTCAGCTATCTCAAGAAGGGGGACCATATATCCTGCATATAAATGCAGAAAACAAGGCCACCCTCACACTGATGGCATAGCCACCAATATGCAACATTTCTGTCCTTCTTTTTTATCGTATATAGCTAGAGAGTCACAAGGAATGTACTGACAAGCAGTCAAGGAAACTCATCTGCTGGTTCACTATGCAGGACTTGGGAGCTGGAGGGCGAAAGTGATGCATGGAAATTAAGTTAATTTTAAACCACAGGCAAGAGAAGAGACTTGCTAGCAGTTACTTAAGAGAAGCTGCTGACTGTTTAAATACCATTCAGAAGATTAATGTCAGCACACAGAACCACTGAAAAATTAGGGCTGAAAGGGACCTTGAAAGGTCAGACCAGTCCATTCCACTAACCCAAGCAGGATCACCTAAACCTTGGACATGCCTGACAGATGTTGCTTAACTTGATCTTAAAGCTCTCCACTCCCTAGGCAGTCTGTTCTTTATTATCCCTGTCATTAGAAAGTTTTTCCTAACGTCTAAATTGAGCCTTTCCTACTGTGACTTAAGCCTTCTTTTTTCTTTTTTTCCCTCCTCTCCTCCATCACAAGGAGCAATGATTATGCCTTTTTTATGTGCTTAAAGACTTCAGTTCTCTCCTCCTTTGGGTTAGAGAATTGCAGTTCTTTCAGGTTTCCCTGGTAGGTAATGGCTTCTCCATTTCCACTTGTTCTCCCTGCTCTCTGCTGGGCTGGATCCAATTACGCCACATCTCCCCTTAACTTATTTTCCATCACCTCAACACCATGACATAGCTGACTTGCATTCAGCTTTTGATCCTTTTCCTGAAGAATTGCTACTTACCCCATCACTCCCTCCTCTGTACTCTCATATTGTTGCTAAAGTGTACAACCTTCCACTTCTCCTTATTCAACTGCCTTCTGTTTCTTCCAGACCATTTCCCCAATTTGCCCACAGTTTTAAACTCTAATCCTGCCCAACACTACATCTACGGTTTTATTTAATGTGTAAAATGGAAGCTTTTATGTTTATCCTTTATAACAAAACATAATAAAAAAATTAAGCCAAACTTAACCAGATGGAGGGTGAAACCCCACTCATGGCCAGCTTTAACCTGGACAATAAGGTGCTGGCAGCAGTGCCCTGGGTGAGGTTATTCAAGCAGGTTTGTACCAAGTGACCACAGCCACTCCTCATAAGGCTTCCCCTCCAGATGCTCCACCATCCTTATGTGGAAGTGTCCAAGGCCAGGCTGGATAGGGCTCGGAGCAACCTGATCTACTGGAAGGTGTCCCTGTCCATGGCAGAGGGTTGGAACGAGATGTTCTTGAAGGTCCCTTCCAACCTAAGCCATTCTGTGATTCTACTGGAGCACGTTTCCCCAGCTGGCTTCAAACAACAAACACCAAACTACTTTGACAGCCACATGATGTTATTGCAGTCAGGCCTCTCCCTCCTCTCCCCTCCACCCAAAACCTCCTTTTTGTGTGGCTGTGTCTCTGTCCCATCTGGCTTTGACCCACGCAGCCTCACCTTCCCCCTCACCCTCAGCCATCCCACTCCTGTCACCCAGGCCCTGTGTGCCAACAGGACCTTCCCCAACCTGGGGAAGGACAAGATTAAATAAAAATAAATGAGGACGGTAAAATCTGTGTTATTTTAGAGGTAAATTGTGGGAACCCAGAACAAGGGGAATATCTCCCTGTCTGCCCTAGGGTACCCTGACTCCCAAAAAAACATTAACTTTGACCCTCATTCATAGAGAAGACCTCCTAAGCCTCAAAGTAAACTAGAGACCTCAGAAGTGTAAAATAGATTATAAAAAGTGTAGAGAGTAGTTTAGTATGTCACATGAGTGAGAAATTTAGGTTTTAAGATTTTTAACATATTGTAAATAAGGACAAGATAGAAGATACAGAGTCTTATCTCAAGTTCCTTTCTTCTTTCTTCTTCTTAGGTTTAAGTAGTATCTTGTAATTAAGTAAAAAAATCCACATTATGAGTCTTTAAGAGTTAGTTATTAAGTTAGAAAGACAAATAATCTGTCACTTCTTAATTAAATAGTTCAGTTTTTAATTAAAAAAAACCTTACAACACAATTTTTTAACCATTTTTGTACTGTTTTCACACATACAAAATCTAGACATAAATAGTATACTAAAATCATAATAACAATAAAACAAAAACTTAAAGACCAAAAAAGCCCTATACATCTACTTTTCCTAACACAAAAACTACTTCAAAAATATTTCCCCCTACCAAAAGAACCCTCAAGAAGTTGCCTAACGTAAACCCGCAAAGTCGCGGTAAATCGCTGTTATTTTTGAGGTAAATGTGTCAGTTTTGAGGTAGCCCCGCTTTGCGCGCCGGCTGCCGGCGGCGCGGCCCGCGGCTGTCCCCTGGCGGACGGGAGCGTCCCGGCCCAGCCGGGATGGGGACGCGCCCGGTGTCCCTCGGGCACAGGGCACCGGGCTGCTCTGCCGCTGTCCCGCGGCCCTGTAACCGCTGCCCTTGCGAGGAGTGATGAGGACAGGGGCTAGCCCATCAGCATGCTAGATCAGGGAAGGTCAGGCTGCCCCTTAGCACTAACTCCCCCTCACCCACATTTGCCTGTCTGTTCTGCGAGTGAGGGCATCTCATTACCCCTGTCATGGTCATGAAGCAGGGAAAGGCAGTGAAACAAGCCCATGTGACCCCACAACAGATGTGCAAGAGACAGAACCGAGAACCACCTTTGCCCCCCAGGTGACCTCAAGTCTGCCTCAGTGTCATATGGATGCCTTGTCTCCCTGCTGCTGCATTTTGGCTTTACACATGACTCAAAGCAGGCTGATCTCAGCTCATTTCTGGCTCCCTAAACTGCCCCACTCAGCAAACGTATCAGAGCGCCTCATGCCCCCGGCCCCACACTGTGCCCATGGTGCCAGCAAGCACACCTGTGGCTTGGCTGCCATTCCCTGCAGCCTGCAAGGAGCCCACCTGCCTGATAAGGATGTGCCTCCCAGCAGCACCAGCAACTGGCACATAGAAAAGGGGACCTGGGCAGGCAGGCTTCACCCCTTCTAATTGACTGAAGGAAGAGGAACTCTTGAACTTGCTCCAAAAGGAAGCTCAAGCTCCAGCTTCCCCACATCCATTTACTTGCAGAGCTTGCTCAAACCTGCAAGGAGTCATCAGCTTGCAGGCAGGCAGCTGGGAGGAAGCAGAGTCAGGCCACTGCAAGTCAGCTGGAGGTATTGACCCTTCAGATGCAGACTTTGGGCTCAGCTTAAACTTGTCTTTCTTCCCTTCTCCTCTATCTAGAACTGGCCCTTCCCAGCCGTTATTTTCTTCAGCATGACTTATTCCAACTACAAGTCCATTCAACACTGTCTATCCAGACCCTGCAAAACTCACCAAGGCAAACTCCATCAGGCCATTCCATACAGGCAATTCCTGGGGATAAATAAACCTGCTATCCAATATCTCATTATTTGTTTTAAACATACATGAAAATCTATGGAATATTGCAATAGTCCAGTTGATTCCAGGGCAAAGGCTTAAGGCCAAGGCAATGAGCAAGAATCTCTCAAGAACAACTCTCTGCCCTTCAGGTGATGGCAGCATTAAGAGGTACTTCTGTGAGATGGACAGAAAGCTCTGGTGCCAAAGCATGATAGCGCAAAGAAAAAAAAAGTCAAAACAAACTTCTTAATGCAAGTGGACAGAGCAGCTGTCACTGCTATTTTACATACAGCAAAGCCATGAGCTTTAAGTGCTATGAGTAGTAAGGAAGGAGTGTATGCAAAATGCACGGTGATGTGATCACATAACTGAGAGCTCCACTTTCCAAACATCTCACAAATGGGGTTTTTTGGTTAAAAGTTTCCCTGTGCTCAGTACATTGGATGAAGTCTGTTCAGCAATGAATGCAAAAAGTGACACAGAACAATGACAGCTGCAGGTGCAAAGAAAGAAATGCTAGAAGCATGATAATATTTCAACATTTATTTTCACCAAGACACAAAAAGAATTACAACAGTTTTAAACCCCACAAAGCTTTAGAATACTTCACAATACAGAAATGCTAACTGTGCTTCCTGCTTAGACTAACCAGCAGAGAGGCCTTTCATTCAGGCCTTCATGTCAGTAAGTGCATAAAGCTGTTTCATTTATTTCAGGTACATAAGAAGTGACAGGAGAAATGTATGGTAGAATCATTCCAATTTGGTTCAAGCCCAGGAAAATCTCCTGAGAGGGATGCTGTGCTGTTGACTGGAAGTCACATTCAACAGGTATTGCTCACAACATGTACAGATGTCTGCAGTCAGCCAGTTTGCCATGGTCCCTGTGTAACAGCACAGGGGCTGTGCTAGGCCATGGGGCTCCAAAACAACAGGTACACTGGAGGGGCAGAGAAAAACAAAAGCAGGAAAGCTGACCCAGGTTTCTGTTAGAGGGCATGGTGCTCTTCCACCCTTCTCCCAGGCTGCTAAATGATTTAGCCAAATGCATAGGTTCAAAATCAGCACCACTTAGGAAGGCTATAAAGCACCAGAACAGCTGACAGCTTCTCTCTATTGACAATGTATCAGCCAAAGGGCTAATGGATATCTTTGTCTGGCCCAGGGTTATGCCTGCATCCTCATGCAGTAGGATTTTTTTGCCATCCTGCAGTATGACAGTAATGCAGTCTCTTGGGCTTTTTCTGCAGCACTTGCATTACAACACAGACCAAACCACTGCCTGCCCCATGCAGTTAACTTCAGTAATGAACACTACTCCTGATTTTTGGCAACTGAAGTACCAACCTTAGAATCAGGAACTACTGTGCCTTTATTCTGGCTACATTAAAGAATGGTTTCACAGGAAGAAAAAGAAGGTATGAATTTGCCCAGTAGAAAATTTAACTGTTTTGGAAAGAAGAGAACATAAATGTTTTTAGTCCTGTACATTTCACTTATATGCATGTTGTCTTTATCACCCAGAACTGCCAAAACCTCTTTTTGGAATAACTAATTTTCAGGAGACAAAAAGGAAAGGGTCTGTATGTACATGGAGGGACTTGGAAACCATTTGTGGCATCACTATTCAGTCAGTTACACCTAAGCCACAATTAGGATGTTTCATGTCTAGGTAGAAAAGGGCTACTCCTGGGTTGTACTGGACCTCCAGCTGTGAGGGGTAGAATGTGATGGGGTCTGGAAATTCTCATACTATGAAGCTATTGCAAGGAACCTTCTGTGTCTGGGCTAACATGGACACTTCTAAATCCATATCACAAACCTGATAGTTAAAACATAAAATGCATTTCAGAGCACCTGCACTTTCTCTCTTTGGTTCATCTAAAATATCCACAACACTTCCAGAGAACTGTGGACTAGTTAGACCAGTGGCTGAAACCAGCCAGTCAACAGACCAGCCCAATATTACCTACTGCTGTCTGCATGTTTGTAGCTGTGCATAAGTAACTGGTGACATCTTTCAAGGTAAAGATAGAACAACCCTGTCCCAGCTTACCCAAAATACTGCTGGTGCTCTATTTCATGTAGCAACTTGAAGCTCTTTTGTTCCTGAGTAGCTGGATCCTCCTCTCCAGACAGTCTCAAAAATCTTAGGAATTGAAGTGGGAGATGTACACATGTTTTGAAAGGCACGGACATCTAGAATCACAGCACAAGTCACCTGAGTTCTCAGGGAAACAATCCTCCTTATCAGGACAATTTGCATGCCATGCAATTGATTTATTGGAGCACTTAAAAGGTAGACATTAATGCAGTGAACTTTCTGACCCATGTATAAATAGAGCCCAGTGTAATCCCAACCACTTTACACAAGATGAAAGAAAGAAGAACTAGAGTTGTTTTAGCCGAGTATGACAAGAGATATCTGTGTCACCCTGGCTACTTTTACACATCATACTATTCCCTCTTGTATTTTCTTAGAAACAAGCTAGAGGGTAGATTTGAAGTATCAGTGAAATGAAGGAAAGCTTCTTATGACTAGGTGAGGAGGAGGGAAAGCAGAAAATGTAAAACTCCCATATGCTGTTGTAAAGACTAGACTTACCTTAATACAGCAGTCACAGCAGACAAACCTGAAAGACAAAAGTCTCCAGCATTATAATTTGAGCAAAGCTCAGCAGCTACCAGTATTGCATCTACAGGGGACATTCCCAAGTAAGTCTGAATCCATGATTGTGGCATAATCACTTGATGGCAAAGTGAACAAGCTGAGAACTCCACTATTCAGTTTGCCAATTTTCCTATTTTTGGTAGTTTAAATCATCTGAAATGTATCAACATCCGCAGCTTTGAGGCTTTATCTGCAAATGCTCGTTACACTTCACCCAGCACTACCACCAGACAGTTGCTCAATTTCCAGTGGTTGTTTACTTGCTGCTTATAATCAATTCCGTGCTTCACAACTGCTTCAAATGGATTTAAGTGAGCCTTAATGAGCCTGAAGTTCCTTCTCTCACTCTCCCATGAGCAGAAAGCCCCTAACAAATAAGTGGCTACAAGTAGGCTCAACTCCTTTCTCAGTCAAAAGGTCTGGAGTTCTCTTTTTCAGTCCTCAGCAGAAGACGCTCGTGTAGACCCTCTCTCAGAACCTGTTCAAGCCCTTGGCTGAAGTTACAGCAAATCTTCAGAGCGAAACACAGAGGGTGATCTCAGAGAAACTAATTTAATACTAGCACAGGAAATTTGGCTATTGCTGACTTAACACTAAGAGTTAAAACTGAGATACTACTTCAGAGACAAGATTTTCCACCTCCTCCCCAGCTGTAGACACTTCAGCCTGGCTTGTGCAATAAGGCAAAGCTGCAGGGCTCAGCAACCTGGTCCTAACTCAGTAGTACAACTGATGAATACTGAGAATTCTCAGCACTGTTCTTTCACTTTTTCTCCCTCCTCATTCAGTCCTTTTGTACCAGCTCACCTGCTGCAGAGGTAACATTTGTAAGGCCACTTAAGAAACATCTGCTTATGGCAGCTGAAACATATCTGTGGAAAGGAAAGTTATTTGTGAATGCAAATGGGAAACATCTTTGTACCAAGAATATCCACTGCCTGCCAAAAAGCAAGCATGTAAACAAACCTTCTAAAGGCTTTAGATTCATATACAATAACAGAGGTCCAATAAAGGATAGCAAAGAAATAGGAATTAAAAGCTAAAAAGGCAAAAAAATCTTACTCGTAGGCCAGTGTTTTTATAATGCAAAGGTTTGGGGCAGCTGCCAGACAACAGGAGTTTAAAAAAAGGCTCTTGAGCAAACAATAGCTGTATTGTGCAAGACTGTAACAGTAGCTAGTTAAGAGAGAAGAAAGAAGAGACATTCTTTGAGGTAGACTGCAGCAATCCCAAAGAGATTAAATCAGGGCAAATTTGAATTCAATCCTGAAGCAAAAAAATGAGTCATAAGGAAGCTGATGAGTCGCTTGAACTTTATAAAAAAGAGCACATTCATACACAGCTGGCAGTCAGAAGTGATATTATCTTGAGAAGTAGAACTTGAGAAACCTAAAAAACCAGCAGTGGGTAAGAAAGCCATTTTAGATTAGTCATAGAGCAGGCAAGTTAAAGCAGGGTTAGTAAGGTGAGAAGAAAGCAAGGATTCAGTCTCAGGAGCATCAGATAGCTTGTGGAAGTAGCATGGCTCTGCTAGTAGAACCTTTGACTCTGTTCATACTGCTAAATAAATGAGGGCAAAAAAGTGACCCAAAAGCCAAGAAGCACAGACTTCCTCACATCTGTGTTGCAAAGGGCCTGTACTCAGGACATCTGCTCTGGAGGAGTGGTTGCCACACTCCCTCTAAAGGAGACTCAGGGATAAGGCAGAAGTTGATAAACATGAACAACCAACAGTCCTGAGCTATACAGCTCCTTCTCTGTCCCCCTCATTTCCCCCACCTTCATGTCCACTTGGTAAGGTGGTTTGAGTCAGCACAACTCTGGTGTGGGAGCCTGAGTGAAGTGCCTTTGTTTCACTGTTTAGGAGTACTAAATTCCAGCTATTTACTGTGGGATTTCAGAGCTGACCAATGTCCATGGCAGTCAGCTCTCCTTGCATGGAAATCAGAAGCAAGTCTCCTTGCAAGAAGCAACAAGCAAAATGTGGGCTACTTTCTAGGCAATTTACACAGTTTAAGCTAGATTAGAAGCCATCACTGCACAAAAAAACACTGAAAAGTTTTTCCAGCCTAGGGCCAAACTCAGATCAGCTGTTATGAACAGGATAAGCTGAGGCAGAGGGTATATCTGAAGTTCAGCACAGAGGGCCTGAAAAAATGGCCAGCTTTTGAAAAGGCGAGGGCAGCACAAAGAGAAGGAGGAGAAACATACCTCTGCTCTTAGAAAGACACCATCACTACCTCCTTGGAAGAGGCCTTGCCCTTCAAGCATCATCATTGCATATCTGGTTGCAATCAGCTCAGCAATGGTTGGTGATGGGCACTTGGTAGGAAAGGGACAGTCCTATTGAAAGACAGAAGTTAAACATCAGATAAAGTTGAAGAAAGTAGCTCCCTTTGGGGAGGTCATCTCAAAATTTGGTCCCAAAGGATCAGGAGGATTTTTGTCAAAAACCTCATTTTGCTTGTGATGGAGAGTATTAGGTGACTCTGACAACATCAGCAGAGAAACTGCTACAGGCACATGAGTGGTTGCTAGTTTTCAAGCAGATTCCTCTGAGACATTTTACCCTTTGGAATAGGCCACAGAACAGATGCCACCCTGGCCTCTCCTGGATACAAAATTCCTTTCCACAACACAACACTCTCTTGTCTTTCTCATTCCCAAGACCTACTGGCCCCATACAAATGGAAGCTGTGGTCTCATGGTCAGCCAGGAGAGACAGCTGTGCTTTTCCCAACACACCTGCGTTCCCCACTGCACTGCTGAACAAAGAGGCATCAGACAGGTCAGAGACTTGCCAAGGAGGGGCAAGGAGGAATGCAGAAAAAAAGAAAGAGACAAGAGCACAACACACCTTGTCAGGTGTGGCCATAATTCAGAGGGTTGCACAGAAGCACATAGATCCCAGCATTTCTCCCACAGCCATCATTAAGAGCTTGATAATTTCAGTTCTACATATATTATACATTTAGAAGTCACTGATGCTGTGCTATCCACATTTTGTTAACTACTTATTGTCCCTTACTGCAGCTTAAAAGATACTTGTGAGCATATCAGAATCTAGAGAAAGGGAATGGACATGAAAAAAGCAGGATAGTTCCGCTCTCAATTACAGTCTGCTTGAGGAAGCCTTGATGGACACTTTCAAGTAATGTAATAGTATTTCCCTCTTTTTTTATGAGAAACAACTTTATTTCATGTCATTAAAAGAGGGAAGCCACCACAAGGACACTACAGCATCCAGTCTTCTCTTAAGATGTATCTAAGGAGAGAATAACATACCAGCTTCAGAGGGGTGTACCATATATCCCAAGACAAAAGCCACAGAGCATGCTTACTGCTTTCATGAGGATCAAGGTGCAAGTCATTACCAGATACATCAGACCAGGGTTGCTTGCTGACATGTTGGACTTACAAGTTTCTTGCTTTGAAGGCCACTCTCTAAAGATTTGGACCTTCCTCTGTAAGGAGGCAGCTGCTGTTGGCCAGTGCTCAGGAAACACTTAGGCTTAATGTCTCCTGATGTGGGTGCACTCATGAGAGGAGTGCAATTTGCAGCAAGACCTGGATAGGAAGAGAAAGTTCTAGGGTGCAGAAAACCACTGTCAGTTTCCAGGTATTCACCCTGAGGGCTGGACACTCAAAAGTACAATGCCTTCTGAAGGCAGCAAGGCTTACATCTCTCCCCCTCCAACCCATCTGCTCAGATCACATAAAAAGCAGAGGTTACAGTAATTATGCTTGTCAGTAGGCACTGATGAGGCTTCATTAGCACCATTTAGTTTAATAAAATGAAATACTGCACTTTCTACTTGAATATTCAAACCACTCATTTAGCTTTTACTGCAAATTCCAAGTCAGGCCTTTGGGGATATGCAATCATTGTTTTGAAGCTGCAGGAGCTACACAATCTTCAGTCAACTGCAGAAAAATTATTTTATAAGGGCACCTCTCCAGACTTTTTGTTTAGTATTGGAACTTCTGCAAAGTATCTCCAGGTGAATTAAAGAAGTGTACATTGAGCCCAGCCCAAGGGTCTGGGAGCCCATCAGGCCACTGGCTGTACTTTGTCACCCTGTTTAGATGTGCAGCCAGAAGTGCACTGACCTGTGCTGATGCAGGATACTCCTGATGGCCTGGTGGAGGAAAGGCAGGTGCTGGCAGGCAGCTTGGGAGTGGTTTCCTGTCGACCAGAGGACAAGATGTTCATAATCTGCATGTAAGAGACAGCAAGGCCACTTCATCAGAAGTACTGCTGTCTAACAAAACCCAAGACACCCATGACTGATCAGAAATGTCCAAGGCTCAGCCAGAAGTGGAGCACAGAGAAAAAAACAGTGGGGTACATTTAGAAACTTTCTGTTTCTTCTTGGAATATAAAGTTAATTGCCCCTGCACTCCACAGCTAGGAAATTCCAGCCAAGCTAGTAAAGTTTCCAATTCACCTGTTCTCTCTTGCCCAAGTCCAATAGTGGATACCAGTACTAAAGTTGCATCTGTTCAGGAACCAGCTTTGCATGATCATCCCCACACAACCCATGGAATATATTGGAACCATTTTCTTGGCTCCAGCTCACACATAGCAACTGGAGAACAGTTCAAGAGTCTGTGACTAACCCAACTCATTAATTCAATTCAAACTCAATGCTTGATCTCAACAGCATTGTTTCTACCTTGTCTAGAAAAGCAAAAACCAATTTTGATTATGTTAGTCTCCATATGAAAATCCCTCTAGTTCAGCAGTAATGCATCAACCACAATGCTGAACATTCTTCTAAGTAGCTCAGACTGGGCAAATATAGCTAGCATTTTCTGCTTTTATAATTCATATCTGTTTTCCTCAGTTGGGCAACTGCATTTCACACAGAAATATTTACAGAAAACAGATTCCTGTTTGTATGCCAGAGCATCTGTGCTAGACATGATGTGTTAGGGCTTAAGTTCTGTTCCACAGAATTTTGGAATATGCTCAGACTGAATCCCAGAACCAAGCAGTCAAGCTTTTCATGACAGAGCCAGGAGTTAAAGAACCCAAAGACTGTGTATTGTGGTTTCCTGAAGAACAGGGCTCCCAAAATAACTTCACAGACAGACAAGTGAGAATTCACCCATGAAGTTCCTCCCTCAAAATACATCATTAAATTTTCCATCCATGAGCTCACATGCCACATGAAATCAAAATACATCAATACATCCAGCATCAAATGCCTCGCTGTGAGGTAAGAGTGGGAATATTCTGGTCCACATTGGCCAGAATCCCATGCTATTATAACTTCTGCAGGATCTACTTTTAAAAGACCGGAGCAGATTTCAGTTCTGTAGAATCATGGAATATCCTGAGTTGGGGCCCACAAGGATCACCAAAGTTCAACACCTGCCCTTGCACAGGGCCACCCCAAGAGTCACACCACAGGCCTGAGAGCACTGTCCATATGCCTTTTGAGTTCTGTAGGCTTGGTGCTGTGACCACTTTGCTGACAAGACAGTTCCAGTGCCCAATCACCCTGCAGGTGAAAAACCTTTTCCTGACAACTAACTTAAACGTCTGCTGACTCAGCTTCAGGCCATTCCCTTGGATGCTGTCTCTGGTCAGAAATAAGAGATCAGTACCTATAGGTTGCAGTCATGCCACGAACAGAAGTGTTGGAAGATGAAATGAGCTTCTGTAGAGGAAAGGACTTCAGTGAACCCAGTAGTACCACATTTGTTTACTTTTGAGACAAATTTTCCTATACCAGGATTTGTTCCTGTCCTTCCAGGCGATGTAAATGCTTGCAGCGCTAATTCTTGAAGTATGTATGCTTTTCCATAGTCCTTTCACCTAAAGCCTTACCTCAGCTCCTGCTCCCAGCTGTTGTGTTTTAGTGTTGGCAGTTTTAAACTCAGCACTGGCATCTTGGAGATGCAAGAAATTGTCGCTTGGAGAGTTCAAGGCAGGATTTGATGCCACAAGCATTTCTACAGGGGAGAGGGAGAACAAAAAACTCATACTCACAGACTAGATGAGATAGAGCTGGGACAAGAAAACTATAAATTTGATACCCACACATTGGAAATTAAGATTTAGCCTGGCTTTGTCCTGGTAGTTATGTAATTTTTGTCAAAATCCTGTAATCTCACTTAGTGGACAAACAAATGTGAACATTCATAAAAATAAGTGCAAGTTGAAATATCTTTTCAGTGTTATCAAACCACAAACAGATCTTTTAGACATAACTATTCATATGCCATACCTGCTCTATTACACAAAACCTGTATTTCTCCCCACCCCTTACATTACAAATGTTGTTGAAAAGATAAGTGGGCTTTCATTTCCAAGGCCATCTATTATATTTAGCCAATTCTGTCTTCACTTGCTTGCTTGATAGGTCACTCTATAGCAGGTACCTTTGAGCCTGCCCCTCTTTTCCTGTGCTGCTGTTGCTGCCGAAACCTTCAGTGGCTGTTTTATTTCCTCCATGAGCTGTTCATGACACCTGGGCTCCTGGGGCATACACTGTTTCAGCTGCACCTTCAACATCTGCAGGCAAAGCATAGCACCACAAAGATCCATTGGACAGAGCAAGGAGACCAGTGGTGACAGAACAACTGCATCAGCAATGGCACTGTTTTACAAGTGCTTGTCATCCAAGAGGGTGCTGGGCCCTGCACATGAGACAGCCTTTAGCACTATGCATAGTAGAATAACTTAGTGACTCTAAAATTTGAAATCAAGAACTCCAGGAGCTCTTTCAAGACCAAAACATGTTGCAAATTAAAGAAGCAGTAGAGGAAGTAGGAAGATTGGTCACCTTTCTTCTACAAAGATGTCAACTCCCATTTTTCTAGTACCATGTTTGGCAGGAGGGTCTATTCAAAAGTTAAGTATGGTTAATATCACTCCCTCCCTAATACAAACCAGTACCTAAAATATTAGCTTTATATTGCTTCAAAATGTCCTGTTACCTCCAGAATTACCTTGTTTTGCTATCATCAGATACAGCACCAGGTCACCTACCGGCTTTAGATGAGACTTGAGAGCGGCTACCTCAACTTTGGGGGCCTCATGCTTTTGCTTGATGGTCACCTGAAAGACCAGAAGTGATGCTTAAGAAATAGCTCTTTCTCTGCTCCTTAAACACTCTGCACAGTGAATGATACAAGTCAGGATTTGGAAACAGGGGAGATGGGGAAGGCACTAAAAAACACAACAAAAAAGCCCAAAACAAACAAAAAACCCACCTCAAAAAAAAAACCCCCCCAAAAAAAACCCATGAAGCAAACAACCAACCCCCCAAAACAAAACAAGGAGTGGAAGTGTGGAATAATGATGTTTCCTTATATGGGGTTTTGGTAGGGAAAGATTCGCCTATGGCAAACCAGAGGCAATCAGAAGTACTGCACAGCCCTTAGAGGCTTGCACAAGGAGCACAAAGCCTTCTAGCCCCAACTGCTCTGAGAAGCAGCTAGAAAACACTGCACTCTGATATTAATGTCAGGACTGATTCCAACAAGCACCATGGTCACATCATATTCATCAGTGAAATCTCAGCCCCAGGGAGGAGAACAATTGAATGGGTTAACAGGAGCTGTAGCAGCAGGCAGAGTCCCAGAGACTGGCTTACAGCCCGACATAAACTAGGAACAATAGCAAGAGAGAATTGCAGGGCAGATACTCATGTGAAGCATCAAGACCTGTGCTTGCTGCAAAGGGGAGAACTGACAAAAAAAGTCAATTGCACATGCATGGCTTTAGCTGCCTTGTTCACTTATTTGTATTTTGAGGCTGTGCCATTTACTTTCACTTGTGTGTACAATTTCAGAACACATTGGAGTGCAGGTAGGACAACACTACAGCTCCCCACACTAGCTGTGCTTTCATTCATTTGCAAATTAGACCACTGTTTGCTAGAGAAGCTTTAAAATAGCTTTGCAGATGGGGAAATCCTAGTTTAAGAGACTTCACAAAGACCTGAGCAGTAGCACTCTACTTTCTTTCAACATTTCTGACTACTACTCTTCAAACATGTTTGTACTTCTCGTGGACCAAAGAAAGAGTTGCTAAAAAGAAAAAAGGGAAAGAAAAATAAAAGAAAAAAAGAAAATCAAGACCCAAATCATCCTGCCACCTTGAGTTAGAGTCCTGTACTGCACAGTGCATTGATACATAGTACATTGCAAGGAATATAAGCTAGTTATGATGCACTGTCTCTTTACCAATACTATTAATTTACATATCCATCAAGATACCATTTGCAAACATGACATAGCATTACCGGGAGGCTGGAGCCACAGTCAAGCCAAGCACGAGCTGGAATTTTATAGAGGTGCATGGCTTAGCTGAAGCTTTTAAATCTACTACACTCTAGCAGCACCAAGAAAGAGGAAAAAAAGCTGCTGTCTAGTGCAGTATGCAAAGTTTTCACTTTTTGTAATACCGCTCTTTATTACAAGAAGAGTCGTGTCTCATCTTCTGCCAAGACGTCTGTTTGCAAAACACACCAATGCCACAAGGCCTTGTGCCAATGTTTTAGATCTGCTCATCATTCCCAGCTCAAGCTGCAGCAAGCAAAGAGCATCCCAAGCCTTTAGAGACACCCCAGACATTTTTTGTATCTGGTCATCTTCACTAAGCAAGTGGTGAAGTGCACTGCCCAGAGGCCTCTGCCTTAGGCTGAGCAGAGAACTGCCTCGAAAGTGCTTCTGCACTTGCATGCACACAAGAAGCACTGGACGAAATAGGAAGATTGGTCACCTTTCTTCTCCAAAGATGTCAACTCCCGTTTTTCTAGTACTATGTTTGGCAGGAGGGTCTATTCAAAAGTTAAGTATGGTTAATATTACTTCCTCCCTAATACAAACCAGTACCTAAAGTACCAGTACCTAAAGTATTAGCATGTGGGAAGGCAAAGCAACAAGTAAAGGTCCCAGGCGCAGCACAGCTCAAGGAGCCTGGAAGAACACAAGTGTCCAAGATGGAAAACACAAAGAACCAAGACTGTGTTCCATGAACCTGCTGTGCACAGGACAGAAAAATTGCTGCAGGGAAGTGAGTGGCTGACCCTGGAGGGAGAAGAGGTTTACTGTCCCGATTCATGAAACCGTGGCTACTCCTGACTTAAAGTTACTGGCAATTAAGTACTTGGGTGGACAAACAGGGTGATCTAATATTGAGCTGCAGCTCAGCCCCAGACACTTCTGGACTTCGATGTACCTTTGAAAGAGACACACCTTTGGAGAAGAGATCTCAACACATACTGCTAAGAAAGGAAGTAAAGTGGATGTTTCCAAAGCTGTCTGCTGACTCCAGTCACTCACCTTCCGCAGGGTGTACCTCTTGTGCTGAATGTCATCCAAAAGCAGCTCGTAGGGAGAGTGAATCTGTTCCTTTGGAGACGTGCAATGCTGTGGTCGCTCAGCAACCTTGCGCAGCCTCACACCAGCCTGCAGCTCACAGATGACACTGGGCCCCAGAGATGCCTTGGAGAAACCAGCAAGGGCCAAGTCAGTAGCTGGATAGAACTCACAGAGCAGCATCCCCTTCCTCCATGTAACAGGGCACCCTTAGCAGCTGCAGTCATTCAGAAACACAGAATTGTGTCCTTAACATGCCCTTCTACTCACTTCCATATCAGAGTGCAGTACCAAAGCAGAGAATTGCTTTTATTTGCAGAAGTTAATTCATAAAAAGGAAACTCATAGCTGGCTTACCAGGCCAGCTATTCCCAAAATTTGACATTAAGTTTAATGATGTACTTCAGCAAAATACAGCTTTTGCTGCCAGGTGAATAAATAGACCCATTTTCTTTCTGCAAGTGCTCCAGGTGCCAGAGTGTTTTCCTATTACTGGTTCCTAGGAATCCCAAATCTTACCGTTAAAATCCTCCAAATTTTTGGAAAACCAGGGGTTGAATTGTCCAGAAACAAAAGAGGAAGACAAATAGACAAGGGATCTCATACTTAACAGCAGCATAGGTTAGCAGTCTCAGCCTAGAGACGCAAGCTAAAAACCCTGACATCTGCTCATCCTGTTTCTGTACTAGTATCTGAGGACGTTCAGGCATGCAGTATAACCCAACAAAAGCTAAAGACAGGGAAAAAAAAAAAGTAATCAACTCAATAGCATGTTTAGACAATATTGTAATGGAAGTGCTAAATCAACAGCTTATCTAGATCCCAGTGGCAAATTGAGTAAGAACAAGTCATTGTATTATAAACAGTGAAAGGGAAGCAAAACATTTTAGAAAACTGCCTCAGAACCAAGTATCTGTCTTAGGCTTCTCTCTGTTTTCTACTTACAGCATGAAGCATCTTCTCTCTACTTATCCCTTCAGATACCTTGGTATAATTACACAAGAGTCTTATGAAAGCTTTGACTGATGGCTGCCCTCAAGAAGGCAGGTATTTTTGTTGGATTGTTTTAGCCTGGATTTGGTAGTCATACCTTAACTCCAGAAAAGCAGAACTCTCAAAGAATGACCAAATACTTGCCATATCTCCTAGGCTACATTTAATACTGTGTGGGAGAACACACAGAAGTGTCTGGGCAAACTCATCAGTACTAGAGACTTTTGAAATAGCTCACCCCAAGACATTTGCACTTTATAGAGTTGTATTTCACATGGTGGCTGAACTTGACTAAGAGACATGACCTGAAGAGAGACTTCTCTACTGTAATACTGCCACATTAGTTTGGGGACAAGAATCACCTTCAGCTGACCCTTTCAGAGCAACTTACACACACAAAACATTTTTCAGATGTTGGTGACATTATCATTCATGTTTTTATTTCCCTACTGACTGGATCACTGCAATTACTCTATTTTTTGCCATCCCATGTATTGTCAAAAGCCACCTTAACTTTCCACAATCTATGATGTGCAACATAAAATGCTACAACACTCTAAACCCATTAGGTAATTGCTAAGACAGCTGTGTTTCTAACACATTTCACTGCATAGATTTCAAGGTGAATATCAACTTGAGACATATAAGCTGTGCTGAAACTGTTCAACACTGCACATTGTCAGGCTGTGGTCTGCATTTCAGAAGATCTGTTTTATATCAGTCAACATGAAAAAGTGTGGTCCATAGAACACATTACCTGCTTAGCACCACTCAAGACATTAGCTCTAAGCTGTGGGACCCCAAAGAAGCTGGCATCCTGGTTATTTTAAATTCAAGAGATTGTCAGAGCAATGCAATCAGCTGGTGCTTAGGGACTTGGAAACTAGAGGCAGAGTATTTGCAACAGACATCCAGTTTTTGGAATTCATGCCTCCTGAAGGAGCAGAGGCCAAATACACTGGCCTTCAGGCCACACGGCAAAGCCCATGTATTTATTCATGTATTCCCTGCAGAAAAGAGCTACAGCAGTTGATGAGTTTGTGGTTTGAGATGGCTTGCCAGTTTATTTTAATAGATCACAAAATTGAGAATATGCCCAAACACACATTTCACAAACATTTTCATACGAATAGTTTGAGCACACTTCAAAGCAAGTGCTATTTAGACAAAGGGAGTCAGTCCACAAGTCTCTTGAGGCTTGCTGTTTGTCTCCACAGACTCCAGACTACAAGAGCATTTGTTTATGCTGGGCAGAGCTCCAGCCTGAAGAGCTATTTCTTTCTGATTGAGCCCTGACTGTGTAAGGCCTTGAAAAAAGCACAGTAAGTTGCCTTCCCTGCCCCAAACTCACAGTCCAACATCTATTGGAAGCACAGAAGGCAAAGCCAAGAAAGGCAGTGCACAGAAGGTAGGAGTGACATCTCCTCACCCTCCTTCACTCTGTTGTTTGAGTTGCTGGAGCTGCACAACCACAAAGATGGACAGTGCTACTGGCCTTCAGTCCCTGCCAGTCCTGACCAACAGAGATCACACATAAGAGTGAACTAGTCCACCCCAGGACTATCAAGAACGGAAGAGTTTTCTGGGAGTTTTCAGTCCGGCTATGAGAAAGGAACAGATTGCTTTTGGCAGGTGTCCGTTACTGCCAAGAGCTAGAATTTGGGGCTCATTTGTGGGAAGCAACAGCCTGCATAACTACTTGTGGGCATTTACTCCAAAGACTGCCTCCAACTTCATTTTTAGAAGTGGTTTAAGTTGGACCACAAAGACAATCTTTGTGTAGAATAAAAGCCCATGTGAGGTTGACATATGAAATAGTTTAACTTTAACTTCACTCCCCAGCTTGTTTTGCAAACAAGTCTTTAACTACTCAGGCTCCTGAACGACCTAAGTAATTCAATTTGTGTTCATGCTCTATTTTTCACAGAATAATCAATGCAAAGCCTCAGAGAGCCAATGCTGACCAAAAAAACCCCAGCCCCCCCATAACAAAGAAAATCAATCTCATACATTTTGGGCTTTCTTCTTTTTCATGGGATTTTCCATCCAATCTTCCATATCCATTTTTCTCAGTCTCTGAGAAAAGCAAGCATATGAGGTCATCACTCTACACTGCTCAGTGATTTCCTATCTATCCAGCATAAATTACTACTGTTTATCTGAAAAGCCAAGAAGCTCCAAACACTTAAACTTTCAAATGCTACAATAAATAAAAATGATCCAGAGACAACAGCTATTCACATAGTGAAAACAGAATTTCATCCAGGTGCTCCATTTCTAGTGCAATGAGAAGGTTATTTTAGAACTTGATGAGTGTGTGAAGGTAGAGGGAATAGCAGCTAATGGGTAATCCTAAACATACCTCTTTGGAGGTCTGGATGAAGGTCACAAGCTTCTGTAGTTCCATATATTCAATAAACAGATTCCTACAGGTCATTTCATAATGGCTGGTAGCCTCAGAAGGCTTGGACAAGTGCTCCTCACAGGCCTGAAAGAAGTGCAGCTATTTAAAAAATATATTGAAATTTAAAAAAAAACCAACATGGTAGGATGGAATAAAGCAAGATTCTGTTTCCTCAATCCATGGTTAAAAATCATCTTCTTCATTTACTTTGTTTTTCTATTGCAGATACAAAAGAACAAAGAAAGATGATATTCAATCTTTTACGTACAGTAATGGAAGTAGGTGTGTAATTTGTTTATCTTGTTTTCCATAAAGTGTGCTTTGAAACAAGCATCTGAAAGGGGAAGCCTCTAGTTCAAAGAGCAACAACCCACAGCAGATGGAGTCACTTGCCGTGTTCTTTTTCCCTGCCCTGATCAGACAGAGGGATGGGAATTTTCTCACACCTTTAAATTATGGCTGAGAGGAAAATACCTGTTTGATTTAAAACATTCAAATCCCAGACTTTGCAAAAACCAAATACTATGGAAAGGGAGGTTTTTTAATATCCATAGTGTTCTAGGTAATGAATTTGGAAACTGTGTATAGAAGGACTTTGTATACACAATTGTGGGAGAGCCATACTCAGTCTTCCTTCTTAATTCTTTTCCATGGGCACTTAAAAACATCTTAAATAGTTTTGCCTTTTCCCTCTGATGGGAAAGCCAATGTTCCCTCTCTGTCCTCCAACAGGCCACCCAGCTTTTTCTCAGAAATGGTCTTGCCTTTTGGTCAACAGCACTGTTCCATCAACTCCTCTAAAGCTGCTATATTTACTAAGAGGGAAGAAGGAAACCTTGATAACATCCTGCAGGGCGACTGGTGATTTTGTTGCCTTGTCGTCCAGCTTCAACATGAGCCACAACAGTTTCTCCAAAGGATGGCTCAGTTCTCTCTCCATTTGGCTGTTGATTCCCCAGTCCAGGGCTTCATAGATCACCTTTCCCAAGTACTCCAACAGCTACAGACAGAGACAAAGGAAGCAATAGTGCACAAAGTGTTGTGGAGAACATCACAGCTCTTACTTTCCAGCCATGTGTGCATAGTCCTCTGCTCCTGATGACTGAGCACATCTCTCAGGATGAGAAATACCACCCCCCCCCCCATTTAAGCTGATTTAAAGTTTTTAAATGGCCTTAACTGGTACCTCTAAGATACCTATCATTAGCACAACAAGAGTGTGGCCTATGCCACAGTAGACAGCATCTGTGCACATTGTTTCCCGGTCCAATTGTCTTTCTTGAATTCAGTCCAAGCACTTTGTTTCCTGTTCCAGGTTGCAGAGGACTCACTCTCACAGCAAATTCAAGCACCTTGATACTTTCCCAAGACATCTGCATCTCCTGAGCAGGCTTTCTACTACAACAGGATTGTACCTGCACACACAATGAAGGTAAAGACACAGGCTTACCTTGTCCTCTGACTGCTGAATGCTGCCAACATCTGAAAGGGAAAAACAAGGGTCAGGGGAGAAAGACAGCTGTACAGGCATTGACAACCAGCTTTTGGAACCCTTTTCAAGAGAGGGGAAGAGGAAGCATTGTTTTTAATAAAGTAACTAACTCCTCTGACTAAAGTCAGTCCTATCTGGGGAAAGTAGGCCTGTATTTGGGGAGTCCTGGAAAACACCACAGGAGATTCACGTTATTGTGAGCATTAGCCAAAGTAACAGCTACTGCATTTTGTTGTTTGCTAATTGACATCCAACCTCCAGGGGAGACACGGGATCTTTATCTTTATTCTTTACTACCCACTCTAGTCCATGAAGAGTTAGCCTAGCACTGACCTCTGCTGCAGCCCAGCCCAACCCTACATAACACAGTTATTACCACTTGCTGGGCTACACATATTGACCAAAAAAAGGGAAAGTACCAATCATAAATCTGCTGTGAGAGTTACCATAACAAAGGAATCTTACACTGTAAGATGAATAGAGCAGTACATATAACAAAGCCTCAGACTATTTATTTCAAATAACATTAAGTAGTAGAAGGCTTTCATCACAGTTATTCCCTAGAACCAAATGATTCAAGAGAGCACTATTAGAGAATTTAGTAGGTCATACATCTGTATTATCACTCATCTACAGTCCTCTGAAATGAAGTACAGGCAGGAGAATAGCTTAATGACAACATACCCAGAAAAGAGAGAAAGAAAACCAAAAAAGGCAGAGGAAATGAAATTTCCTCTACTTTATCCTCACATTTCAGAACCCTTGGCATCTGCAGGTACTTATGCTCTTACCAGACTTGTGGTAGACCTTGAAGGAAGCAGTACCATCAGCATGGATAAAGATGCTCTCAGAACCCTTTATGAACACAGAACAGAGTGGTGGGCTGTGGGCCAATTGCTCTATTTTCCTGCAACACTGAAAGCAGATAGCCCAGGCTTGCTCCTCACTTAAAGCATGTCCAAAAGACCTCAGAAGCTCAGCTACAGAGACCTTTGTGATCCTCTGCTCACACCCTGGAGGCTCCATTTTTTTTCTTTCACCTCTAACCTCCACTTTTAGCCGAGGGAGCTTAAAACTTCCTGTTCCAGGCTGGGCAAGTTTTCACAGCAGCTTTTTATCAGTACTAGCTCTTGATTTGCTCTTATCTCTCCTACCTACAGGTGCAACCAATTATGCCAATTTTTGCTCTTTTTAAAAGCACATGACTTTATCCATATTTGTATGAGATTTCTTAAAAGAATAGAGTAAGTGTACAACAAAACGGAATCCAAAGAAGGTGAGAGTGTACAAAAATTGTGCTCCATTTAACTAGTTTCTAACAAATATATTAATTATAACAATGTTTGCAAGTAGAAATAGAGTACATTCAACTTCAGGCAGGGAATGAAAGAGGCAGGAAATGTCTTGTAGTTGAGGGAGGGGAACTCAGACCACCACAAAAATTATTTTGATAGGAAACTATTCCAATAGCACTAATAAATTACAGCAATCAACTCCTTGGGGCACCTGCAGTGGGCCCCTCCCACAGCAAATTCCAACAAGCAGGGTCTGTGAGCATGGAGCGATTGGGATGGCCAGGAGAGTACCTGGGGCACGGGCAGCAAGGCCCTTCTTTGCCCAGAATGCCGATATCCCAGAATCACAGAATCAGTTGGGTGGGAAAAGATCTCTGAGATTATTGAGTCCAACCTGTGACAAACACCAGTGTCAGCTACACCCTAGCACTGAGCGCCACGTCTGCTCTTTCCTTAAACACCCCTGAGGACAGTGACTCCATCACCTCCCTGGACAGTCCGTTCCAGTGTCTGATCACCCTTTCTGTGAATACATTCTTCATCATGTCCAACCTGAACCCTCCCCGGTGCATCTTAAGAATATATCGTCTGGTCTGGATATGGATTGCTCCAGGTGTCAAGCCGACCACGCGGTTTTTTCAACGCTTTGAGGGGTGTGTGTGACATGGGAGGGCGCAGCCGCAGGACTGGGGACTGGGATCATCCCCAGGAACTCCCCTGCACCGCCCCACTGCTGCTGCTGCGCTGGCTCACCACGGCCACAGCTCACCAGGCACACAGTGGAGAATTGCGAGGTTTAGAAAGTGTGAATAACACTCATTATTTCTAGTTATTTCCCTTCTCGCTTATGGCATTTGGGACCTTGGCGCACCCCCGCGAGGTCACTTGGTCCGGCCCGCGACTCTCTCCGCCGGCCCACCCGGATGGTGCCGCCCACGCTGGGGCTCGCCGCGCGCAGCGGGAAGATGGCGGCGCCCAGGGCGGCGTGGGACGGGCGGGACGTGCCCTGGAACCGGCTGGACGTGCTCTGGCCCGCCAACAGCGCCAGGGTGCCGCTGGCGGCCCAGCACCCCGCAGGTCCCGGCGCGATGCCGAGGGGTTGGGGGGTGTTTGAAGCCGTTCCCGAGTGTTTTGGGTGGGTGGTTGGTCGGTGGGAGCCGGAGGAGTGGCCGGAGCGGCGGCGGGCGCCGAGGCGGTGCTCAGTGCCGGTGCTCGGTGCCGGTGCCCGGCGCTGAGGCGGTGCCCGGGTCTCGCCCGCAGTGAGGTTGCTGTCGGCGCTGCGGCGGCGGTGCGACATCGCCGGGAAGCGGCTGTCGGGGCCGGGCCCGGCCGCCGAGGGCCGCGTCCTGCGCGCCGTGCTCTACGTGTACCACAGCAGGCTGCTCCGGCACCGGCCCTACCTGGCCCTGCAGCAGGTGAGCACCAACCCCGCCTGGGCGGCAACGACCCGGCAGCTGGGTACTCCGGCCCCTAGAAAAAGCCTGTGGAGTAGCACTTGGTGCTCAGAGCATCGTGCCAAAAAAAAAGTTTGGGAGCAGGTGCATTTTTGTTCTCTCACGGTTGAGCCCAGTGGGTTTCTTGGCCCTGTGCAGCAAGTGCAACTTCAGTTTTCCAACCCTGGCCTCCAATACTCACGCTGAAACCCAAAATAGGTACAATTCTAGACCTTTGTGTACATTAATAATACAGGGATATAATTATCAAATAATTGTAATAATGGGAGGAGGAATAATAATCCTGTCCTACTTGTTAGATACTTTCTGTTGTAAATGAAGACCTTGCCAGTTTTCCAGGAAAGGGGTTGTCAGCATCTTCAAATAACTGTTTTGAATTGGAGCAGGAATGGTGCTTACCTTCTTGATTTGCTTATATGTTTTCCTTCTTGACATCCAGTAGTAAAGGCCCTTGTATACAGCAGGGAAATCATTCAGCACCAATTAAATATGGCCTACTCCAGTCCTTCACTTAATTCTATATTTACAGTAGAGTGATGAAGGAATGTTTTTCATCGTAGTGCAGAAATGTCCCAGAACATGCCATCACACAAACCTGCAGCATGGGCTGTTTAACTGATAAGGAGAAGGTGTAATTTAATATAGTAACAGTTCTTAGACCAGGGCACTCAGTCTCTCAAAATACTAGTCAAAGGAGTTTGCTTTTCTCCTAGGTAGAGCAATGTTTGAAACGCCTATGGAAAATGAATCTGGTGGGCTGCCTGGAAACTCTGGTAGAACTGATTCCCAAGTAAGTATCATGATCCCATATCTTGTACTATCCATTAACTTAATCTGCAGAGCTAAAGGAAGAGGATACTAGATCATAACCAACTCTTCATCCTTGTCTCAACACAGGAAAAATGCATCCAAAGCCCATGCAGAGTGCTTGGTTCCCAGCCAGCCTATGCTGGAAACTGTGGCTCTGAAGGTATTGGGAGGTTGCAAGCTCATACTACGTCTGCTGGATTGTTGCTGTAAAGCTTTTCTGTATCCTTTCTTCACCACAAAAACATGATCTTGGAGTTCACCAGTAGTACCTCATGAGACCAAAACAAGGTTTTGTATAGGCCCTGTATTGCTTTTATTGCTGATGGACTCAACTGTGCAATTCATATGTGCAACTTGAAGTTCCTTTGATAGCCAAAGACCTTTTTTTCAAGTTATTATGTAGGTACCTCAAGCTGTTTGGCTAGCAGCTGTTCTGACCTTGAGCAATCCAAAATTTGGATACTCATCTCCCAGATTATTCCAGGATATTGCCTTGTGAATTGCCTCTACTTGGTGTGTTCAGCAAGTCTCATTACATGCTGTTTATTTTTTTAACCTTAACTGCTGTAATCTTCAGCTTGTCCATTAAACACCTCTGCTCGAGGGAATTCATACTCCTGAATACTGTGGCTTCAGGGCTCCTGAGCCGGCTCTGGTTTGTGTGTTCAAAAGTCTGTTTTGTTTGTGTCTGTTTGATGTGCCTGTCAGGGAGAAGGGCTTATAATTAGGCCTTGCTGCTAAGGGAGTTTTATTCAGTTGGGAGTAGGAGAAGGGAGGTCCCTCCATGCCTCTGGACTTGATTCTAGCACCTGCAGAGTTGTACAGGTGGAGGGAGACTTCTTACATGCTGTTATGGATTGCTTTGTTCTGAGATCTTAGCAAACTGTATGTAGCTTTAATGAAATCACAGTGTTAGTGTCAACCTGCCACAAACACCAGGTACTCTGTGCAGTAAGGAGTAAGTCCTGCCTCATGGTGAAATGGAAAGGCTGGGTTAAACATGTTCTATTATACTACTGAGTTTTCTAGGGAAATTGGTGTTCTGGTCTCTCTCCATCTGGGAGAATAACTGCTGTCTGTAGCTGAAGGAGTAAACAACATTGGTAGAACAACTTTCAACTTTCTGTGGCACAAGAAATCTTCTAACTCCAGGAAACAAAGAGCAGGCAATTGTATGGCATCAGGGCTGAGTTGGTGCAGGGTGCTTTTGTGTGAAGACCTCATGGCACCTTGGATGTGACCCAAGAACCTGATAGGTCCCAAGTGTGGCACTCAGCAAAACTCTACGGAAATGGGGGGGGCTTCTTGATCCGGAATTTACAAGTCACTCCTGCATTCTGATCTGGAACAGTTCCTTGAAGCTCAGACCTAAGGAAAGCAGGGTGATGGAGTGTAAAAAGGTAAATTTGTACTGAGGGGAAACAGGGAAAAGGACAGTTGAGCCAAAAGTAATTGTTCAGTGAGCATCATGTTTTTCCAGAGGAGACTCCATTCCTTTTTGTTCTCTGTCTACAGGATTCAATACAGGTGTGTATTGCAGACCCTCATGTCCTTGTACAGTGCCTTGTCGACAATGCTTCATCTGGTATCTGAGACCCAACAGACCCCTTATATCAAGGGGTTTACCTTCCCTTCTGATATCAGTGACTTCCTTGGGGTTAACCTATCTTCTGAGGCAAAGAAGCAAAAGACTAAAATGCTTACAACAAAAAAATCTACCAGCTGGATGAAGAAGTTCTTCCCAGCAATGCCAGAGGCAATATCAAAGGTTGGGAAAAAGAGAAAATCTGTGACCTGTACAAGTGCCATGAAAGACCGTAGCATCCTGTGCCCCATGGACATTGGAGAGACAGTTGTGGTGCCCACAGCCAGGAGAGGTAAAGCCTTGTGCCAGTGTAATGGTTTCTGACATCTCAGAGACTGCAACTTCTGTCCAACAGGGCCAAGCACTTCTTCTACCCACAGTGTGGTTCTAGTAGAAACTCCCTGTCTTTGGAAGAAGAGAATGCTGCATGTGCCCTTGCCTTTATAAAGCTGTGGATAATGTCAGTATCTTGATTTTTGGAGGGTGTTTCTTTCAAACAGGATGCCGCGTGGAGAGAAGCAGGTAATGAATGCAGTATATAGGTCCTGAAAAGAGTTATTTGTACTTTCCTGCTTTTGCATAGCTCAGAAGCTATGGGCACTATCTGATGTCCATACAAGAGTAAGTAAGGCTGTATGGTACAAGATGCAAGTATCCTGCGCTTGTTGGTTCTGAACTGTGCCCAAATCTTTTGCATTCAGGGCTGTGGCCAGTGACTGCAGCCATCTGTGTGCTTGTGTGAACCTTTTACCCATTAAGTTCTCCTTTGCAGCCATCTGTAAACCTCTGCATGCTCTTCATTCTTTGCCAGCTGCAGTGCACGAGTATAGTCCCCTTGAGTTTGCTTGGAAATGTTGAGTACAGGTGGGAGCCTGCTGAGAGCTCTGTGGCATCTCTGTGCAAAGAAATAAAACATTCTCAGTGTTGTAATGGGAACTCTCTTCTCTCTCTGTAGGGAAGCACCCGGGGTTTGATGTGAAGAGCTTGCTTAGGTCATCCAGACATCCAGCACAAGAGGTTTGTATGGTATTGTTTTACATTTTTTTTTTGTTTTTTTTTTTACACAGTAGGGCTTTGTGTGTTTTAAAGACTAACACTTAAAACATGATATCCCTGATTGAAAATATCCCCTTTTCCTGCCTTATTTTTGCTTGTCTAACAATTCATTTTAGTGTGGAAACTTTGCACAGAAAATCAATCACTACTTACTTCTGCTTAGGAATTTGGCCATTTGTTGGTTTGTCAAGTGAAATGACCAGAGACCAAGTCAGTAGTAGACAGGAATACAAATTCTAAATATCTGCCTCTTCTTTTTGTATTCCACAAAACAAGACTGCACTTCCCTTTTCTCCTTAGAAAATAAGGAATGTTCTCACAAAAATCCCTGTGTTCTGCTCCCTTCCAGAAAAAAGGATCAGACACATGATCTTTTTAAAACACTCTTTCTGTTACTGTTTGTTTCAGGGTCTAAGCATTACATCAACACCTTTTAAAGCAAAGTCATTACGACTTTCATCTCAGATAGCAAAATCACAGCACGCTGGATCTCTTGTACAGATGGTCCAAACAGCTGCATCATTTGGGGAACTGTCAGAGGCACTCAGAAAAGCTATTCTGTGGTGCAAAAACAACAAATTAAAACCAGAAGCTTATTTTCTGCGTAACAAGTTGTTGAAAAGCAACCGGCTACACCATGTGGAGGCTCATGGATGCAGGTAGTTTTGTATGGGTGTGGGATTTCTGAGTCTAACACTTTGTATTTTAATATGATGTATTTTGCTATAGTATAGTGAAACACAGTGGTCTAAGCCATTCTTTTAAAACTCAGGATCACTATTTCAGGTTACTGGGTGCTCTCACTGTGGACATTCTGTTTAGTTTAATTCACTTGTGATTTAAAAAGGATTTAAAAGGCTAACAAATGTACGGTACTTAGGAGGGAGGATGAAAATGCAACTTAAATCATCTGCATGTTTTTTGGTAACAAATGTATGAGGCAAGGATTGTCTTTATTCAAACTACCTTGGCTACTATTGTACAAGGTGCTGTTCTGTTTCTGTGGTATGATAAGGAAAATGATAGAAACGAGTAACTATGAAATCTCTCCAAATTCTGAATGTAGTAACACTTCAGTAGCTGATAAAGTTCTGCTTTGTACACTTTGCTCCCTTAAGCTTGAAGAAAAAGCTGCGCTGTGTCAAAACATCTGTCCGTAAATACCTCCTGTACGGGTCACAACACATGCGCTGGCCAAGGCAGCACCTCAGGGCATGGCTCTGCCGAAGGAGGATCAGATCATCTGCACTCTTGAAGACAGCTCCAAAGACTGGTGGGCAAAAGTCTCCTGAGCTTTTTGGGGTGTGTGAGAACAGTGCATCACTCATCCTCCCAGCTTACCAAGATGGGTCTCCAAGTCAGGAAGAACATTCCAGCATTGATACAGGATATGCCAGACTAAGCACAATGGGGACCTCCAAGCGGCTGCTGCTGGAAGGAGGCCCTGGCCTAGTGTGGAAAGAAGCTGCTGAGAACACAGATATTGATTCTATTTTTGCAGCAATAGGTGTCTGAACCTGGACTTGAAGAAGGAAAGGGGTCAAGTCATTCTAGTTTTTTGTTTCATTTTGTTTTTTTAAGTTAACCTCTCTCTGAACCCTAATGGTGTCTCAGTAACTCACATTGCGAATTCTGTTAAGAAAGTAACCACCATTTTATTGTTTGTAAACCATCTTTTTTTTAGTGGCCGATTTATATATTTTTAAGGGTGTTCCAAAAAACTGAATAGTTGCCATCCTTTTACCTACCCTTGTCCAGGAACACTGACTTGGTTACCTTTACTCACTGTCCCCTCTCTATTGCCTAACCACATGTTAAATTAAATGCTGCTGTCAAATCCACAGTGCAAATAATTCCCATCCATGGAAGAAAGGCTGCAGCTGCTCACTGCTGCTTTGGACAAAAGACTTGCCAACACCTTTCCAAGCCTTACACCCTTCCTTCTGTGCTGCTTGTAGAGGGTACAGCCTTGATGTGCAGTATTATTGCTGTTACAGCATTTGTTAAGCTTGTTCTGAAATAAGGAGTTAACTGAACCTACCTCCCCAAGCCATTCCAGAAGCAGGGAAAAGCACAGCTGTGGCCTGTATTACCCACCTGGTATGAACTGATCAGTGTACATTTAGTTATGAAACATGGGCAGAAACGTGTATTTTATTCAAAAAGCATATACAGAGCAAAGAGCACAGATTTGATAGTAGTTTGAGTTTAAGGTCTTTATACAGATAACCAAGATCCATTTTCAGGGTTTCCTATCACAGGAATACCCAGTGACAGCTCAAACAATTTGAGAATCACGAACCATCAACCCTTGAGCCATCTGATCCAACACAGGCCTACTTGAAACAGACTCCTGCCACTGCAGGAACTTCTAGAGCTTTTTCTCATTTCATCAAATGGTATAAAAATACCTAAGTATACCACATACAATCAGGTACCATTTCAGCTTGAATATTTCTCAGAAAAGGCTGGGAGTGAGGGCAGACATGCCAGCAGTGACCTCCATCCTGAAAACCCTTCCAAACAACACGCACGATCTTCATTCTTACTTGGCAGCAGGTGCCCAAATAATGCCCCAGTGCAGTTTGCGCACAGAATCAAGACCCATAGTTTGCTTCATCAAAAGCCTTTCTGGCTCGTTTCAGTTCTTCATTCATAGTTAGGAGGTCCTTAACTCTGGCAAACTTCCGGGGGTCCTTGCGTATTAGAAAGACGATGTCCTCAACCTGTACCCGACCCTGGCGCCCGATGGACATGGCCTTATGTGTCTGTCAGAGGGGAAAAAAAAAGTCAGCAGCATTCCTTTGCCATGGTGCTTTTTTGAGGTCTCAATTCCACTTTATTCCCTGTAATTTTATAATAAAAGACTAAGCAATCACTGATTCTGGCCACCATCATCCTAGTCACAAGAGAACTTCTCAGTAAACCATGGACTTAGTCTAATGTCCCTAGCTGCCTGTCACTTACGCCCCAAACATAACCACTTCAAATACATCACATAATGGAATCAAAAGTAAGGACAGATTACACATAGGACACTCAGCCTGCAGAATGGCTGAAAATTAGGCACAACTTGGAAGCAGTATGAGGTAACTGTATCAGAGGCCAGTGCAGAGCATTTTGGTAAGATAGGAAAGACCAACCTTTCAAAAGAAAGGGGTATGTTGTCCTCAGGCCCAAGAATGCATTCCTTTTGTAGGGCAGAGCTAAGTTCCTATCCATGTACAGGCACTGGGCAAACACAAAAAACTGACTTTCAAATCTAAGCCTTACATTCTGTCAGCTGCACATACAGTGAACCCCAAAGTCAGGTGGGTATTTCCTCTCCTACAATATTAATCTAAATGCTGCTTAAAGATGTCAGTGTTCTAAATCCACATGGAGCAAGATGCATAAATTTTATTTTAATCTTGGGAAAACAAAATGCAAGTTTATGTTTCTTCTACTAATGCCATGAGTTTGGGGCCTGGGATAATGCAATATTTGAGTTAGAGGTATTAACCTTCAAAAAGGCAAAGTTCAGGTGAGAATATTTTGACTGTGCCATCTAGAGGTGACTTACCATTTCAGTGATAAACTCTATTACCAGGTCCTCAAGAATGTCCACTGATTCTGTGTAGGGGTTCTGGTCGTCCCCAAATCCATACATCATGCACCTTACTGCACAAAGAAACACTCAGCATGAGCCTTTCATCCATTCAGTGCTGCACACATCTAGTTAGAGCTCACCAGCCTGCACATTCCTGCACCAGGACGGCAGGACAAATCTGTCAGGCAGGACAAATCTTGAAACATACAGGAAATAAACGTAAGACAATAGGAGCCCTTCTGTAGGGACAGGAGCTGTACATACAGAAAATCATGTCTGAGGACAGGCTCTCTGAATTCTCATTTAGGCTGCAAAGCACTGCACAGTGACCGTGCAGCCGACTTTGGGCACAGCTACGTCTAGAGGATGCACTAGCAGTATTTTTGAGGGGGGGGGGGGGGGGTCTACGTGGCAGATTGCAATTGCAGCCAAGGCATATTATGAAAGCCGCTGTTTTGCTAGGAAGTGAGTCTTGGGACCCCATAGCTGTCAGCTCGGGGTTTCAGCTGAGTGGCCCGGCCCGACTTACGCTCTTTGGAGAACAGCCGCTTCCTCCTGCCCTGCCCGCCGTCCAGGCCCCCGCCGGCGTCCTCCGCGTCCTCTTCGAACTACACGGGCACAGCGTAGGGGAGGCCGCGGTCAGCGCCCGTCCGGCCCCGGCCCCCTCCCGCCGCCCCTCCTCCCGCGGCGGGGCCGCAGATCCCGGGAAGGGCAGCCCTGCGCCACTCACCGGCACGTCCTCCTCCTCATCCGCCATGGTCGCCCGGAGGCCCGGAACAGCTCCGGCGGCCCGGCCCCGCCCCGCGGCCGCGCCGAGCCGCGCCGGGCGGGGCTGCCTGGCCTGCCTGCGCGGGGGGCAGCCCCCTGCGGCTGCGGAGCGCCTCTGCGCCAGCCTGGCCATGGCACTCGGTGTTGGGTGGCTGGATCGGGATCGCGGGGTTCGAAAGTGAGCTCAGGAGGTGTCTGCTAACCCCCTGCTCCAAAGAGGGTCAGCCACGAGGTCAGAAAGGGTGGCTTTTCACAGTCGGTTTGTTCGGTTGGCAGGGGCCTCTCCTTCCCTTCAGCGAGGCACGCTTGCCCATGTTCACAGAATCATAGAATGTAAAAGAGTTGGAATAATGGCCCTTAAAAATAATCTAATCCCAACTCCCCTGCCGTGGACACGGACACCTCCCACGAGACCAAGTTGCCCAAGCTAAGCCCCCTCTTTCAGTTTGTCCCCATTCCCCCTTGTCCTATCACACAATTCCTGATGGGCCCTGTCTGGCTTCTCTTTAGGCTCTCTTCACATACTGGAAGGTTGCTGTGAGGTTTCCACCTTCTGGACAGCGCCCAAAGGGCTCTTGTCTTTGTAGGGGAGATGCTCCACTCCTGTTGTATTTCATACAGTTGCTGTCAGCCCCTTTGCTCCAGCCCTGCCCTTGAGCATGTCCACTGTTCCCCTCACTCTGTGCCCTAGGCACATTTGCTTTCATCTTCCAAGTAGGGCAATCTAGCAATGCACCTCCTCCAGATTACTCATAAAAATGCTAAAATGGACACACACCAGAACGGATCCTTGCCGTGTTCTGCTTGTAACTGCCATGCAACTGGAGTATGAGCCACCGGCTCCTATGGTCTGTGCTCAATTATTCAACCAGTTTTTACTGATCTACTAGCGCACCTGTCCAGACTGCAATGTTTTAATTTTGGACACTGTTGCAAAAATACTGCCTTTGTAGTATCAGGGTTATGGCAACAGACTAAACCAGACCAGAGCTAAGACATGGTAGAAGAAGAAAATGGACAAAGTAGTGCTGAAGGACCAGGGAAGATGCACAAGATTAAATCCTTTTCCATGGAAGCTAATACTCAACATGATTTCTGTAACAGCTGTAGAAGAGGCAAAGCTTTGCCAGGTAATGACAGGAGCTTTAAGTGAAGCTTATGCACTGCAAACAACTAAAGACATTTGAATTTAAAACTGAAATGAGCTCTACTGTATCAGCATGCTGACAAGCCCACCCACCATTCATTAATGAGGGGGAAAGAAAGGAAGATCTTTTGTGTCTCTGGCCTGAGAAAGTGCAGCTCCTCACTCTGCAACTCAGCCGGTTCCTTAAGAACCTGGCAAAAAAAGTTCCAATAGTGTGTCAAGGCACCTGCGTACCCAAAGCCTCTTCCCACAAAGGCACTTATATAAATTTTACTGTTTAGGGGGAGGACTTGATTTTATTTATTGTTTTGTCACAGGGGCACTGTCACACTCAAGAATCAAACTGTAGTGTTCTCTCCTGCAAATGGCTGAGAGCAAAATGCAGGAGTTACTCCAGTATCTGAAGCACTTCTCAATAAAACCACAATGTGTCCAGAGGTAAAGCTGGTTCTTCTGGAGAAGATGGTACCTAATGTTCCATGCACACACATCCAGCTTGTTTATACAAATGGATTACCTGGACATATTTAATGTATTTAAGTGGTTAGTAAAAGACTTCCTAGCACTCTAATGAAATGTAAGGGGTTTTGTTCTGAAGAAGGACTAAAACCAGATGTCATGGTTTGACACTGGCACAATGCCAGCGCCCCCATGAAAATGCAACCTCTCAGTTGAATGCTGTGAAATGTGATCAAGAACAGAGCAAAGCAGGCCCAAACTTAATAACAAAGGAAAAGAACTTTATTAAGCTACTACCACTATCACTACTATATAAGAAAAAAAGAAAGAAAAAAAAAAAAGCACACACAAGATCCAAAATGAAAACCTTCCAAAACATTCCTCCTCCCACCACCCAACTCCAACAAACCACAGGGAGACACATTTGGACCCTTCAATATAATCAATACTAAGTCCATCAGGGGAGAGAGGAGTCTCCCTTGCACCATAGACCCCCAGGAAACACAGCTGCCACTCCTTGTGTTTCCATGTCACACATGGCACCGCCCGGAGAAAAAAGTTTGCCAGTGTGACCCTCTCCTTTCCATGCACAGTGCTCTCACCACCAATGCATGGAGGGACAGACTGCTTTTAGGATTTTTCCTTTCAAGGATACTCTGCCAAGAGGGAAAAAACAACAGGTCAGTTTTTTCATTTCTTGGGACCACAGTCCTCCCCATTTTCTTCCTCCCCTGGGGTTGAGGGTCTCAGGAACAGAGATCTTCTCTTCTTCTCTGAAGACGGGGGGCACCACCACAAACCTCCCCAACTTTTCTCTGTTCGCTCCACTCCTGTGTTTTCCTCAGCTGCTGAAGCAGGTCTCTTGGCTCACCACCATCCTCCTAAACTACAGTCTCTCTCTCTTGGAGGAGAAAATCAGTTCAGTCTATGGCTAACAAGAAAAAGTCCAGCCAGAAGCCACTCCATCATCTCCTTCCACCCAGAATTTCTCCTTCTAACATCTCGGGTCCCAGGATGTCTCTCTTCCTCTCTTTCAAGCCAAGGAGGAGTAAAGTTTCACAAAGCTTTCATTTCTCAAGGGAGGGTTAAAAGTCCCGACTCCCTGGCTGGCTCCCTGCCCGGATCTCCGGCTCCCACCTGGGAGCTGGGCACCTTGCGGCCTTGGGGCCTCCCCGCTCTCCTCTTTCGACGTGGTACTGCTGGCAAACCGTCGCTGTCTCTTTCGAGAGAGAGACTCTGAGGGGGGGGGGACGGAGACATCCCAGATTTTCTCCACCCTTCCATCTGCAGGGCCAGCCCGGTTCCAGCCCCTCCATCCTTCGGCCTTACCTCAGCCAGGCCGTGGGCCTTCCCTCCCCCACCCAGCCACAGGCCGGGCAGGGGAGAGTCCTGCACTGCACCCTGACCGGAAGCAAAGAGAGCGAGTTCCCCTGGGAATTCTGCTTTTAACCCCTCTGTGTTCTCAGAGGCGTGTCCACCCTCAATTGGTCACCCCAAGTGTCAATATCCAAATTGACCTCTTCCTTCCGAGAAGATTCTTTTTCCGTGTCAAACCACAACACCAGAACTGCACTTTTTTACATTTTCAGAGGCTCTTCAGTCAAGGCTGAGGCTCTGAAAATTACAGCCTTGACAAGACTGCTGTTTTTGGAATATCCTGGTTTAAAGGATCTACAAAAAGGCCCTTTCCTGAAGTGTTCACTTTCACCTGTTCCATCTGTATAGATACTACTGCATTTCTAGGATCATGCATCCCTTGGGCTGGTTTGCCCTGCAGCATTTTGGGATTAGAGATAAAATATTAACAGAATTACAGGTTTAATCATTAAGATGCAGAAGCTAGTGAGCCACATTTACTGCATTCCTCATATTCTCCTCTTACATGTATGCTGAAAACAGATCTTGTCTCTTAACTAGCGTGTTACAAGAAATTGCATAGTGAAATAAACTGGTATTTCTAGTCCTTTTGCACTATCAGAGTGGTTTAGAAAAGAACTTTCCTTTTTTGAGGTTTAAACACTTAATGCAAGTAACTAACAACTGCATAACCACATTTGACCACATTAAGACATGACAAAGATTGAGTGCCAGGGTTTGACACAGGCACTTCATAGCTTCAGACTGTTCTCCTGTGTCAATGCTGCTATTTATGGCTGTCCTTTCGTCCAGTTCTGCCTTGTAACTGGACAGCTTCAGGTGCTCTTAGACAGGTGCTGTGGAACTGAGTTTCCCTAAAGTATACAGTGCTGTGCTTCAGCTGCCAGAGTAGAGCCAATACAAATCATGGATGGTGTGCCTCAGATCTGGCAATTCATCCAGGTCGAACGGCAGAAATTCATGCTGGATCTCAAAACAGAAGGTAAATGCAGCACTGCAGGACAGGGCTCCTCTAGATGTCAGTCTTTTATTCCACTCTGTTTCAAGCCAACACTCATGGAAAAGCAGATCCCATAAAAGATGTGTTCTTTCCTTCCTCCTTGTGGAACAAGGACAATTCAATGTCTGCAAGCAGGGCATGCCATCCTGCTGCACCTACTGAACACAGGACACAGAGAAGTTACAAAAGTAAAATATACAAGATGTCAAACAGACTTTCACAGACAACAGGTTGGCTATTTCCACAATGCATGGCCTTAGAGCAGGTAGGTTGCACAGGAGGTAGTTTTTGGTCCCTGCTATCGGAACCCTAGCCCCAGCTGAGAGAAGTAAACCTCTGTGTGTCATTCAGTTCAACCAGGCAATACAGTTTGCTTAATGTTAGGGCTGTAGTTTTTCTTTCCTAGATTAAATGCCTCTTTATTAATATTACTACACTATCTAGTATCCTAAATATAGCAGAGGTAAGGCATGGAGTAGTAGATTTTTGAACACTTCAGTGTAGGGAGAGGAAATACTGAATTAAAACTTCCATTCTCTATGGAGGTTACCTACTTTTTTTCTCCTTGGCACAATCACGTCAGTTTTATGAAACAGTTTTATAGTAATCTGGATTAATTCACACTGCAAACTTCCTGAACTAATGAACATAATAAAAGAAAAAAAAAAGCTTTATAAATACTAATTTATTCAAAAATACCATATAGTAACTCGGGTTATTTGCAACAAAAACCCGAGATCTCTGTTTTTGGTACCTCTTGTTCCTGATGAGCCAAGCAGATCAGCAGGTCTTTTCAGCCTCTACAGTGGGCAGGTTTCCAGTAACATGGGCTACAAAACACCTGATCAAGTGAACCCCCGAAAACTGCACAGAGCTGTAGAAAAAGAGTCATAGATGTTCAGTGCCACATACTGATGTGTCTTGGAGTAATAAAGGCAAACAGCCACTGGCTGTGCTCAGTTACACGTCCCACAGTACACATTGGGAAAAGCCTGCACTTTGGCTATGTAATCCAACAATTACAGCTCTTACTGTTACCAGAACTCCAAATATATAAAATGGGAAAGCCTGCTACCATGCTGCACAGGAACTGCTGCTCTGCTTTGAGAAAGGTCAAAGGAAGAAGCACCTGGAAACAAACTTCACTCACTTGCAGAGAAGGGGGAAAGAAGACAAAGGACATTTCCCCATCAGCAGCCCACCCTCTATCCTTGGGGCACAGAGAGGTGCTGCCTCTAGAGCAGACAGACTTGTTTTAGGTATCTTGCCCTACAGAACTCATCACCAAAAAGGCAACAGCAGCAGTGGAGAGGAGCTTTACCTGACCAGGAACAGCTGAGGAAAGCATCCCTGAGTGCTCTCCTTTACAAACTCCTGGATCTCCAGTACGTTCTTTAACAATAATCCCCTGGAAGCTCGGTCAATTTTTGTTAACACCATCTGCATGGATCCAGAAAGAGAGGATTCAAAGAAGAAAGTAAGATGATTTTGCTATTAATCTGCAACATCTAAGAGTCCTAGACCGTCTTACAAAGCAGTCTGAAAGCTCTGAAGGGTCACATCTAGGGGAAAAAATAGTCCAACACAGTTCACCAAAACTACAGCTTGCATAAGGAGTGCGCCTTTTCAAGCTGCTCAAGCTGAGCACTGAATAAACCACATAACACCCCCTCTCAGGTCCCATTTGTCTCCCTCAACACATTATAAACCTATTTTATTAACAATATAGGGTTACTGCTTAGGTAGGACAAGTTGCAGAAGCTCAGGTGGAGGGTACACACCTTTCTAGATTACCTGTACCTTATAACCAACCCAAGAATGAAGCATTACCTACCACATAAGGAATCCCAAACTCTTCCAGCATCTCTATTGCAATGTGATCTGTTTTCTGGAGTCCAACTACACCATCAACTAATAGGAAAGTTCTCTTCAAGCTGCCAGAAATACAAGTAATAGTAATTGACACCATGATTTCATGCCTGCTCTGCTACTTCCACATTCATAAGCAAAAATAAGTAACAGGGGATCTGGGGATAGGAAGAGCCAAAAAAGCCATGCATGGAAACTGAGGGTCAGCATGGAGCAGCACCTCAATCTTTCCTGCTGTTTTGATCTGTCTGAGCATAAATGAATGACACTGCAGAAGCTTCCAGAGAAATGATGGCAGAACTAGTGGATGGAAGCAGCTACCCCTTTGCATTTTCTCCCCTCATTACATTACACTGTATAGGGCTATAGGGGCGTCTGTCTGGCTTGCCCTGTGATGAGGTACAGGTAGGTCCCTTACTTGTGCCGTTCCTGCAGATAGGTCTCCACCATCTCAACGAAGTCCTGTGGGGAGCGATAGCCATATCCTGGCATATCTACCAGAGTAAAGTACTTCCCTACTTTGAAGAAATTCATCTTCTTGGTGTGGCCCTGAAGAGAGGATTTAGGCAAGATGAAGCACAGAGGTGGTTTCTAAAAAAGCTGCTTTAAGCAGTACACGAGGAGGTGCTCTGCAAAATATCTTTATACCAGATCCCTGCCCCCTGAGAATGCTTTAAACTGCCTGGTCTCCTACTCGTGCAGCAATCCTACATGCCTGTAATAATAAAATAGACTAAAAATACATTAATGGGTCGCTGAGCTTGGTTCTTTTCAAAGGTCTCTACAGCAAACCTGCTCAGGTTGTGCAGCTCCATTGTCTGCCTGAAGAGCCAGGCTGGGCTCCTTCTGCCTCTTCCTGGGCTAGAGCAAGGCCAGTGCCAGCCATAAAGATGGCCACCTGAGTCTGGCACTTTCCTTCTTTTCAGGCTACTCAAGAGCTTCTTCCCTCCCATTCTTCTCAGCCCTATCCTCTGGACTGGCACCAGCTCATGACCCAAAGGGAAGGAAGTTAAAAACGTCACTCACAGGAGTTTTTGACACTCTGACTTCCACTTCTGGAGCTAGTGAAAACAAGGCCCGGATTAAAGATGATTTCCCCACATTGCTTCGGCCGATGAAGCACACCTGTAGGGGGAGAGGCAGAGAAGGCACATTTACACCTCTCACTGTAGCCAGTCCTGGTCACTTCCCAGCCATGGACATGTCAGGCTGCCTAGTTGCACAACGGGGAACAACAACTAAACGCCTTGTTAAAAAACAGCAGTAAGTGCCTCACATATTGCGCAGCGCTCTGACAGAGCTGCACAACCACTCCATCACCCCTTAGCCCCGCAGCGCAGCTCGGCCCAGGCCCGGGCGGCCCTCGGCCGGGACCGTGCCGGGGCAGCGCTCGCCTGACCTCGGGCAGGGCCGGCGGCGGGGCATGGTCCATGCGCACGGCGGAGCTCACGTAGTCGATGGGGTGCCCGCGGCCGGACCTGAAGAGCGCCTCGGAGCGCTGCAGGGCGGCCAGCCCGGGCTGGAAGAGGCGGAACGGCGCCGTGTCGGTGCCGGGCGCCAGGTACCGCTCCAGCTTCTGCAGCGGGAACACGATCGCGGTGCGGCGGCTCCGCTCCAGCCGCAGCACCTGGGACAGGGCGGCCAGCGGCGGCGAGGCCCGGCCCGCAGGACCCCCACCCCGGGCCAGCAGCATGCCGGCGGCTGCAGGCGGCACCCGGCCCGCCCCGGAAGGCGGCGGGGCGGTGCCGCAGCTGCCCCCGCCCAGCCGAGGCCTGTCAGGGCAGCGAGTGTGCTCGCCTTTCTTATCGAGCCCCGAGAACCGCAGATGCTGCCCAGGCCCGGCTGTTTGTAGAATCACTGAGTTGGAAGGGACACATAAGTATCATCAAGTCCAACTCCTGACCCTGCACAGCAGCATCCCCAAATCACACCCTGTGCCTGAGAGTGTTGTCCAAACACTTCCTGAGCTCTGTCAGGCTTGGTGCTGTGACCACTTCCCTGGGGAGCCTGTTCCAGTGTGTAGCCACCCTCTGGATGAAGAACTTGTTCTCAATATCCAACCTAAACCTCCCCTGACCCAGCTTCAGGCCATTCCCTCAGGTCCTGTCACTGGCCACCACAGAGAAGAGTTCAGTGCCTGCCCCTCCTTTCACCCTCACAAGAAAGCTGTAACTGCAGTGAGGTCTCCCTCAGTCTCCTCCAGGCTGAACAGCCCAAGTGACCTCAGCCGCTCCTCACACGGCTCCCCTCAAGGCCCTTCTCCATCCTCATTCCCTACTTTGGACACTCTCTTACAGCTTTATACCCTTCTTATCTTGTGACCAGAACTATACACAATACTCCAGGTGAGGCTGCCCCAGCTCAGAGCAGAGCAGGACAATCCCCTCCCCTGCCTGTGATGCTGGGCCTGATGCCCCAGGACAGGGCTGGCTCCAGGGCACTGCTGGCTCAGCTTCAACTTTCCGTCGACCAGGATCCCCAGGTCCCTTTCCATGGTGCTGCTTTCCAGCATCTCATTCCCCAGTCTGTCCGTACATCCAGGATTGCCCCATCCAAGATATAGAATCTGGCCCTTTTCCCTGTTGAACTTGATACGGTTGGTGATTGCCCAGTCCTTTAATTTATCGTGGTCTCTCTGCAGGGTGTCTGCCTTTGAGCTAGTCAACAGCTCCTTCCAGTTTTGTATCATCTTTTCAGCTCAGTGTCTTCTTACGTCTGTTCTCAGGCCAAGGCCAGTAGCACTGTGGAGCTGCTGAGGGCTCAGTGTGCTGATGCCCTGTTTGGCCAGGGAGTAGGACAAAGCAGCCCTGTCCTTTAGCACTATCTACCTCCCAGCTGCAATGCAGTTTTCCAAGCACTCTTCTGATAAGTAAAAAAAAGTTTTTCAGAGAAAAAACCCAAAAAACAACAAAACATTTCTTCAAGGAGAACTGTGTAGAGGTCAATTCTATTTTGAATAAAATGAACCTAAAGCAACCACAAAACTGTTGGCACTGGAGTTCACTCTATAGTAAGAAGACCCCTGAATTTTACTAATGAATTAATATTTATCAGAGTTCTGTTTTCCTATCAAAAAATACACATAAAGCTTTTTACATTGTTCTCCTTCATGACTGCAGTTCATAGGGCTGTAAAACCACAGAAATAAATGTATGTCCTTGAAACATTTCAGCTTCAAAGCACTGCAATTTTAATACCTTTAAATGAAAGTAAATGTCATCAGTATCTTTATAAAAGTAATACGTGAAAATATTCTGATGTTCAACCTTACACCCAGGCCAGCCTGGACATCCTGTGGAACACTGCCTTTCCTTTGAGACAAAGACCCTTTTTTTTTTTTTCTTTAAACAGCCCTCTATTTAAAGGCCTGGAATGTTGGATGGTTTAATTATTACAATGAATAGATTCAAGGCCAGGAAGGACCGTTAGAAGATAACAGAGGCTATATCCTACATTCTTTGTATTGAGCTCAGTTACAAAGCTATAGGGAGAGAACTTTGATCCCTTAAGAAAAGAGCAGACAATAACATACATGTTTCTCAGAGACAGCTTTGAATATTTTGTAGTAAGACAAACTTATACTGAAATCCCTAAGCTGCTTCTCAAATTTATGATCAGTGAAAGTACTTAACGGTGAGAGGTTAATAGGGTAAACCTAGGAAAAAAAAAAACTGTATTCTACCTCAGTCCTGTAAATTAAGTCCTCTTAAAACCTGCTTTGTTTCACAGCAAGACAGAGCTCAAATGTGTGTAGCTCAGGACAGACAACAATCACTGGCTGCTACATGCATACTTAGAAGAGTGCTCCCAAAAAAATCTACAGATTACTTTTATTTATACAGGACAGGCTTCTCTCCTGTCACTGCCTATGGCACAAATACTTATAAATGCAGGTTAAAAAAAGACTAAACTTTCAAGAATTACTTCAGGAACACTGCTATTCCATTTTGGGGGTACTGAAGCATCAACTTAATTGAATTGAAATCTGTGATGAATCTATTAACAGAAAAAAATCACTGGCTGGAAACAGACATGTTTATAACCACACCAGCAGGCAGATTTCCTCATTTCTATGCCAAACTGTGACACATGAAGCAGAACAAGTGCTTTCAGCTACTTTTGCCTCAGAGTCCCACACAGCTCACAGCTGCAGGCAGCAGACTTGCCTGCTTCCAAGTACCCTGCAATAGTTACCCCTGCCAGGCGCATGCTCTGCAGCACATTACACCCAGAACAGCTGGCCAGATGCAGGAGGAAAGGCAGCAGAGAAACAGATCCATCCATTTAACACCACATCTGCAGGTGTGATGATGAGAACAGAGATGCCCAGTACACTGGCCAGGGTCCCAGCCACTAATTAAGTCTTTTTTTAATGTGACTACATAGGTAGCAGGAAAAAATTAAGGTGGTATAGGACCTTTTGAATACTTCTAATTTTAGCAGAGAGCATTCAGTAAAACCACATCTAAATCCTGGAGACTGGAACTGTACATTTCAACAAAAGGTGTTTTTTTTTTTTCTTGGACCAAACTGCAGCATAGGTTCTCTGAGGCAGACTGTATGGAGATGGAAGATGGAAGATTACTGTGGACAGAGCTGGTAAATTACCAACATTTAAGCCTGCTTTGTATCTCCCCTGAAAGACTGCATTTTGTTGTGCATGTTATTGCCAAACATCAGGCGTTCACACTGACATTGCCTATGGCTCATATCTGTGGTAGCAGATATCTCTTTCAGTTGCTGGTTATGTAATTCAAGTGTTTGGGAATTACTACAAAAGTAATTTAGTCCACATTAAAAACTCTGACAATCATTCCTCTGGAGTTTGAAAGAGGGATCTATAACCATTGACACTGACCTAAATCACAAACAATAGTCAAGAGCGCGGAGCTGGAAGGAAGTGGCAACCCCAGTTGTCTTGTCTGGTCTGAGCTTGTCTATCCCAGCATTGTGAGACAGGCCAAACCATAATTTCTTTCAGATATCTGTTGGAGAAGAGTAGCTGTGAGACCAGCTGGAGATGGAGTTCGGGGAGAGCAGTGAGGTGCATTTGGGACAGTTGGTTCAAGTCCTGTGAACCAAAACCAGCTGAGGTCTTGAGTTTCATTTCCACCAAGAGAATTATGGACCAAATATTGTCACCAGGATGCATGCTGGAAAGGACAGGGTAAACACACCAGCCTGCCTGCTTTCTTTTGTGACATTAACAGCACTACTGACTGTGCCTGAATCTGTGCTTCCCCTTAAAGTACGTATTATGTTCTTTTCACTTGGAAGGCGGTTTAGGAACCAGAATTACTGGGATATGGAGTTTTAAAGGCCAAGTTTTAAAGGCTAAGAAGCTCTGCATTTTCCTCTATGCAAACTATTTGACTAGGGACAGGAAAAAGTGTCTCTAGTCCCAAGAAGGCCACAGATGTCTCAGGGGCTGGATAGTAACAAAAAATAGTTAAAAATTTAAAATACTCATTATACACAATAGTGGGAAATGTTTTTTTAAAGGTTCCATAGTAAAGTAATTGTCGTGGTTTGACACGGAAAAAGAATCTTCTCGGAAGGAAGAGGTCAATTTGGATATTGACACTTGGGGTGACCAATTGAGGGTGGACACGCCTCTGAGAACACAGAGGAGTTCAAAGCAGAATTCCCAGGGGAACTCGCTCTCTTTGGTTCCGGTCAGGGTGCAGTGCAGGACTCTCCCCTGCCCGGCCCCTCGCTGGGTGGGGGAGGGAAGGCCCACGGCCTGGCTGAGGTAAGGCCAAAGGGTGGAGGGACTGGAACCGGGCTGGCCCCTGCAGATGGAAGGGTGGAAAAAATCTGGGACGTCTCCGTTCCCCCCCCAGAGTCTCTCTCTCTCTCGAAAGAGACAGCGACGGTTTGCCAGCAGTACTGCGGGGAAGGAGGAGAGCAGGGTGGAGCAGGGGGCGCCCCAAGGCTGCAAGGTGCCCAGCTCCCAGGTGGGAGCCGGAGATCCGGGCAGAGAGCCAGCCGGGGAGTCGGGACTTTTAACCCTTCCTTGAGAAATGAAAGCTTTGTGAAATTTTACTCCTCCTCGGCTTGAAAGAGAGGAAGAGAGACAGCCTGGGACCCGAGATGTTAGAAGGAGAAATTCTGGGTGGAAGGAGATGATGGAGTGGCTTCTGGCTGGACCTTTTCTTGTTAGCCATAGACTGAACTGATTTTCTCCTCCAAGAGAGAGAGACTGTATTTTAGGACGATGCTGATGAGCCAAGAGACCTGCTTCAGCAGCTGAGGAAAACACAGGAGTGGAGCAAACAGAGAAAAGTTGGGGAGGTTTGTGGTGGTGCCCCCTGTCTTCAGAGAAGAAGAAGAGAAGATCTCTGTTCCTGAGACCCTTGGCCCCAGGGGAGGAAGAAAATGGGGGGGACTGTGGTCCCAAGAAATGAAAAAACTGAACTGTTGTTTTTTCCCTCTTGGCAGAGTATCCTTGAAAGGAAAAATCCTAAAAGCAGTCTGTCCATCCATGTATCGGTGGTGAGAGCACTGTGGATGGAAAGGAGAGGGTCACTCCTCCCCCCTCTTGAGCCAAAACCCCATGAGTTACTCTTTTTTTACATTTGCGTACAGATGAAAGGGTTTTGCTAGTGAAGGTAAGCTTAAAGTTGATATTGAGACGAGTTTTAACTTCAGTCTTCAATCCACAATCTATAATATCTCAATAATCCGAGTAGTTTTCTGATTTCCCCCTTTGAGGAGGGAAGGGGAAGGGATAGAATCCCTCTGATTCAGTCTGGGTTAAGCTTCTACAAATTGCAGCTTCCCTTTTGATACCCTTAATCTTTTTTTTTTTTTCCCCAAGCAAATTCAAAAGCTTTATAGTAGCCTCTCTAACTTCAGGTTCAGTTTCCCCAGAAAGTAAAAGACTGTCCACATATTGGATAATTTGTATTCTAGGGGGAGTGGGGAAAGTTTGTAGTATTGTTTTGCTGTTTTCCCCCATTTTGTGGATCCTCCTATTCAAAGGCAAAGATATCTTGTCTCTCCTGGGCTAATGGGCGAGCCCAAAAGGCATCTTTAAAGTTTACTATAGTCTTGTACTAGTCTATAGCTCCCATCAGGCTTCTTTACTGGGAGTATAGGGGTATTATGGGGAGACATACAAGGTTCCAATGTCCCGTCCTTTATTAGTCCTTCTATTATCCGCTTTAAACCTTCCCATCCTTCTAAAGATATAGGATACTGCCGTACACGTATGGGACAATTCTCTCTCAACTGACCCCTCATGGGGTCAATGTTTAATCATCTCCTATTTCCCTTCAAGTCTTAGCAAAAGCCCTGTATACTGCATACAGCTCACAGGCCTGAGCCGACCACCCTGCATTCAGGGGCCTGGATTCTACCACCCTTCCCGTCTTCCCATATCCTGACTTTCTTTTGCCTTCTATCACCCTTGCAGAACCATCCACAAACCATTTCTCACCTTCCTCGAGTGAAAACCTTACCTTTTCCTTTGATCCATTGTCTGCAAAAGCCCAAAAGTCCCCACAATTTCCTGACTTCTCTTTTTGTCTTGGGGGGGGCAATGCAATTATTCCCGCCACCCGGTCTGGGTCTAGTTTCTTTTTCCCTTTTGTCAGCCAATGCCCCAAGTATTTTACTTCAGGTTCAATAAATTGTAATTTCTGATTTTTGAACTGCCAAGATAGGTGTATTATGTCTTGACATGCAAGGCTCTAAGGTGCCCCTTTTTATTAAATCCTCGATTATTGGTTTCAATCCTTTCCTTCCCTCTAGAGGGATGGGATATTGTTTCACCCTTATGGGGTCTTCTGGTCTCTCAGTTTCAACATGAATTGGTTCCATGTCTAATTTTCCAGCTTCCCCTGGAGTGTGCCAGACCGTAGAATCAATTTTCTTTTCATTCCCAGTAGTTAGGTTGTATAAACTTACCATGAGTTGTGAGTCTTTGCAATTATACTTATTCATAATATTACCATTAAATCCCTCCCCAGTAAACTGTATTCTATTTCTTCCACTAGTGAAACATCCCCAACATAGGTTTTATTATCAGCTTCTATTTCAGGGGCACTTACTTGTTTGTTTGTCTTTTGTGTGTGTGCCGGCTTTCTCTGAGGCTTCCGGGCCAGAGCTGACATTCCAGCGTTTGTGCTTGTGCTTCCCTTCCTGCTGCCATCAACACCCGGCCTGGGTCTTTTGTTTAATCCAATAATTTTTGCTTGGTCTGCCTCTGTCTGAGCATTCCATGACAGTCCTTGTTCTGGCCACTTTCCACCCCGCTCCCACCCTGGGGGTTCCTGAATTCCCAATCCTTTATGGCAGCCTGCCTAATTATATCTCATTCCTCGGCATTAAACAAGGATCTTTATATAGGCGAGATATCATCATATGAATATATGCTATTCCCCAAAAATTCATCCAACCTCTCCACCACTCCTAACAGGTCATCCATTACTTTTCCCATTTTTGAAAAGTCCTCACATCCCTGTGTTGATGGGAACATTTACAAAACAAACCCGATGATTCCAGGAGTGATGGGGACTTCCCTTAAAGGGTATAGATTAGGTCTGTCCCTTTCACCATCGCTATCTCCCACGTTTTCTCTCTTCGTTTTCCGCCGAGTTCTGCTGGCAGGAGGAGGTGTGTCTTCCCCGGTGTGGTGTGCGTGTGCGTTTCTGTGTTGTGTGGAAGGGGGAGGCTGAGAAGGTCCCGCAGCGCCTGCATCAGGGACTCGTGGATTAGGTGGTGATGCACACTGCGCCGTGGGCGCTGATGGAGGGCGGGGGGGCTGCCGGGACCCGTGCTTGAGCTGGGGAACCTGGTATTGGGGGGGGGGGGGGGGGGGTAGGGTTTTTTGGGGTTCCCAAGTTCTCCTGAGCTTACCTTGCTGCCAGAGGTCTTAATAGGGAACAGCCGCGCGCTGGCATATTCCCATAGCCTGGCAGAGTCCAGTTCCTCATTGTCTCATTCCCATTTTACACGTAGAATGCACAGCACAACTTATACTGACCAGAAACAAAACAAATTCACTACTGATTTCCAAAAACCGCTGTTGAGAGGCGAAAGCACTTAGGTTTCAGCCCTGCAGAGCAGCAGCAGCAGCTTGTGCTGCTTTTAAAATCTGCCGCCTGCAGGAACAAGGACTCGCCCACGCCACGTGGCCGAGCGGCGACCAGCGCCGCCCACGCGTGGCAGGAAAGCCCAAGCCGCGGCTCCCCCGCCGCCCGCACCCCCCGCCCCTATCGGGAGCCGCTGCCGCCGCCCGCCGCACTAACGGGGTAGGCAGAAGCCCCCTCCCCTCCCGCGGCACTATCGGGGTGGGCAGAAGCCCCCTCCGCCCCCCGCTCGCGCCGCGGGGAAACCAAAGCCGCTCCCACCGCTGCGAGGGGAGGGGCAAGCGGAGCCCCCCCGCACCCCCCAAACCGGCGCCGCCTCTGCCGCAGCCGCGCGGGCTCTGAAAACAACAGAGCCGCTCTGCCTGTGGCTGCACGGTTTTTTTTTTTTTTTAACATTAACCCCCAAGGGGCTTTCCCTCGGAATCTCAGGGAATTCGTCTCTTTCCCCGTTTCTTATTTTTGTGCTTACCTTTTCTTGCCTTCGGGTGTTTACCCTTTCCCGTCTTAGAATTTTCTCCCCGAGGTCCCCTCGCACCTTACTGCTCCCTTGTCCCATATTTAAAAGTTTTCCATACCGTATTTCCGAGTCAGTGTCTGCAAGCCGTTCCAAGAAGTCAGTTCCTCGGGTGCTAAATGTGTATTTCAGTCCTGTCCCGGACTGAGCCTTACCAAGTATCTAAATCGGTCTGTCCCCGACCGAGCCTTGCCAACCTAGTAACCGCACAGCGAACCGGTCCGTGGGTTTTCAGTTGGAAGAACAGTGAGCTCTCTTTTTACTTGTTTTCCTGGGCTCCCTGAGCCCAGAGTCAGTGAGGTTTACCAGTTTCTCGAGTCCACGAGAACGTACCTTCCCTCCCCCGACCCGTCCGTGGGTGGATCCCTGTAACTCCCAGAGTTTCAGGTCGTATGCGTGTTGTGAGAATACCGGAGTCCTTTCGCTTCCCCTGTAGCCGACCACATCCCTCTCGGGATAGTGGAACTGCGGTTTATTGGGGTCCGCTCTCGCGCCGTGACCGTGTCACGTCTCACACACACACCCACTCACGCCCCACTCAACCACGCGATACTTACGGCTCCTTTTCCCGCGTGGATTCTTCGTGCACGTCAATTTTATGAGTGAAATATTGCTGCTGCAGCCTCGGAGACTTAGCTCCGAATTCCGAGAGCTCTGGGCCCGTTTATACCCTTTCCTTAACGTGGCTTTTCGGCTGTTTTCGGAATCTGGTTGGTTCCGTGGAGTTCCTCAGTCCTGTCCAGACGCTGAAATCAGCGGGGCGCCGCCCAGATCCAGGATAGGGAACTCCCTGGATACCCCCAAACCAGATCGCGTCAGGGTCACCAAGTTTGTTATAAATGAAAATTTGTCCAGCCAAATTAAAAATGAAAAACATAAAATATTTATTTTACAATCAAATTCTATCTAGCCAGCCACAAGGAAAGAACAGAGCCGAGCCTGGGGTCGGCCCTGGGTGTGCAACAACGAGGTCAGCCTCAGCAGAGGTTTTCCTCTATGCCCACACACCTCCATCCTGGCACAAGCGGTTTTTATAGGGAAAATTCCGCCTGAGGCCAAGATTTCGGCAGTCAGTCTTTTCTTCCATTCAGAGTCCATATGTTAATAAGATTTTCTTTCTTGGTGATGAGGAAGAACAATTCAGTGTCCAGAGTTGTTGAATCCCTCGATGACATTTACGGGAAGGCTGCATTCACATGTATCTGCCCGAGGATTTCCATGATACCCATCTCGGGTTGTTCACACGGTGATCAGCCCCCAGGGTTCCCGTATCTCTTCAGACATGGCCCATCTCCTGGCTGGGTTCTAATATACAACAGGTCTCGCCTGCGAGGGTGGGGGAGGCTTCTAATACAAACGAGCATAATCTAACAAGTATCCAATATTATATATTTCATACAAGGAATGGCGTGAATTATGTTTACTACACATAACACCAGTAAGGAGAAAACCATAGGGACTTCAGCTGGTACTTGTAGCTGTCCTGGTGTCTGAGTTTCCACAGTTCTCATCAGCTGCCTGCCTGCAATTCATGCTCAGCTCCATCTCCTCTCTGCAACAGCTGAGCAGTTCTGAGCACCTGCCCCTGCAAACCTTTGTGCTTCTCTGCTCACAGGCTCGCTCTGGGACTGGACCATCCACAAAGCCGCAGCTCTGCTTGAGGTGTGTTACAGACAAAGGAACCACACAGACTGGATAACCTCCCTTCCCTCTCTTCAGAGGCTCCAGGGCAGGTCACAGTTTCAGAGATACCAACAAAGATGGTCAGCCACAGCCACCAGTGTCTGTGGTACTCAGGGCACGTTCTTTGTAAGCTCCACTTACTGTGTTTCTTTAGCTTTTCTCCAGATTGGCCAGGTCTCCAGCCTGAAGGAAAAATATCTCACAGCTTTTGTTACAGTTTCCATTCAAGTAGGTCAGGATTTCTCTTTCCTCCATGAGGGTAAAAGAGATCAGATTCACATACAGAGTCCACAGGGTTCTGTAACCAGCCTTACCCCTACTCTTTGTTCTATTTACTTTCAAATCCATCCCAAATCCTTCTGCAGGAGGGAGCATACAACCTGAGCATTCTGGAGTCAGTTTCAGCACAGGCTCCTGGGTAACTCCCAGAGCAGACAAGAGAATCTCTCTTTCCTCTCTCTGGACACTGCCCTTCTTGCTGGTGTGTTCAGTACATGATGATGACAAATTTGGTTGCAGTGTGCTAGACTGAGTTTCTAGACATGACTGCTGTTAATCAGCATGCAGCACACCTTGGGAGACATTTGGCATGATAGTATTTGTCTTTCCAAGCCGCTGTTACGCCTGATGGATCCCTGCTTTAGTGGAGATGGCTGAACACCTGCCTGCCAATAGAAGATAGTGAATGAATTCATTGGTTTGCTTTTCTACACTTGCAACTTTGTCTTACAAACTTGAAAACTGTCCTACAAATTTTCTCATTTTTACCCTTCCAAGTCTCTGCTCAATCAGACCTGGGGAAGTAGTTAATGAGCAAGTGGCTGTCAGGGGGAATTGTTGTTGGCCAGGATTAAATCACAACATCAGGAAAAAAATTTCATGCATTTTTTTGTGTTACTTTTTGTATTTTTTTTTTACATATGCCAGTATTAAACTATTGTTGTCCTCAAAAAATAAAAATCCCAACAAAATAAAGTAAAACAAAAAACCAAACCCAAACAAAAACAACTACCTAAAACCCCCTAATACCAACTAAAGGAAAATGCTTCTAACAAATATAGTTTTGTTGGCAAGAGTGATGCTCCTTGCTATTTCATCCATGGCCCAGTAGATTGACCTGTTTGGAAGCAAGGAGTTCAGGGAGGTCAGGGAAATGCACACCGATTGCTTCTTAGTGTTGTTATCCCCACTACTGTTGGACATTTGCATTAGGAGCAGGCTGCTAATCAGCAGCTCGATGGAAAAATAAAGGAAGAATATTCACTGCAGGAGCTACAATATAATGATATTGGCCAGTGTTCTCCAATAATTGGAAGTCTTCCAGAAGGACAGGGCCAGTCTGGGGGTTGACTTCAGATTTCCTTGTCACAAGGTCACACTGCAAACTCACAGCAGAGAAAGTATCACAATGATCTTTCTTCATCTGCTCTTGGAAGAAATGGGGAAAAAGGAGTGAATGTCATGGGGATTTGTTTTTGGGGCAACAAGTGGCACGGAGCAGCTTAGAAAAATGTTCATCGTTTTTTAGGAAAATAAGAAGCCCCAAATCTAAAGGTTTCCAGCTACATATCCATGCATGCCTGTTGCTCTTATGTGGCTTTTTGTCCTGATGTAAACTGATGATTTCTCTGTGTTCGGGCCCTCGTAATGAGATTTTCCTAAAAAAAAAAAAAATAGGTAGGCAAAGATTCTTATTATGAAAATCTCATAACTGAAACTACTCAGAGCAATCATCAAACTCTGCATTTTACTGACATGTCAAGTTGAGGACAGGAGGTTATTCTGGAGCAGACTGCAGATCCAAGTGGCTGCTTTGGGCCCCTGCCCAGTGAGACACAGCAAGTCACATGCCTTCAATAAGACATACCGGATTTGGGTGTCATCCAGAAAAACAAAAGCATTTTCTGGGGAAGACAAGGAGCACATTGTAAGTGAGAGAAAATTGTGAACTTCAGAAAATTAACTAAGTTTACTTCTGTGAGGGTTTTTTGGTGTTTCATGCTGTCACTGAAGCATCCTCACTAGTAATAACATGGGCTTCGGCAGTGACTGTGTAACCAAGGTAGTGACTGGACCTGCTCTGTGCAGCAGGGAGAGCAGGCAATGTTGTGTGCCTTCACCTAAAGACTTTTGGCATGATCTCCTACAACCTTCCTATGGACAAGCTGGAAAAATAAGGGTGAGATAAGTGCACAGTGACATTGACCTACTACTGCGGAGCTGGAAATACCCTTATAATGGATTTTGAATTTCTGAATGCCTCAATTTGCTTCAGCCAAAAATACCTTAATATTACATATTCAGATTCAACATTTAGAAAGACCTTTGAGTCTTCCCTGAAGTCTACCAACAATAAGAAAATGCACACCAAAAAATCCCCACGATGAATCAAGTGCCGTTTTGGCTTAGTTTAAGCTCTCTGACTGCCCTTAAAGATAAGAGGTGTTATTTGCCTGACATATAAGATAGAGATTAAAGACTAGATAACATATTTTAGAACTGTTACTTGGTTTTACATGTAACAAACACATGAGAAATAACATTGACAAGACTATGTAGTCTCATACACCAAGATATGAATAACCAGATTAAAAAAAATATCTAGAGGCTTATCAATAAATGTATTCCCATGCAAATATAAGAGAAATAGCATTCTCAGTCCACATTTGAAGCAGAGAAAAGGTTGGAGGTTAAAAGAAGATAACTTCTCCCCATTCACTCAAATGCTTAATTGTTCTGTATATCATGATGCAGCAGCAAAAGATTGTACTCACGCAGCACTTGGCATTATACTTGTGAATGTAGTCCTAGGTGAATTACTCTCTATGGTACAGTCATTCCTAATAATGCTCTGAAGATGTGTAGAGCCTGAGACTTGAGACAAATTAAATTTCCATGTAATCTAGAATCTTGGAGTTTATTTTAGCTGGATCTTTGCTTTTGTTTCTTCTTCAAACCTAACCTGTACCTCACCCTTATTTGCAGAAATAAAATAAACATGTTGTAGTTGCCCTGGTGAGTGAGTTTCCACAGGAAAACAAATGTAGCACAATGGAAGGCACTCAACTCATTTGAATCAATTGAGCTTTGCACACACTGTCAGGGCACACCTCATTAACAATTGTACTTGTACTGAACATTTCATTCAACTTTGAGCCCAAGCAACTTGGTACAGTCAGGAGCCATCACTGGGTCAAGATTTCCAAGTGCCACAGAGAAGTTGCTCTGGTCCTCCCCTGCTAGGGCCTGTCAGGCTGGGATTGGAGCACTAACATCATCACTGCAGATGGGGGTATCCAGCCAGAGCATGAGAGAAATGAAAGCGGTAACATCTCTTTTAGCTGTTCCTTTCTACAAACCCAGCCATAGGTTTAGCTTCTCTTGAGGACAGTGAGGCTCAGCATCTCACCCTGGACACCACAGGACCACAAACAGACTTTGAAGATTTGCCCATTTGCAGATAACCCATTCTTGAACTCTCTTGGGGGAGGAAAGAGAGTGCACTTCAGACCAGGAGAACACATTACTCCAAGTTCTAGCATGGTATCTGTGTCAAGCAAGTGAAAGGCTATCACCAGATCTTCTAATAAACTGTTTCCCCTGCAGTTTCTTTTCTCCTACAGACACTCAGTTTGCCTCAGCTGCAGGTCATTCCAGTGAAGGCCCAGCCACAGATAGTCAAAATAACTAAGTCCCTTGTTAATTCTTTCTGCATTGTCTTTCCCTGTGTTTTGTGTACACTGCCACATTCTGACTAATTACGGACTATAAAATAATGCACATATGCTATGTAATGTTTGGGCCTTTTCTTACTGCTTCTAACTGCCTAATTTTCAAATTTTTAATAATGTGCATTTAACATAACTTTCTTTGCTATTTTTTTCCTATCATCTTCTTGATGTAGTATATAGTATGTTTGCACTAATGGTGCAAAGTGAACAAAGACTAGGTGGAGCTTCTTGTGAGAAAACAAGCCATTGCTTCTAACTTTCCATTACCAAAACAGAGATCAGTAAGTTTCAAGTCTTCCCCTGCCACACATGCTTATTTTCAAGGGAGTGACCCCAGGTTCTTTTAAGTGTTACTTAGTATCTGTCCATCAGAGGATTATGAACAATCCACCCCCATATTTTCAGTGTGTGAGCTGTCCAGAGAGGTCTATTCTATTTATCCTAAATTAGCAATACCTTGCTGGGTAAGCACCTCTTAATCTTCAGCATGTTTACTCACACAATAGCACTTCAAATATGCATAGGATTATAGTTAGAAAACTACATGCAATTACCTGCTCAAGAGAAAACAGGAAGTCTGAAATCTGGAACAAGGCTGAATTTAGGTTAGGCTACAGACTGTGGCATCTTAATCCAGGGACCATTTTCTTTTATGCAGTGTGCCTAATGAAGTCATAGCAGTGGCTTCGAGACCTTCTGCAAAGTGAAATGTGTCACTTTGGAAAGGGATTCGATTAAAAAGGAGAGGCTAAAAAGATTTAATCCAGAAAAGAACACCCTGAAACATGAGTAGGAGGAAAAGCCTTTTAGTCTGGTGAAATTATACCATGTTTTTTTTCACAAGTAGGCTTTAGGCAAGTCCTGTTCAGAATGATGAGTGAGTGCTTGTAGATAGGATGGGTGCAAGCAACTCTTAAGAGTGTGCAACAGTGCCCATTAAAAAAGTCTGTTTTTCTCAGTTCATAATATTGTCAAATGTTATGACTTTGGGCTGGAATTATCTGTGGTAAATATCAGCCTCAGCCTGATTTTTTTTTTGTTTACTTTTTCATTTAGATTAATAATTTGATAACATTTTACTCATACTAGAACGTGTGGATAATCTTTCATTTGAAAACCTGAAGCAGTGACATATCTGAGGTTTGGTGGTAAATGTTTTGTAGTGTTGGCCTTTCTGTTTGTGCTGAGTGCCCATAAAGGCCTGGACAGAATTAATCAGGGGACAAATACTTCATAAGTGCACAATTCATGTATGCAGTGCACTATTCACTGACTCTTTCTTCCCAAAGAAGACAGTCATATATGTTCCTTTCATGTATGTTCAAAGGAACATTCAGAGAATGAAAGCACAGGTGTGATCCAGTGCTGCTGTAAGATTTTATACCCAGATATGTGAGTGTAGACCCAGATCCTAGGAGTCTTGGCAAAAGCAATTATAAAATTTTGAAACAGAAAGATTACTAAAGACAGGACGATATCTGTTAAATATGTTGTTTATTCTGATAAATTGAAATTCAAGCCAATTCTAAGCCTTTAATTAGGAGCAAAATAAAAATAAAGGGCTAGGCCTGCCATTTCAGAAAAGGGAAATGGAACAAGAGTGGCACAGCCCTAGGTGAGTAACAGGACAGAGAACAAGACCCATTGCAAAGTCAGGGGGATTTAGGATTGCTAGATTTGTCATGACCCTCTAGGGTTTAGAGGAAAAGTCCCATAGGACTATCTAAAGAAGAAACCTATAACTACGACGATCAATCCAAGTCCCAAATACTCTTGAAGAGCAGCAAGGAAACTGAGGAAGAGTGACAAACAAGTGTCACTCTTGTCACATTATTTAGTCCATATGCCTCATGCAGAATGAGGTTTTTTTAGGAACTTGTTTATAAAGTCTGTTCCTTGTAGGCCACATAAACCTGAAAGTCTGTGTGCCAGAAAGATGATAAGGGTGAAGAGTTGTGAAAAAACAAATTCTAAATTTACCTGCCCTGTGTGGGTCAGTAGCTGTCCTGAGAGGCTGTGGCACTGAAATTCTTGGGTTCCATTTTACAGAGGTTTTCCACACAGAGACACTTTTCTCAAAAAATGGGTCAAAACCAGCAGAGCCAGTGGTTGAAGCAGAAAGTCATGAACCACCCTTTCTTTCTGCTTTTTGCCTCTAGTTATGTCAACACCATGACTAGTGGCACCTACTTCTAGCTGGCCCCTTCTAGCCATTGATGAGAAGGAGCACTGCACAGTTTCATTACTGGAATTACATGCGTCCAAAGTCTATGTGAAAACCTTCATTTCATTAAGTATTTTGTATCTCACTCACTCTCTGGGAGGCCTCAAATCTGCCAGTGAGTGTACACCTCTAGAAGGGAGACATTGCAAGGATGCTATTTCTACAGAGAAATTCTATGGTTGTTCTAGCTTCTGGGATATAAACAAATAAAATTGTTCTTTGGAACAATTGTTCTTTGTTGTGGATAGGTTTGTTTCCATTTTATTTTGTCCTGTATCACTGAGCCACATGAAGCTATAATCAGTGTTGGGAATTTTCACAGAAGCCATAATATGTGTACATTGGATAAAATACCTCTTTCGTATTTTTTTTGTGTGTGTTTTTTGTTTTTGTTTGTTTGGTTTTTGTTTGTTTGGGTTTTTTTTGTTTGTTTGGTTTGTTTTTTTTTTTTTTGCTTGCCTTGACATAGCAAGCTCTTTTCTTAGGACCAGAAGAATGACCATATCAATGACTAGATACAGCAAGAGACAGAGACAAACATGTTATGGTCTGATTTTGGAGGTTTTGAGATTCCCTGTGCCCCAGACATTTCTTATGCTTTTTCTCTCACACTAGAATGTCGTCAGCAGTACATCTGAAGAACACAGGTAAAAGTAAGATTTACACTTAATACAATTGGTAGGTTGACTGTTAGCTAAAAGAAGCTTCTGCAGAAACCAGTCCTTGTATTAGTAAGCATTTAAGAAATTATAAACATACTAAGAGACACCACCTAGGCATGCAGGCTTATGTGTGTACCTGTGTGGGCACTAGAGTTTTTAAGCAATGTAAACACTGTTTTTAAAAAAGGGTTTTTTTTGAAATTTTCTTGAAAAAAAAGACAGTGTGGTGTGTAAATCAGCCATCAGAGCAAAGAGAACATTTTCCTTTTGCACTGAGAAGCAGCACAGTAAGCACTTCACAAAACTAGATTGGGGTTGCTATTAGTTCCTTGTGGTAATGCAACTGCGTGACTGAAAGCCACAAAGAATCCTGTAGCAGAAAGCTGCACTGCCCTGAATATATTTTTAAAATTACCATAAAGATCAAGTCTGCAGTGAAAGTGGTCTTGCTGCAGCAGAAAGGTGCTTGGTTGTTATAAATGGGAGCGCTGATCATGTATTCTAAGCAAGTAACTCTCTACCACTGAGATAAGTCAGGTGATTGTTTTAGTATTTTAGAGATGGGGAGCAAAGGACATAAACCTAGGATATCCTGTCAGGCCTGCCAGTAATTGCCAGAAGAGGCAGGAGCAAATTACAATAACAGAGGGCTCTTTACAGCACAGCTTCTCATGTGGGCAAGTATCCAATGGACAAATAAGCCTGACAAGTGCTCCAAGCTCCCCCAGGCTATGTGATTTTGCTTCTAATGATGCTGAACTTTCCACAGGTAGACAGTATGCACTAGAAAAGGCATATGGAAGAAGACTGGTACCAGTTCCCAAGCTTGAGGTGCCCATGGCCTGTTCTCCATTCCTTATGTTACCTTGAAGTACTTGGGAAGCCTTCAGTTTTCAGGACATTGGCTGAGAATTCCACTCTTGCTAATGCCTGAGCACCCCTTCAATGCAAAAACATCAACACCACAAACATAAGAAACCATGTATTGTCACCATTTTGTAGAAGAACTGGGGAGAAGCTGTGTAATTTTCACATTTTCAGTGCTAAAGAAAGAATATGTTTTTTCCACTAGCTCTCTGATATGAAACACAGACAAGAAGAAACTCCTACCCCATTTGAGCTTTGCTGTGGGGTTTATCAGCCACAAATCTGCCCCATAACAGAGGCAAGGCAAAGAAGGTACAGGAAGCCCAGCTCTACAAAATGACACAGGGTGGAAGCTGCCCAGCTTCAAGGACCTAATAATCCACCAGAACAATGGGGTGTCATGGCACAGAAGTGAAGAGAGAGCCATGACTCTGGCTGCTGAAGATGTCTGCACAACAGGAATCTGGCACAAGCCAGGCTGTATGGAAGATCCGTATGAAACAGAGACAAGATCAAACCTGAATATGAAGTGCAAAAGCTGCTTCTGCCTTGTGTGAGAGGACCACAAGTGCAATGGGCAAGTCAGACTATTCTTTGGAACTGCTCTTCCAGATATAAACATGCTCCAGGATAATTGGATGATATGACAGAAAAAGCTGACTAGAGATCTAAGTCCTCTGGGATTTAACTGTCCTCATCCGACATTAGGACAATAGACTTTCGGGAGGAGTAAAAACCTATGAGAACTATCTAACTTTAAAAACTTACAACATATCCTATGAACTAAATATTAAACTTCTGAAAACTAAATACCAAATAAAGACCACTGAGGACATGGAGTATACACACATTTTTTCTGTAAGTGCTTAAAATGTAGTTCTAAGGACTGCATCCCTTTGTAATGCCTTTTTCGTCCAGTGCTGAAAATATGACAAGTTTCTGAATATGATACTTAAAAGGAAACGGTGTCACCACTCCTCAGTGAGTACTGCTCACAGCTCCATTGCACCATTGTCTGGTGTTAAATCCTCAGGATAAGATTGAAAATGCTCACAATGCACCTGGTGAAACAATACAAAAATACTAGTGCCTGCCTAATCTTCTCTTATTGCTATTTGTCTTTCAACAGCAGGCTTGTTGGCCCTTGCTTATTTTTAGTGCATCTGGTATTTCAACTCTTGCATATGAATTTTTTCCTGTTAAGTGATTTGCTTAATATCTTTACACCAGGAGTTTATCTTCTATTGAATCAAATAAAGTTTATTCATTTCATGTGTTGCCTGATAATGTCATCTAAACACACAACATTTTAAGAGACAGGACAAGCACAAACAACCCTCTAAACCAGTGAGTCTCAGCCCATTACACCAGGAAAAATACTAATTTATCAAATTCCTTCCTATATGTACCTTGTCACAATAAAAACTGTGCCTGTGTTCTGGCCCATTTATTGAGAGACAACTACAAATTCAATGTTTTGTTTGAAAACAATTATTTAAATTGTAGCTATCAAGTACATCAGAGACAATGTTCCCCAGATTCAATTCTGTTTGTTTCAGCTCTTATGCGGTTATTCATGTGGTTGAAGCATGAATTTTTACAATCCTTAAATTCTTAAGTTTTTAGACTTCATGTGAAAATAATTTTCATTAAATTATATTTTGTCATAAATATATTTTATCATAAATTATATTTTGTCACTTTTATTATTCTCAAATGTACAGAAGATGAATCTTAAAAAAGATGAATCTTCACAGGAGTCTAAATGCAGGTGATTGTCAGTATGGATTTTAAAAAATCTAATTAAAGATTTCAATTTAAATACTTTAAGACAAACATGCATATAGCGATGATCAACTATTATGCCATACCTATTCAAGCAATTACATTAGGTAAAAAATCATATGGTGGTACATTCTTTCTCCTAAAGTTTCATAAAAAGTGTCTACTTTTTCAAAAATATTTTACCACCATACCACTATTGCCAAATTGTACTCCTTTGAACAAATAAAATTTTGCACTCTGGGCTCAATGAAGTATTTCATTCCAATTTCATTTAAATGTATATTTGAAACAGGACAGCATCATCTGGAATGACCACAAGGTGGTGACGAAAGGGTAACTGGAGCGGGTTTTTTAATCTGCTAAAATCACCCACAAGTCAAATGGGTGTTATCCCAACTGCCTGGTCTTATGCACTGAACAATGAGGAAAATAAGGATTATCAGACAACGTTTGAAACAGCTGTGAAAGAGACGTGTTGTATCTCAGTGAATTCCAGCAAAACCCAAGGGCTAGAACAGAGGAAAAAGGTCAGTTTTGTCCTCTAGAAGAAACAAAAGAACCATCTCTCAGATACTGCTGCTACAATAGCTGAAAAGTAGGGTGGGATGTAAATAGATACAATGTAAGAACTCTGCAACACAGATGAGATGTTACTTTTAAAATAATTTCTGGTCTTTCAGCATTTCTGGTGAAACAGGAACTCGTAACACATTTCTCAGCAGATACATCAAGCAGGACAAAGGGCAGCTGGTAAATTTAGATTCCTTCTCACAGATTGTATGGATGGTCAACTTCATCAGGCTAAAAGTCCAATGCCACAAATATTAGTTATTTCAGTTGCTTGGGCCAGGTATTTTTAAGACACTTGCATGATTTGAGTTCTCAGATAATTTTTTTTTTACTCAACACAGTACCTGTGAAAAGATTTGATGCATCTGTAGGGCACAGAGCCTGGGCTGAACTCCATGTTGCAAGTGTTCTCCAGTGACTTTTGCTCTGTTTGTTCTGATCCTTCTGGACTTCAGTTTAGATCTTTGATTCTCACAGAAATCAAATACAACTATGTGACAAAAAAATCTCTGTGGTTTTAAGGCATTAACTATATATGCCTTTTCATATAGTCACAGTCATTCTGTCTTCTAGACTGTATTACTGAACCAAGTCTTGGCAGGGAAAAGTTGGGAAGCTTGAGCTAGTCTTAAGTAATGAAGTAAATGTATGTATCCCAACCTACCCTGAAAGCAAATAGAATATTTAATCACAGAAGATTTAATTCTCTGTTCAGATTTTATTTGGATCACAATACTATATTGAAAAGGTGATCTGGGGAGAAAACAGAGCTGCCATACTCTTGCTGCCTACTCACTGAAAGCCATGCAAAACCCATTAGTAAGCTACTGTTGGTATTTATTACTTATCAGGGTGAACAGTTCATTTTGCAGGGCTCAAGTTGTAGGTTCCCATTATAATCAAAAGGCACAGGGTTCAGAAAGGCAGCCCAAAGTGGGAAGCTTAAAATGCTCTGCTCAGGACCATACTTTTGTCTCATCAAAATTCATGTTGCAGCATTTCCTGGATTTTAGTGCTGTTTCATTCTACTTTCAGCATTTTTTTTTATCTCAAAGAGTAGCTGCAGCAGTTTCTAAAGAAAGAACAGAGCAGCATGAGGAAGTACATCCCCAAATTACAGTGAGCTTCTGACTCACTGGCTTTTTCTTCTTGCTATTCAGACAAGCTTGCCAAGTGCTAGGGTGTCGAAAATGTCAAATGTCATCACTTGTATTCACCATCATCTAGTTTAAAAATTCAGTCCTGATTAAAACATAAAACCCCAAATTTATTGCCACTTACCAGCATTGTACCATTATGTTCTTTTCTTCACCTGAAGTGTTGTCAGTACTGCCAAGCTCCCAAATTAAGTGGTGTTTGGAGTTCTGCCCCAGATGGAGCCATATGGTTCTGAGAGCTCATGTTTTAGCTATTGACGTTACAGAGGAAAACCACCCAAGCCAATGCATTTCTTTGGCAAAGATATGAATAGTGGACAGCAAGCTGAGAAGTTATTTTCTAATTTTCAGGGATATCCAGGCTCTATTTACCAGATAATAGAAATGGCATACACCACCAGTCTGTGCCAGATAGGCCTTGTTTGTTCTGCTGTAGCAAGCAGGGCTGATTTCTTGTTATAGGTTAGTGTCAGAAAAAAAAAAAGAACTGCTGGGTTAGCAAGTCTGCTTACATGGGAGAAGTCCATTGGGTTCTCAATTTCCAATTTATGCATCCCCATCATAGGACAGGCATTGTGGGGTATGGAATACATGTAGCCTTGGGAGTGGAGCTTCTCTGAGACAAAACCAATGTTTACAGTTCACTTATAAAAAGTAAAGGTGACAGAATGAGCCAGTAGAAAATGAAAAGAGGTCTGGAAGAGAGATCTTTACCTCTGAACCCCCCAGATCAAGTCTACCTTCTTCAGAAAGTATCAAGAGCAGCACCATGAAATCAGGAGGTTCCATTCTGCACATTAAAATAATTGAGACTATCAGGAAAAATCAATACTTGATGAATAAACTGACCTTTCTGGAGTTATGCCATAGATTCTTCTGCACATCTTAATTAAACCAACTTTAACTGAACTATTTTATGCCTAAGACAGCTGTGATGGACAGGTCTCAACTCATTCAAGGCAGGAAAAGGAAGTAATTTTACATTAGCACATAAATGAGCTGTGTACATCCTTATCTCCAGATATTGTTGAAATAAGAAAGAAAGCAAGCCTGCATAAAACATAAACAATGAATTATGGTAAACATGAGAAATTAGAACAATGCAGGCACAGTACTGAAAGAGATACTCAGCTTTATGTACTGTCATTTAAACCAATGCCTAACTCCTGAAGATTAGAAAGTCACTCGCACCTTTGAATGACCTGATGCTGGACTTTCTTCAACAGAAATAGAAATGTCCATTCTACTAGAACCATCTGCTCTCACTCTTACTGCAAAATAAGACAGAAATAATTGTACAAACCTGCAAAATCAAGCAGAAGAATGAATCTCCTGCTTCTGCTTACACGTGTAGCATCTGTTGCAGAAAATTAAATTAATACCTCTACACTCAGCAAACATCTCCACCCAGCAGTTTCTTTGAACTAACTTCCATTGACTTAAGTCAGAAAAAAATTCCCCACAGATTTCTCATGTTTTCTTAGTCTGAGTACTTGAAATAATGGAGGATAGATCACATTCAGCCTTAGTAGTGTTCTGTGCAGCCACAGTGGGGATAAGAGACACAGCACAACATTGAGAGCAGTGCCAAGGTTAGTCCCAAACTTGCTGAGCTAACAGACTTCCAGGCCACACCACTGGAGTGCTGCAAAGGGTTTTAAAATGCAAAACTTCCTGCTTCATATCCTTAGCTTGTTTGTTGTGGGAGATTGCTAAGGAGCCATCTCCACTAGAAAAAAAATAGCCTCACTCTTTGTTGTCAAGTGAAGATATCCTGTTCATCTCTCAAGTCAAGTATCTAAGGAATCAGAGAAGTGAAACATCTTCCTGTTGTTCAAGCAGAGCCTTAAAAATTCTTCATTTCTTTGTAGCCTCCTGACCAAAGAGGGGCAGACACCAGTGCTTTAGGCATCCAGAAGTGAGGGAAGTTAGGTTTCATCTGGACATTCCTGCCCCTTTCCTCTCAAGAAACATGTGTCAGTTTATCCGGTCCTCTGAGGCACTTCCTCCTCACTTTTCAGTCATCTGCTCTCAGAGCATTTTTGCACGTAAGCCCAGTCTTCCTTGCACAATCTGGAGTTGTGCTCAAGAGGAGCCTTGCTGGCATGTAGGCTAGAACATAACCACAGTGTGTCACAAAATAAAGCTCTTAGGAATTGTGACCTGCTCTGGAGCCTGGGTGGGTGAACATCTTAATGCTGACTTCAAGAAAGCCACAACATTTCACCCCAGCAGGAGCTGTGAGCCTTTGCTGTGTTTCAGTGACCCAGAACTGGCTCCAAGAAAGTTGGCAGGCCATTGCATTGCACTGGGTGGACTCTTTCATCCCCACCAGGTAGCACAGAGATGCACACACAGGTTTCAGTGCTGTGCTGACTTGACTGTACATCTTCTGTGTCTGAAGCCAGCTCAGAGCCAGCCCAGGGAGCTCGGCTCTGTCAGCATCTGCACAGAAGGGATGTGGCCTGCAGAAGCTGTTAGGACAGGACTCCCAGAAGTGATGGGAAGTGGAATTTCAGACTAGGCTTCAGGGAGGCCTTTAGTACGTTTATCACCTACACTCAACCACAGAAGTACTTTGAAACATAAGTAATATTTTATTTACCTACACATGTGTACCAAGGGTTCCCAACAGCTCTGAATTCAAAGTCAGGTCACCTGGTTTCAGTCTTGTTATTTAACGTAAGCTTCCCTGAATGGAGAAGGACTCTGGGAATGTGGGCTTCACCTCAGCCTTACCTACCCTCCAGTAGGAGTTGTGTGAAAGGAAATTTATTCTCATCAGGACTTTCAGGTGCGTGGGTGTTTCTAGGAATAAGCAACACCCAACCACAGAACAACCAGAAAGAGGCTTTATAAGCATATTGTGCCACTTTGCTGCCACAAAGGTTATAAATGATATCTTCATAGCCAACCTGCTGCATTTTGCCATTCTACTAGGGGACTTGCCATGTGGTGGGACCCGTGAGCTAGGAAATGACCACTGCAAGCTGGCCTTAAAGGCACGATGAACACAAAAGCCCAGATTACAGGGTCTGCAATTGCAAACATTCAGGCAATCAAATCTGAGGCAGACCTGTCAATCATGTTCCAGGTAGACTGGATGAACTCTGTTAGAGTCAAGAAGTGGAATAGCTGGAGGAACATCAAAGTGCATCAGCTAAGTAGATGGAGAAGTTTTGCATCTGTCTGCACAAAAAAAATTATGCTATGGATACTTTCATTTTCTCTTTTATATACCTCCATATGCAAAATTAAAGTATTTGTCACAGAATATGCAAATAGAACTTCTGAAATTCTTTTCCCACCACTGTAGCAAGCTAAGGTTTTAAGACAGGTCATCAAAAGGCAGGAAATTCACTGATAAATGTGACAGATGCAGAAATCTCTGAAATAATTAAATTTGTTTTAATGCCCTATACATTGAATAAGGCTGTTTCATACTGTAATCCAGCCTTAATTTTACCTTCTTGCCAAATTGCCATACAAAATCATTGTTGGGGTGAGTACTTTGTGTCTGCAACAGATCTGTCAGTACACAGAGAATCATGATCCTTTCCCAGAAACATTTCCTACTTCAGAGATTTACTAATTTATTTGCAGACTATTGAGCTATCTGATTCTTTAGGATTCTCAGATGACATAGAAAAGAGACAGCAGGGAGAATTCTCACATGGAGAAAGCCACGGTACCTTAATGAGAAATCAACAAAACTAGGCTAGCGTAAGTTTGTACCAGATGGGGTTCCAGCACTCTGATATTCATGTAATCATTGGAAACTCAGTTCCTGGAGCCAAATTTATTTCTGTCTGCCCTTGGTTAAAAGTTAAAAACCAGCTTTACAATTCTTGCACTTCTTGTTGAATTAGTTATTAACATGGAATCTGCTGTCTGCAAGGACTTTAAGCTGAGTAAAACCACTTCAAACAGAGCAGATCACAAAGACTGCCAAATAATATCTGATGACATTTACGATAATTAACATAAAATGGCAGTGCAATAACCCACACTGAAAAACCCACACTGAAAACCACAGGCAGAGACTAGATCTGTGCTCTTAGAACTCAGAAGACAGGGAAAGTTCAGTCTCCAGCAAGGCAGTGAAGACTCTTCCTAGCACCTTAAACAAATGATGCTTGAGGTTCTCTGCTGCTGTGTGGAAACAGGCACTTACTGAAAACATATCTTTAGTTGCACTCAGCAATGTCTTCATCCTCACAGATGTCTCAGGCTTCAGCTATCCCAGCCTCTCCACTTTTCTTCATTTACATTAAATGCACAATATGTTTCTAATTAATGCAGCCAGAAAATCTTGATAACTTTCATTCCTTTACATGCATTATTTCTTTGTCTAGGTCATCCTATGTCCCACTGTCTCCTTTCTCAGATCAGATGTGGCAATCTGGTAAAGCTCCCACTGAGTGGAAAAGGAGTACCCCCCCATCTTTTAAAAAGGAAAATAATGAAGACCCAGGGACACTACAGGCTCAGTCACATCCTCTGTGCCTGGCAAGATCATGGAGCAGGTATTCCTGGAAAGGCACATGGAAAGTAAGGAAGTTATTTACAGCAGCCAGCATGGCTTCAATGGCAGATTTGAGGGCCTTCCATGATGGGTGAGGGCACTGGTGGATGAGGGAAGAGTAACTGATGTCATCTACCTGGCCTTGTACAAACAAAGCACGTGACACTGTCCCACACAACATCCTTACAACATCCTCTAAAGTGGAGAAGCCCAGACCACACCACAGTGGAGAAGGATTTGGCTGGATGGTCACCCTCAGTGCAGTCACTGTCCCAGTGGAGACCAGCAGTGAGTGCCATTCCTCAGGGGCTGGGGCTGGCACAGGGGCAGTTGAACACTTTTGTTGGCTGCATGGACAGTGGGACTGAGCTTACCCTCAGTGAGTTTGCCCACAACACCAAGCTGTGGGGGGCAGTCAACACGCTGGAGGGAAGGGATGCCATCCAGAGGGACCTGGACAGGCCTGAGGGCTGGGCCTGCACAGACCTCGTGAAGTTCAACAAGGCCAAGCACAAGGTGCTATACCAGGACCAGGGCAATCCCAAGCACAAATACAGACTGGGTGGAGAATAAATCTATAGCAGGCCTGAGGAGAAAGACTTGGGGCTGTTGGTGGATGAGAAACAACATCCCCTTGCAGCCCAGAAAGTCAAACACATCCTTTTGCATGTAGCCAGGATGTGCTTGGCTTTCTGGGCTGCATCCAAAGCAGTGTGGCCAGCAGGGCAAGCAAGGTGATTTTCCCCCTTTCCCCTGCTCTGGTGAGACCCCACCTGGAGTCCTGCACCCAGATCTGGAGCCCACTACATAAGAAGGATGAGAGCCTGATGGAGAGAACCCAGAGGAGGGCCACCAAGATGATCAGAGGACTGGCACACCTGGACTGTAAAGGCAGACTGAGAAGAGTTGGGGCTGTTCAGCCTGGAGAAGGGAAGGCTCCAGGAGACTTCAGAGCAGTGTTCCTAATGGCAACCTGCTGGAGAGCTGGAGAGGCACCTCACAAGGACAGGTACTAACAGGACAAGGGGGAATGGCTTTAAACTGAAAGAGGGTAGGTTTAGGTTAGCTATGAGGAAGAGATTCTGTTCTGTGAGGGTGGTGAGACAGGTTGCCTAGAGAACCTGTGGATGTCCCATCCCTTGAAGCGTTCAAGGCCTGGCTGGATGGGACTTTGAGCAACTTGATCTAGGGAAAGTTGTCCCTTCCTATGACAGGAGGGTTGGAAACATTATCAAGGTCCCTTCCAACCCAAATAAATATATATTCCTAAGAATTCTATGTCATGGGATCCTGGCTCTCAATATATAACTTGGAGAAAAGTCTGCTGTGATTACTCATCACTCCTTGTGGAAAACTTCTGTTTTCTGTCTTGACCTTCTACAGACTTCTCATATCTCACTTCCCAAATTCTGCTGCCCTCAACTAGAAAGTTGCTTCCAAAGTATTTTAATGACGTCTTAAATAATTCTTTCCTACCTAAAGAATATAGCTGTCTAATTTCTGGCTCTGAATTAATTTATAGTAAAGATCTTCCATGATGACAACTTGAAGTGGGACTTTTCTTATTTAGAAGAGAGTTTTCTCTCTTCCAAAATCTCCTCTATCCCATTGCATCTCTTATTTTTTGGGTTTATACAGGAATCTTGTATGCAGTACACTACAAGTCTGCACACTTTCTACATCTTGGTATCCTCACTTGTCTTTGCATCAGATTTGAGCACCACTTCTTTTACATTTGAGGCCTGATGCTGCTTACGTTTTGCCTATTTCTCTCTCCAATCTTCTTATCTTTACTTACCTAAACATATCTTCTTCCTCTCCGTGCCCTTGTCTAAAACACAGTGATGTTTCTGTTCACATGCATTACTAATTCCACAGTAAATGGTACATACTCAGAAAATAAACCAGTGTTACCGTGAATAGCACATTGAAAACCTCAAAACAATCAAGAGGAATGTCAAAATCCTATATTGAATGTTAAAAATCAAGTGGATAAAAATACTCAGAACACCCTCCCACAAAAAGCAGTAGTCAATGAGATGTTCCTGGGACTGAGCTCATCCATCTAAATTTGTGTTTGGCATTATTTTCTTTATATGATCATTATCAGTCTTTCTTTTACTTATTTAAATAAGACTTTAATTCACACTCCTCTGTTCCAGTGAACATCAATGCAGACCATTTTGGAACACCAGTCTGATCAAACAAACCAGAACACCAGACTGCAGTCATCAGAACAGTTTAAACACGGTGTGCAGTTCAAGTGCCTGAGCAGTTCATTTCCTGCCAACTTTAATCTGTTTTCTGTCTTTTCCTCTTATGTCTCTGTCCTCACTGCTAATTATTCTGACTTGTAGCTTTAATAGCTGAAGCCTTTTCTCTACGTAGACACTGACCACAGAATTGTGCTGAGGAAATGCTGTGGCTTAGGAAAGAAGAGGAACCCTCGGAGTTTAAAATTATTGTATCAGTGAGGAAATGGAGAAATTGATACCATATTATTTTAAAACAACCCACACAAGAGTATTCTGAAAAAAAACAACCCCCAAACATATTTTTCAGTGAAAGATGTGGGCAACATTCAATTTCTGGTGACAAGTACTTAACACAGACTTTTCATTCAGAAAAAGCTTCACCCTTTCTGCATGCCATCTTTTTATTCTCACCACACCCACAGGCTGGCAACTCTCTTTGCCATGAAGCACCTCCATTTTTGCTGGTACAAAAGTTATGGCACTTGGTGAAAAAAAAAAGTAAAAGGAAGGAACCTTATCAAACTTTGAAAACAAGTCTCGTGCACAAAGAGTGCTTCATTTCATTACAGATTTTTTTCTGTAAAAAAAAGTACCATAAAGTTTCACCAGATGTCACCTGGTGAAATTTCAGCACACAAATTTCTCCACTGGTGCTCAGTGGATAGCCCATCCTCTGGGATAACACATTTAAGCAGTGGAGGCAATGGCCAAGCAACTTCACCCGGCAAAAGGAATGAGAATGTGTAAAAGAAACAGCTCTACAGACACTGAGGTCAGAGAAGGAGGGGCAGGAGGTATTCCAGGTGCTGAAGCAGCGATTCCCCTGCAGTTCTGGTGCAGAGATCCACCTGAAGCCCATGGAGTAGCCCCACACTGGAGCAGGTGGATGTCTGAGAGGAGACTGTGACCCCATGGGAAGCCTGCACTAGATTAAGGGCACATAATAGTGAACTGTTTTTTATTTTTGTGGTCCAGAGAAAAATGTGATTTCACCTGTGCTAAAAACAAACAAAAAAATTGCTCAATATTTTGGCTTTTGTACAGATTTCTGCCCCTTCAAATTAGATCAGTTTCTAAACTAAAGTATAATTTAAATGTGCAGTATCAGTGTTTTATTTTGAAAATATCTATGTTTCCTTGTTTCAATCCTCTGGAATGTGACATTTTGCAATTTTCCTGAAAACTGTCCCATATTCACATTTTTTTCAGATTCTGCAAAAAATGAGTTTTGGATTTGTAATATTTTATCTGGCAGGGCTGGAGATGGAGTAAGGGCCTACAATTTATTTACACCTACAATTTATTTAAGAGTTCACAAGGTCTGAACTTAAAAGTTCACATGACAGGTGTAGAATTCCATGTGCTAAGTAGGTACTTAAGAGAGAAATAACTGAAAATGTCACTTACAGAGAAGATTTAAGACTGCCTTTTTTTTTTTGAGGAGGACATGTGGAAGAATTTTCTTGGAGGTTGTGCCAAAGACGTGATAAAGAAGTAGCAGAAGTAAAAGTAGTGAGAAACCTGAAGTATCTCTCTAGTTTCCCAAGACTAAGGTTTCCTTTTTGATATTTAACTCAGCACTGAATAATCTCCTCTCTCTGAACTCTGCTGCAGGGTTTATCTTCACTCATCGGCCTCCTGAGGAGAGCCAATGAACAGAAAGCAGAATTGCTCAGCCTGTTTCCTCAGTGTTTGCCTGGGTTCTCAGCACAGGAAACTCTGAAAAGTGCTCTGAAAAGTAGAAGGAGGAACCTCTCCAGCTTTGAGGAGCCAGCCAGTCAGGAACATGCACAGCTAAAGGAGAGGCATGGGAAAGGGGGAGAGGAAACACTGACACTGGCTGCTGAGGATGTACTGGCAGGCAAGAAATGCTCCCCATGACCACAGTTTAGTTGGTGGATCTGCCTGAGCCATGAAAGCAGGAACCAACATGAAGATTGCTGGGAAGGCCATGTATGTTTTTGTGCTGCTCACCATCACCATGATCATGAGATTAGCAGGTGAGTCTAACTGGGATCAATTTGCCATTGGGATGTAAGAATGGGAAATATGCACAGCTCCTTTCTTTCTATAAAAGCTATAAATAGTTCTGTGGCTTTAATTAAGTGCTAAAAATTATGAAGCACAATTAAGATATGCTTTCCCAATACTCACTCCTTCTCTTCTTGGTGGTCACAAGGCTGCCAAGTTTTTTCACTGTGACTTCCATGTAGGCAACGATGTAGTGACCATTAGCTGGGAATGGACAATTTGTCACAAATAGCCTTTTCACTAAGACCTCCAAATTCACATCATCTGAGAAAATGAGCCTTTTGACACACTTAAAATATGCCTGGGAAAATGTTTGGGAACTTGAAGCTTTTGGATGTGTAGTTTGTGCTGAAGAGAGGCTGCAGGCACTTTGAAATAGGGCAGGGATCTCTTAGACCTTGCAGAGAAGTGGAAGGTCTCTGCTGTGCTGATAGAGGGGAGCAGCTTCTGGAATTTTGTTCTAAGGGGCATAGCCAGTATCAAGATGGGAAAGGCTTTTGTACCAAGGGCAATGGCAGTCCAAATTTTCTTTCTTTTAATGTAGGTGACTTTGTTTTAATATAGTTTAACTACAGCAGTTAATGTTTCCTACATACTGCTCATTTGCATTTTCAGAGCTTGTGCTCACACCATACAGCAATCCAGGGATTTGATAATGGAACTAAGGATTTGAGGAGCAGTTCCAGAAACTTAAACTGTTTCTGTATAGGAGGAGGAAGACAGATAGGTCTTAGATGATATCCAAACTCAACTTTGGACATCTCTGAATAATATGTAACATGCATGTGTCCATTCCTATTATGGACAGATAGAACTAAACTACATGGACATGAGTTACTTCATTCCTATTGGTCAGAAATAAAAGTATCTCCTCTGTGATATTTTAAAGCAAAATAGATGCAGTCGTTGGCAGTGATTGGACACCCATCTATAATGTGTTTGGTGTGATAATGAGGGGTTCTAAATGTTTACCTCAGTGCTACCCACTGGAAAAATTTAAATACTTCATGAACGTTATTAAACTTTGGATCATTATCCTCACAACAGGCACATTGATGATAAAAGATCTGTCCCTATTCTCCAGGCATTATCTCAAAAGAATACTGAGGAACCTGCTCAAGTTCATGCAGATTGATTATGGTAGCATCAGAGACAGTCTATATTTTTGAAGACAGCTGCTCAAAAAGTAAAGGAGTGTGGATACACAACAGAATGTTGAAGAAAAAGTGGGGAGACAAAGGGGAATACTACTGGCAAAAATTATTTTTAAAAATTCACTTTGCTGGAAATATTTTTAAAAACTCCAATGCCAAAAAGTGGGGAGTTTTCACCCTAAGGTTGGATTTTAACTTATTGGTGTCTTGGTTAACCAATTATATTGCCCTTCAAAGAATATAGAAATAGATTTTCCATTGAATTCTAATTTCAGGCCTGAAACCTCTTTCCTCAACCTGCTCCCAGTAAACAGCAGCCTACATTTGATGGGATGTTTTTAGCTAGCACTGCTCCTAAACTTGTTTTCCTCAGTATTAGGGTGGGTCTTCTGAGAAAGATCTAGTGGCAAGAGTTTTTTTCCTTCAGAGATCATAGGCTAAATGTGTCAAGCTGATCTAATGTGCATATTCCGTCCAGATAATTTTAGTCTTCAGTGTTGCATGAAGCTCAGAAGGAACTATGTCCCCCACTTCTGAAGACTAGAGCAAGCTACTCTGAAAGAAATAAAGTAATGGAAAATTTGTTGCATGTAACCAGACTTTATCTCCTTTAACATTTTCCTTAACATTTCCTTAGCATGTTGTTTTGTGTGACTGGGTTAGTTTTTACCACAGCAGATGGGACAGCTCAGAAAAAAGGCTGAAGTTGTTTCCTAATTGTCATACCTATATCTGCCCTCTGGTAGAGTTGGATAATAAGCTACTGAAGCTGCTGGGGCATGATATCTACTAAAAATCATTTTGTGACAATCCTCAGTAACAGCAGTGAAAAAGACTCAACATTAAAATATTTTTGGTAATGCTCTGAAGATTCCTCTAGTTTAACTAAGCACACAGGACACCTCAAGTGGTTGTGTATACTCCAAGGGAGAGTGGTAAGGACAAGCAAGATCATGAAAGAGAAGTCCATGCAATAAATCTCTTTTTGTTGAAATAACATTTGCAGCACTTGACTGGGTATGTCCTGCCTCTGAAGTTTATCCTGGGTAAATGGATATGTCCAAGTGCTTCACAGGAAGCTGCAAGAAATCTGTGATCAGTAATGAGAGGTGATTCCCTATGGTTGTTCAGTTTCATCAATAGTGAAAAACTGAAGTCGGTGACATTGTGCTGGAATAATAGACTATGAGGAGAATGAAAGTAAAGTTGATTTACAGAGCAACTGAGCTACCGTTCAAGTTTGCCTGTATATATAACTTCCTTGAATGCTACTGCTTTCATTTAGTTTCTTTCCTTAATAAAATCAGTACATTCTTTTTCACTAGTGTACCAGTGTTCTATTGCCTTTTGACTCTCTCTGCCCTAGTATGTTTCATTGCATCTGTCTCTGTCGCCTTATTAGTCTCCATTTCACTATTTCTTTGTTTCTTCTTTGGGACTATGTGCTGGAATTATTCTGACTTCTTTTACCCTAAAAACATCTGAACCCAAGCAGCCTCTTTTTTCTTCCAAATTCTTTAAAAAGAATTTTGTACCATTAAATAAAGCAAAAATTTTCTTAGGACATTTTTTCATGTAAACTGCCATAGTACAATCCTCCAAACATATCCTTATGATATCAACATTTTACTTTGCTGTGGACCACATGCAGGGCGCATTCATGTTTGAACTTGTCTGCTTTCATGGAAAGAAGGAAGTTCAGTCTTCCAAATTGACCACTTACTTTGTGACTTATAAAGCAAGCAGATTTTTTTCAACTGTGAGTGCACTTCTAGAGGTACATGGTACTTAAAACTCACAGCTGATGTATTTTGTATTTAGAGGTGCAATAATTTTTTAGAAAAAATCATAGAGGATTTTCTTATGCTGCCTTATCTTGGTGTTGAATAAGACAATGTTGGGATGAAAACTGCAATGCTAAAGGAAAGTACTAAACAAGGTATGACTGAGATTTGAACCATATAAAAGTGCGGTCAGAAGTATGTTTTCACAGCAGTTTGTTATCTGCTCTCTGCAAAGTATGAAAAAGAAGGCACACAACATACAGTTTGCAGACAAGGACCTATTTTTGTTTAGAATAGTAGGAAAATGCTATTTAAAGTGTAAGTGAAGAGTACTTAGTTTATTTTTCTTCTCACATGGCCAAGAGTAAAAGGCCAAGTCCAGCACATAGAGCAAAATATAAAACAATCTGTATCTGTTTCTACACTGAGAACTGGAAGCACTTTATCAAACGTGGTGTCACAGTGCTACTCTGAAAGCAATGCTACCCAAGGTGCTTTGACATCCAGTGCAAATCCCTTTTGCCCTCATCCATTCCAGCTCACATTCTGCAAAGAGGAAGATTTACTTACTTTGCACAGTTCAGAAGTAGCAAAGTTCAAAGATTACAGCCAGACTGGTATACTATGTGACAATTTATTAAATTCAGTGATGATTCATTATCAGCTGAGGATTTGGCCAACAGTGTTTGTTCTCTAAACTGCATGACTCTGACACATCATTTAAACACCAATTAATTTCTTCATTTAAGAAGTGTACCCATCCTTTTTTTTTTCCTACAGTCATATTATATTGAAATATAACCTATTTACATGAGGCTAAATCACTGAATCACTGGATCAAATTGCTGGCATTGTATTAGAAAACTCTTTTCATAAACAATTTGAACACCAGAATAAGCACCCATTTTACTGAAAAGCTGGTTTTAATACTGATTAAGGTGTGATTCCGTATTCTACTTTCTAGTCAAAATTTGTTATAGTACCTGTTTTTATTATTATGACATTTTTAGCTGCTGAATTTCAGCACATATCTAACAGTCTACTCATCAAGGTCAACTCAGCTGGTTCTTCTTGTGTGACAGATCAATTCTCTACACTAATAACACTGTGTTCTTCCTTCTTTCAACAAATTTCCTCACACACTGCTGACACAGTCAATGCCATTAGTAAAAAAGTTAAACAGAATGACAGCAAAAATCATCTGCTGAGAAACATTATCAGCAATCTACCTTAAAACTGGCACCACCATTTAACTGCTTTTTCTTTCTCTCCTTAACCCAGTTCTTTCTTCATTGTGTAGTTGTCCCTTTATTCTTTCAGCTTAATCTTTTTTCAAGGGGACACTGTATCAAACACATCTCTACCTAAGTGAGCTTTAGCATCTTTTCATTGCCTTTAAAATGAGCTGTCTTGAAAGACTGCTTGAAAAGGTACTGGAGAAAGCTTAAGCGAATTGAAAGATCATAGAAAAATTACACACTAGGAACTGGCAACTGCAAAGGTATATTCTACCTTGAGATAGAAGACTGAAACCTTGAGATCACTACTGACTGCTCTCAGAGTCCTCAGCCCTCTGCAAGATATAAAGTCATGTTGAAGTTTGCAATCTTAAAAAATCCAGCCATTATATGAGCACTTCATCTTGTAAAACCAATGACAAAGAGCATGAGATTACTATCTCAGTTTTCATGAAACATCAAGAAAGAGTAAAAATACTTAATACTTTTCTTGGTGGCAAGAAAAGTACTGCAAGTGGCATGGTAGTGGTGACAGAAAAAAAAATGTGTTAAAAGAAAAACAAAATAACAATTTGAGTATGAGGAAGAACAGAATTTTGAAGATAAGGGAAAACCCTAACTAGAATGAAATGAAAATAGGACATCTTTTCAAGGAATAATGAGAAGTATGGGTAAAAGAGTATGAGTGTGATACTAGCAATAAGGTGTAAGTCTTTTAATGTGTCCTTTTAAAGATACATCCATGCTGAAAAAGCTGTGATCTAGGTTTCAAGAAACAGTCATGTGAACTTAGGTCAGCTATTTGATGTGTTTCTATAATGAAATTTAAAGTAGTGTAACTACTTGCTTCTCACCTGAAACACAGGGGTGGTTTTTAGCCTACACTCCATCCTGTGCTGTTGTGACTACGTTTTCACAGTCACAAAGCTATGTTATATAAGAATCTGTCAGTACATCAACAATTCCTACCCTAATACAAAGCAGTTCTATTTATCTTTCATTTCATTCCAGACAAACCTTGCTCGGTGTCACAAGAACTCTGTAGCAGTAGAAGGGGAAAACAGATGCAGAACACAGACTTGTATCTGAACCCTTCCAAGCATCCAGTGGTGCCTTTTTGGTTATGACTTGCTGTGACTCATACACTACATTCATTCCAAGATACATTTAGTCATTGGCTGTGGTATAATCATTGTTTCAGTTCATTTTATCTTTAAGTTTAATACCTACAAGGGGTGTAGGGGGAAGATGCATCAAAATGCTCTGATAAATTGTTATTGTAAGAAGTAAAGAATCAATAGGATGTCTGAGTAATATGTCTGAGAAAGTAGTCTCTTTATAGTGCAAAAAGCTCTTTAACAGTTAAATTTTGCAAGAGGCTGTCATGGAAATTGAGGCAATAGAAATTTCTACTGTGGTATAAAACCTGCTATGAAGAAAAACAGAGGCTGGAATTATTTTGTGTTTGAAAGCAACCAAAAGCACTTTCAGCCTGTGTAGCTGTATCTGATTTTGCAGTGATTCCCCTCAAAAGTTCAGTGTCCTTACAAGCAAATGTTCCTGTTTTTAAAACCTTTCTTCTTTTAGTGTGAGAAAGTCTCTGAGAAATAGGAGACATGACAAAATAAGGGATATTGAAAAGAAGCTGGTACAATTAGTTATTCATGAGAGTTGTCCAACACACTGCATAAACCACACTGAAAAAAACAGAGCAAAGCTTTCCCCCGAGTCTTTTCAAATTACAGTAACCTTACAATGACAACAATAACCAGCACAGTTTTGAAACACAAATGTGAATTCCTCAGCTGAGTTTGTTTTTTCCATAAAAGTGGAATCTGTCAGTGAGCTGGAATGTGCACTCGGTGCACTGCAAAAGAGCTTGAGAACCTTCTCAGACATAGCTTGAAGTCTTCTGCAACAGTCAAAGAGAGACAATAAGAGATGGCAGAATTAGATAGATTTCAGAGGTTTCAATCAAACTGGAGAACTTCAGTCTAAAGGCCTGCTACTATCAGATGAGCCTCCAAGGTGAAATCTGATCACAGTGGATTTGCATTCATAACCAAAATAAAATGGTTCAGTCTGGTGCTGTACAGAGCTCCCAGAACCTGACTCCTCTGTTTTCCACATCAGTGTGACAGACAGCACATACTCCTGGTTTCCTGAGCTCTGCTCTTTCTGGCTAACAGAAAAAAATTTTGTTGTTACCAGAGTCAACTCAGTTGTGAAGAACATGAATGAAAATGAGATGTTATTTACAATAAATTTGTGACCCTTCATTTCATCTCTCTTATGTGCAATGAAATAGTTAACAATGCTGACATTTAATTACCATCCCATAGTTAGCACTGCACCAAGATGAGCTCGATAGCTCACATCTCTTATTCTCTGCAGGACCACAGAGGTTGAGGCCTTGCTGCACTAATTATCCCCTTTTTCACCCACAGCAAGCTGTCAGTTCAGCTCAACTGTAAGATGAGATTTCACCTCGAGAGCTGTAGCTCTGCAATGTGCTGGATGGCTTCAGAGCCTTTGAGCAGAAAAATGCTGATGTGGATGCCATATATCTGCTGTAATGCACTGGTCATAAACCAATTGGTTATCACAGAGGAAACAGCAGCAAATTACTTTTAGCCACTTTGCAGCATGAAAAGACCATTCTAGAAGACTGTGGTGTGGTGAGAGGTCTGAATTAAAACTTGCAGCACTAGACATTTTCTCTTTAACAGAAATGGAATACTGTGATGGTTTTTGGCAGGGAGAGAACTAATTTTCTTCATAGTGGTTTCTATGGAGCTGGATTTGTGCTGGAAACTGTGTTGACATCACAGGGATGTTTTGAGCAATACTTGGACAGAGCCAAGGCCTTTTCCGATTCTCCCATCACCACTGAGTGGACAGTGGTCCAAAAGACCTGGGAGGGAACACAGCCAGGACAGCTGACCCCAACTGTCCATAGGGATATTCCACACCATGTGGCATCATGGTCAGTACATAAAACTGGGGGAAGAACAAAGAAGGGATGCTTGGAGCTATGACGTTTGTCTTCCCAAGTCACCATTGTGCATGATACAGTCCTGCTTTCCTGGAAATGGCTGAACATTCAGCTACCCTTGGGATGTTTCATTTTTCTTGTGAGATATCTTTTGCTTTACCTATAACCTGGGAATTTTCTCACCTTTCTGATTCTCTCCCCATCCCACTGTAGGAGAAGTCTGTGAGAGTGAGCCTGTGGCTCTGTGGGGCTTTGTTGCCAGCTGGGATTAAACCACAAGAGACACTTCAGTTTGTTTAGTTCACCTGCAGAGTAGACATACAGCCTCTAGGTTTAGTGAAATTCCCACAGGAAAGGGGAGATTGCACCCTCCCTCAGAGCTGCTGAGTACATATCCAACAGCACAGGCTGGGGCAGGCAACATAAGGAGGACAAAGAAAGCAGATCAGGAGACCTTGGAAAAGGGCTTGATTGTAGCAGACCCACAAGAAGTCATGGAAGTGAGGGAAAAGGAGCTGAGATGTGATCATGTAAAAAATGTGCAACCTGACAAGTCAACAAAAGTATGTGGAATGGAAAAGAAGACTGAGAAAAAGAACCTGTCCTTTAGGGGTAGAAGGAGCAGAGAAGATTTGTTTTCATGTCTTTTACTTTCATGAGTAAAGCCTGCAATTCTGTGCCCCCTGCAGACCTGTCACTTTATGGTGTATTGATTTATGTTCTAATAAAATATACTTTCAAATACTTAGATGGCTTTTGGTATGCTCATTAGAAAGAGAAAACAGAAAATATTTAACTTCAGTTCAATGAGAGGTCTTACCAACATCTTCAAAGTGGTGGAAATGCCAAGGCTGACCAGGAAGGATAAGATAGGAATGATGATAATTTCTATTTTAAGAACTACTTTTGTGCTTGAGGATCCCACAGATATTTACATAGTGGGAATATACATTTTGCATTCCTTCTGAATAAAGCTAACTCTGTGGTAAGAACTAGCGAGTTTTGGCATTTCCTGAGATTATATTTTACTTTGAAATAGAAAGTTCATCAGAAACTTCCATGGAAATGGATGACATTATTCTTCATGGTTTGGAAGTTCCCCATCAAGTATTACCCAGGCCCAGTCCTAGTTTGCTTGTGAATCACTTCAAAGTCACTTCAGAAACTCAAATTAACCAAACCTTTAAGGAGTTTTTGGCAGACACATTCTTTTGTAAAAGAAATCAAAAGATCATGTTTCTAGCAGCATGTACCAAACAAAAGCAAATCAAGAAAGAAAATTCACAATTAATATTTACACTAATGCTGCTTACCTGCACTCTAGCAATAAAAGAGGGCAGTAAGGTGAGGACAGTTTAACCTTTTCTATTAATAAGTCCTCTTTGCAAAAGTATGAAGGTATGTGGATAGGATGAGAAAAAAAAAAAAAAGAAGATTTTTTACTAATTAATGTGTCATCTGGGGAAAATTCTTGTCATACTTAAAGCCTTCTGAATCAATAACAAGATACAGGGGATTTCATAAGCCTTCTAAAAATTTTCTATAAACCTAAAATCTTATTTAAACTTGATTCAGCAGATTTTAAGCTTTCTGATGTGGTTTCTTATTTGAAGTGAATGGTACCTGATTTATTCAGAGGAGAATATGACACAAAGGCATAGCAAAATGCACCATTTTCACTGCCTCTTTCTTTACAGCCTTGAAGCATGAAAACCCATTGTGCTGGGGAACTTTTGCATTGCAATGAGCTGCTTGGGAGATGCTGAGCTGAAAGTCAAGTAAAATCCAACTGCTTTAATATGTAAATGAGAGTGAACACAGTTCAATATGCACAACACAGTCATTCTTGAGCAAACATGATAACATTTAAATTTCAACATTTGCAAACATTATCCAAAAATCCCCAGCTCCAACACACAGGCGGTTTGAGTGCTTAGGTTTGCTTAGTCTTTTTTAGATGAGGTCAGGCATACTCTGCATGATTTGGAGCTCTGAGGCTCTCAGCAATGTTAAACTGGGAGAGGAAACACTTTGGTGTCCAGTTCTCAGAGGCACTCCTTGAACTCACCCAGAAGCTATCACTAGACAAAAAGCTTCTTTCAATTCCGCTCCTGGTAAAATCATCTGAGTTTAAAACACACACCTCACATTTTCTTGGAATGCCATTGAGGAGGAAAATACTTGTCATTTAAAAACACCTCCAGAATAATAATGCATCACAGAATACTCTTAAGAGCTGAAGTGTCTCCACCCAAGGGATACTTAATGCTCAAAATGAAAAGGCAAAAACATTTGAAAGAATATATAAGAAGTTAAAATGCAGTGTGTTCATTTTGCAAGTCAGAAATAATTTCTCCAGAAAACAGTCAAATAAAACTGAAAGGAGTTAAGTTGGAATGGTTCATTCACCTAGATTCAAGAAGATAATGAGATTTCAGACAATATTAGTAAGGTAAAACCAACTGTCGTTTTCTCAAAGAGGCTAATAGTAATGATTTGACTAATTACTTAAAGTTGATGCTCATTAAGACCACTTCTTATAGTATTGTGAATGTTTAAGAACTGGGCTTCACAATGTGCTGGACAGCAGAAATAATATAATTCCAGATCTGGGTAGGGAGTAGCCAAACCCGACAAAGCCAGATCTTGTACCGTGGAGGAAGACTGACAAGTGTTTGACTAATTAATGCAAAAATTGAATCTTCTAATTCTTTGCATATTCCAGATGTACTTTCAATTGCTGCTTCAGTGTATTTGCTTGCAAGCTTTGGGAAGGGGGTTCGTATTTTTTTAATAACTTGTGAAAAACTTATTTGTCAGTAGCAATCAGATTGGTTAACTTGAGCTGTCTGTCCAGATTAACGCAGGTTTTCAAAGCAAATCTCTAATTTTCTCCTCACACACAGCATTCAGACTAAAACCATTAGTCAGCCAAAGGAAAGAGCAACTTGAGTCCTACCAGTGAAACAGAGAACTGAGAGATCAGTGGTTTACTGTCCCAAAGTTTAATGGCCACCTACTAAAAGAGGAAATTAGTGAAGTGCTAAATAGAGGTTTGTTTGGACTACAGCTATGGGCATTATTCCTATAAACCCAATAATTGTGAAATTTTATTCACAAACATTGTGAAATCAAGGGATTGCTTACTTTTAACTTCAAGCAGAAGCCAGAGGACACAAAAGTCCCATTCCCTCAGCTACTCTTCACACTGGATTATAAGCTCACTCTTTTTTAATCTGTTTTTTTCTCTCAGTCTCACAAGTGCCTCACAAAAGAGGCTGCCTTTGTACATGTAGGCAACACTAATGCCATATAAGAAAACCCTGAGACATGAGGCAAAATCCTTCCCTCCTACACAGAGCAACACCAGTGTTATGTGCACCTATGTAATGCCTGAGAGCTGTAGACAAGGCCTTTGCACACAGGGTTGGATTTCACATGAATGCAGAAGTAAAAGTTTATTTTATTGGCAGCAACAGTTACAAAGAAAAGCCACTGTCATGTGGCCAGAGGCAATAGTCATATTTCTGTATTTTAGGTCCTGTGAGCAACCCACAGGAGTATTTGCTCACACAAAGAGAGTCCTTGGATGTGGAAATGCTGAAGACAAGGGACAGGAGTAGAGTCCTCCTCCAGTATCCAGTCTTACCCACTAAGATGACCCTCAATGGGAAATTTGTATTGCAAGGGTTGGCTGTGATAATCCATAGCTGGCTCCATAACCCACAGCTGTAGTAAGAGATGACAGATAATGTGCAGATGAGCACAGCCATGGCCTCACACTTGTTTGTAGCACTGCAGACATTTCCCTGTGAAGTCCAGATCACAACTCCTGGACTCCTCCTCACATATTCTCTTTTTTTCTCCTCAGGAAACAACTCCTCAGTGTTAGTGATGACTGTAGGTAACAGCGCAGTTCTCACCTGCCCTCTCAGAGGAAATATGACTATGCTAAAATGGACAATAACCCCCAAGGCTGGAGACCCTTGCACCTTGGTATACAGGGTTGATATGAACAGGACACATAGAACAAACTGCAGCAACAACATAGACTGGACATTCAGAGCAGGTCTGCCTCCTGCCCTTGAGATACGGCAAGTGGGAATGGCCCAGGAGGGAAATTACAGCTGTGAAATGGCAACAACAGAAGGGAATTTTCACAACACATACCACCTGACCGTGCTGGGTAAGGAATGTGAAAAAATGCCGCTGTTTTTTTATTAAACTAACATGGGTAGGGTTAGAGTAGATCTTAGGAAGATATTCAGTATTGTGCGGGTAGTGAGGCACTGGAACACTGATTGTCCAGAGAAGCTGTAGAAATCCCAGTGTTAAAGGCCAGGTTGGATGAGACTTGAAGCAACCCAGTCTTGTGGAAGGTGTCCCTTTGCACGGCAGAGTGCTTGGAACTAGAGGATCTTTAAGGTCCCTTCCAACCTAAGCCATTCTGTGATTCTTGCTGGGATAAACTCGTGCCTTTCATTGGGAGTATCTCTGCATCTCCTTTCTCCCCATAACTCTTCTCCCTTCTGCTGTTCCCTTTTTCCACTGTCTAGATAGAAATGACAGGTGTGAAGCAATTTCCCATGTACACACAGAGAATATGAATGGCTGTGATGAGGCGCAGCTGGATGGGGGAAGAATTGTGCAGAAGGAAAAAAGAGAATGTTTCTTCCTCTCTTGTGTTTTGGACCCACATTTCTGGGATGGGATGGGATGGGATGGGACGGGACGGGACGGGACGGGATGGGATGGAATGGGATGGGACGGGACCTCCAGCCTTATTCTCCTCTTTTCACTGGGTTCAGTTTGGGTTCATTTTGGGTGGAGACAAAAGCAGCCCAGCCCAGCTGTGCCAGAGTAACTCCATGCATGTCCCCTTGCTGGTGCTCTGCAGCCCCGCCGAGGCTGAGCCTGTCCTGTGATGAGCAGGGCAGCCCTGTGTGCCAGGCAGCGGTGGGGAAGCCGCCGGCTCAGCTCTCGTGGCTCCCAGAGAGCAGCTCCCCTCCAGAGGAGAAGTGCCATGACAACGGGACAGTGACTGTTCTCAGCAAGTTCACGGCGTGTAGCCCAAATGTCACCAATGTGACCACGTGCATGGTGTCCCACCCAGCTGGGAACTGGAGCCAGACTATAGCCTGCTGTCCCTCAGGTGAGCTTCCCTTTTTATGTTCTGTGTTCAAACTCCTTTCCCAGCTCTAGTTCCTTCTAGGACGGAAAGTCTCTAAAACATACGGAAACCTTCAGTGAAGCTCTATAAAGACAAGAGTATCATCCCTGACTGCCTTTGCCCAGAAACATCACTGGCTTGTTTGTGTTCTGGACACTATTTCCTAATGCTTTCTTCCCTAATATATATATATATATATAGTAGTATTCTTTTGGTAGTGGAAATGCTTTTGGAAACAGAGGGAAAGCAGTCATGATCTTTGTGTTCAAATAATCACTTGGAATGAGAATATTAGGATTTTTTTTTTTTTCTGAATGCAAGTTTTACTGTCATGGTAAGAGAGACAGAGAGTCAAGTCTTGAGTGGCTAGTAGAAAAAAATACATTTCTTCATTCCAAGTTGTGAAGGTCTGACACTGTATGACCCTTGGATTCTAGTCTTTGGTTTTCTTGTTGCTTTTGAGAATATATATGACTAATTAGAAATTATGAGTCCTTGAGAGGAATTCAGGTGTGGCTTAGTGAAAACATATTATGAGTCAATATATATTGAGATTTGTGGAATCTACTTTTGCCTCTGACACAGACTCCATTTGTGTTTCTGAGCAGTTTCATTACTAAGTTTCCCTTCTGCTGAAGGACATTCTATTTGTTTTACAAGCATGCTGAAAATGCATGTATATGCTAAATCAGCTTTAATCTTCTACTGAAATAATACAGAAACTGAGAAGAAGATATAACTGAGACTGTCTCTTTATGTTTAGAGAAAACCAACACCAACGTTTTCCTGTATGCCTGCATCATTACTTGTGTTCTGATCAGTATCATCTTGTTGGCTGTCATTTGCTATTTCCAGCTCCACAGTGATAGGTATGTATGTATGCTAAGGTGCTAAGGAAAAATTGTCTAGTGCTAGAAGAAATTTTAAAGTACTCTTTCTGTCTTGAAATCATATGATTCTGTCAGTCTGTGCTGCTGTAAATAACCAAATTAGCTACATCAAATATTTCTGTACTGCAGACACTATGCACTGTGCCTTGCACACATCTTTGCAGAATAATGCCCTTGAGCAAAATATAAAAGGGAAGAAGTTGGCCAAGGACCCTGATTGCATTGCCTCGTAAAGGGAAGCACTTCATTCTGACAGGAATCTGTGAGAGAAAATCTTCTTCAGATACTCTCATAGTCTGCCAGTATCTCTCTTGGTTAGATCAGGGCATTGGTTCTGCTGCCTAATAAGTTCCACTAAATTCCAGAGGACAGAGCAATGCCAGCCTGCCATATAAACAAAAGGGACAGTAGATTCTATATATTTATTAAAAATTTCCTTGAGTGAAGCTGGGCTCTAGTCCCTTTAGGATTTCCTATGAAGAAAAAAAGTAGTTCTGAGGAATACCTACAGAAATAATTTGTGGATTGAAGGCTGAATTAGCACCTGTACTGAATATCTCAGCTAGGTTCCTCATTTGCCTGTTACAAACTGGTTTTCTCTCAGACCTCTTCCCTCAGAGGTGAAGAATTAGATCAATAGCATTTCAATAACTGTAAAATGTATATCCTTACAAAGTGCTTTGATTCTAATCTGCTTCCATTTTATGTATAAGCACCCACAAACATAAGAAAAGACCTCTTAAGAAAGGTAGGGTGATATAATTTCAGGATCAAAAGTCAAGGAGAGAGAGACATGAGGTTTTACTCTTAAAGAAATGTTTCATAAACTTTTGATCAAATAAACCAAGCTGTGATCCAGCCAAACATGTTTTAATACTTTTCTTTTTTCACAGACCATGCCACAAAACCAAACCTCCTGAAACTGATCCTATACATTCCCAACAGGTAAGGAGAATTATGCAAATTAGACTATCACCAAATCATGGTGATTCTGGTAGTCCTGGAAACATGATCAGTGAAAGGAAAACATTAGATTTTTACTCTCAGCTTTCAGCAAGCACTACTGTGTCTGATATATTTAGTCTTAACTCTTTATAGCACAAAGTGAAGCTTATCTTCACCATAACTTTGACTTGGAGCAAACACCAGAGGTGTGTTCCAACAGCAAACACTTGACTAAAGCCATCCTTTAATTTTAACAAGGAGTCAATCCCACCACATTTCCCTTGTCATATCAGATACTCTGACCACAACTGCTCTCCAAATAAAAATCAAGAAGGGAAACAATAGCATGGGTTGGAGGATATTAAGAAAACTATTAGTGGACAAGAAGATTAGGCAACAAGATTAACAGATGCCTAGAGAAAAAGAATATCTCTTTTGGTGTCCAGAATGAAAATTATGTGAATTTTGAAGGCCAGTCTTTATCTTGAATGGTCAATCCACAATCAAAGAAACAATTATATTCCAGACATTGGAAGAAGAACTGAGCTGCAAACTGGGAGATATTTTTGTATATCCTATGTTGTTAGAAGCTTCCTGTGTAGCTGAGCAATTCACTTCTAAACTCTGTTCTCTGCTGCCAAATCCAAATAACAGCATCTCTACGCAGACAAGATGTGTTACTATTATACTGGATCTGTGCACCTACACTATTCACTAGACTCAAATTCTGTCATTAACTTTAAAAGATGCTTCAGTTTCTGGAGAGATTTAGTCAATTCTATTTATTAGTATTCCTGCTGTTCTGCTACCCTCCCTTCCAGTTGTTGCTGGCAGACATAGTTGCATTTATGTAAAATAATGGTTCACATACCAGCGTTTTTCCTGTCATGTCATGGGACTTTCATCAGCATGTCTGTAGACTGAAAGTGCAGACTGATTAGAAATTAATCAAGGTGAAGAATCCAGCATATTATTTGCTCTTTCTAGAGAATTAGATCCTAATAATTTTTTTTTCCAGGCCAACAAAAGTGGAATAGAGGGGAAGATAAAGGAGGCAAGTGAAACAATACCTCAGCTTCACCCTCCACATCTTTGATAGAAACAGCAATCCACGTTCCTTTGTAGAAAAAGAAATAGAGGGGTCTTTTTTCTTTAGTTGAAGAGCAGTAAATATGAGAGCAGTATTTCCCAGTTATTTTCTTCAGTCGAGATGAAAGATTTGCAGAGTCTTGCCAAGCTAAACTCCTCCCTGTATTCACAGTTTTTGGTTTTGTTTTGCTAGGATGACACAATGGAAGTGGAACCTTATACTACTTATGTGCAGAAGGAAAATGTAATTTACAACTCAGTGTCTGATCTGACAGTGGGGCAGAATCTTCCACAAGACCTGTGTCCAGGAACATGAATGATTCAACAAAACCAGAAAAGGAAAGAAATTCTTTATAGAAGACTGGTTATAGAAAGAAACTTCTCAGAGGATTTATTCAGATTTTGGGGCAGCATAGATCACTAGGTCTGTTCAAACACCTCTGCTTGCTGATGAGTCCATAGTTCTTTTTTGATCCCTGTTTTGCTTTCCTCCTTGGGAAAATGTGTTATTCCTTGGGAAGATGTGACTGACCACACACCATAGTGTTTCCTGGAAAAGAAGTTGTGACCAGTCTTCCCTTCGCTGTTGTTTCCTTGGGATCCTAGTTCTGTCAGCCACTTATAGTTGGTACTTTGATGCACTTGACACTATGATGTACACATTTGGGAGACCAGAGTGTTCTGTCTGAACGGAAAAAAAACCACTCTTCCACCAACAGCCACTTTTTTATAATACATATATTAGTAACACATGACCTGATGACCTACTGATCATCACTGAATACCTCAAATAGCAGAAGATAATGGTAGGGAAGACTTAGTCTGAAAATGGAAATAAGGGATAAATTTAGAAAGTCATCCACTAAGAAGGAGACTGCACTAGCATGACTAATTGACTTGTTAGGTTCATATCCAGTATTTCGAGATGCCATTATGGGGTGTCATCCAGAACAATCTGGACAAGGTTGATAATGGGAATCTCATGAGATTTAACAAGACCAAGTGCAAGGTGCTACACCTGGGTTGGGACAACCCCTAGTATCAACAGTGACTGGGGCATGAACAGATTGAGAGCAACCCTGCTGCGAATGACTTGGGGTGGATGAGAGGCTGGCCATGACCCAGCAAAGTGCACTTGCATCACAGAAAACCAAACGTGTCCTGGGCTGCATTCAAAGCAGCGTGGCCAGCAGAGGAAGGAAGGGATTCTGCTCCTCTGCTCTGCTCTTGTGAGACTGCACCTGCAGTGCTGCACCCAGCTCTGGAGTCCCCTGCACAATCAGGACATGGACCTGTTGGAGCAGATCCAGAGGAGGCCATCGAGATGACCAGAGGGATGGAACACCTCTCCTGTGATAAAAGGCTGAGACAGTTGGGATAGTTCAGCCTGGAAAAGAGAAGGCTTTGGGGTGACTGAATTGTGGCCTTCCACTAGAGAAGAGAACCTGCAAGAAAGACAGAAATGGACTTTTACAAGAGCATGCAGTGACAGGGCAGCAGGGAATGAATTCACACTGAAAGAGAGTAGGTTTAGGTATTAGGAGGAAATTCTTTTCTTTGAGGGTGGTGAGACACTGGAGCAGGTTGCACAGAGAGGTTGTGGATGCCCCACTCCTTGAAGTGTTCAAGGACAGGTTGGATGGAGCTCTGAGCAACCTGGTCTAGTGAAAGGTGAATGTGCCAGTGCGGGGGGGTGGACCTTGATGATCTTTGAGGTCCCTTCCAACCCAAACCACTCTATGATTTTGTGATTTCCACTGAATATGTTCATTCTGTGTTTCAGATCACTGGTATGATTATTTTTCTGTAAGATTCCACAAAGATATGGTGTTCTTCTCCTTCTTAAGAGTATAAGCATTAAGATATTGTAAAATACTTATGTTACTCAAAACCCATAGGCTACTTTAACCAAAAACAAACATAAAATATTTCATAAAACAAAACAAATACAAATATAGCTTCTATAAGTGTGCAATAATGTACAAAAAAGACAAAATGTTTTCTAATTGTAGTCATATTTATTTTTACTACCAAAATTGAAATTTTGTTTCATTTGTATGTCTAAATATTTTACTGATATTCTTTTCAATGTACTTGCAAGTTCACTTTTTTGTATGGAAATTAGCTTATATATCTTATTGTGTATCATTTTGAGGTGACTTATTCTCACCTTCACAAAATATCCCTTGAGGATAAGTAAAATAAATTTTCGTCTATATAGTAGCAGTTCTCAAATTTTTTTGATTGATGCCTTTCTAGCTAAAGTATGAACTAACTTTACAGTAAGAGTAAAGAAATATGTTTATAAACCTCTGTTGACTACCTCTTATTTCAGTATTTTAAAAGACTGGGTAAGTGGTCTGATTGCAACATCAGAAGAACTGGATTTTTCCTTTAGATTTAGAAATATCTATTGACACACATTAGAGCTTTCTTTTGAGCTAAGCTCCCAAGTACTATGACACAGTGCTTGGAAAACAGAATTCTAAACTGACTGCAGTTCCTCAATGTGTTACTCCTGTGAACTGATACAGTTGGTTATTTACTCTCACTCTAGGAGAAATCAAACAGCCACTCTTGTCCAGGTGGTCTCTGCAAGCAAGTATTGCTTTTGTCCATGGCTGCATGTCATTTTAGAGTGGAAAGGATCAAAGCTGAATACCAAGCAGCTACAAACAACTTTTAAAGGAACTTCAGTTTCCAGTGACTGACCAAGGGAGAGAGCCAGTCAACACAGGCATAATCCTCTGAAATTCCTCACTTAAAATTCTTATACTGACCAGTGATATTTTTTTCCTACTCAAAAACAGAGTGTCATCACTTCCTAAGACTTTTTTTTCTATGGGCTGGAAAGTGTTTTATGTTGTTCAGTGTTCATAAATTGGGTTGATCAGCTCTTGAAGGTAAATTGTCACCAGTTTACATGCAATATATATAATATTTACAGAAGTGTATCACCTGCTAACCTACTGTCTAGCTGTAGGGTTTTATCATCCTTCACAGGCCTATCACACTGGACTAAATCACGTAAGTTCCAGACCTGGACATTCCTAAGTTGCTAATTGGTTGATTATTTTCTTTGTCCTTTACTTTGTTACACATTCAGACCTGCTATGGGCAGAGAAACAGAATTTTAGTTTGTGACTATGATAAATAGAGTTAAGAGTCTTATATACACACACATATATACACATGCACAGAATTCTAAAGCAGAGAGTCCCTTTGTGCACCCCTCTTTCTCCCTCAAGGTGCTCGCTGCTCCTCTGTGAACCGTGCTGCTGCTGTGGTGCAGACATCCTCCACACAAAAGTGCTGTGTTGGCTGATTCTTAGCAGCCAGGCCAGCCTGCCCTCTAAACTCCCAAGGATGTTGCAAAGTCACAGGAAGAAAGTCAGCAGCTTTTCAGCTCATCCCGTACAGAAAGGTTTTGGCTTTCACCACATTTACCAATGCTCTATCTCATGCCGTAACACTGAATTTTGGTAAATTTGCATCTTGCACTTTTACTGCTCTATTTTATCTTCACTCACATGTTTCAGTCTCCTGACAGGTTATAACTGCCATTCCTGCTCTAAACAAGCAGTTAATGCTCACAGTTGTCTTATGACTGTAGAGAGTCCCGAGCACTTAGCTCACACAATCAGCACAGCTGTGAGCTGATTCTCTGCTGCTCTGCATCCACAGGGTAGTTGCTCACCTCTTCTTTAGGATGGCAGTGGAGTACTAAAAAATGGATGCACTATAAATCCTAAGGCTGAACATAGCTTCTGTACATGCATCAGTTTATGCGTCTCTAACTGGAAATTGTTTCACAGGAACAAGGTGAAGCCCTTCATCACTGTGACAACATCTAAGATTTGGCTACATTGCAAATATCAGCGGAAAGGTCATTATATCCTCACTTACCTGCTTCAAATAGCTTTCCTAATAACAGAGTCCAGTAAATGTGGTTTTCAGAACATTACCCTGTCTCTGAATCCCAGCAACTTGCAGGATTTACAATTATGTTCTCCTGCCAGTATCACTTACTCATATTTGAGGGTTCACTACTTACAGCCTAGTTTGTAACCCTGCTGTCCACTGTAACCCTTTGGTTCAGTGTGTGACTGATGATTTACTGCTCAGCTTACTTTCAGTTATGAATTAAAATAACCTGAGGATCTTCTATGTTTATATTCTTGGCTACAGAAATTTAAGTTTTCATATTAGAGCTGGGTGACTTTCACATGAGCATTCTCTCTCTAGATGTAGCAGGGGTTTCTTCACACAAATCTAAAGAATAAGTGTACTTAGGCAAGTCTTGAGAATGAGTGTATTGGCAAGGGAATTCTAAATAATTTTTTTCAAAACCACCAATTTATTAAAATCAAATTTTAAAAATCTAAAACCTCTAGCAGAATAAAAACTGATTCAAATTTAATTAGTTGGGAAATAAAACTGTACAGTGCATTTAGTCATAACTAGAAAGATAAAAAATACATTTGCACAGAAGTTATGCAGTCAGATCAAAACCTATTCACAGAAAATGCTAAGCGAAGAATATTCATTATTGAATTTATTTCATAATGAATATGTAAGACAGGCTTCCACAGCCTAACTTTTTCTCCCTTGCATTCACCATTGAGAAATCTTTTCTCTCTGATGGACTAAAGATGACAGCTATTTTTGACCATGTGTTAAGTTTAAAAATAATCCACCATATGCTTTTTGTCATTTACCTCAGATAGCACTGTCTTCAGTCAGGAAGCTGCAGAAACATCCAGAAAGGTTGTTATTTTTATTCAATATCCTTGCTCATAATTTTTATTCAATATCTTTGCTGAATGTCTTCAATGACATCTGCTCAATAGCAATTACATTCTTAAGTGTGTGGGCATACTGAAAATATTTCCAATTACATAAAGACTATCTTGTCATTTCCTTGTGGTCCCTATCATCTGCCTCTGTCAGCATTGCCTTTCAATATGTGCTTAAAACTTTAAGCATTACAAGGCAGATGATATCTTGAAGTTCTGATTTTGCAAAGCACCTTGAATAAAGGGATCCTAATCCAAAACTAGGGATTCACCACTACACCATGTACCAGTCCTGCTGTTCTTCACATTTATTCACTGAACTCCAATAGTTACTATGCAGGTGTCAGCATTACCTTTACCAATCAGCAGCTGCAAAACACTGGTACACAAAGAAGCTCGAAGTGAGGAGATGCACACAGTCAGCTCTATTCTGATAGCATCAACATGCTCTTGTTGCAGGGTAGTTGAGACTGACCTGTAAAATGACTGTAACAGGATAACTATTGAGAGGTTATTTTGGTGGCCTATTTTAGCTTCAGTTATCTTGATCTTTAGCCTCCCACAGCTGTTCAGTAAGGCAGAAAGTGATATGCCATTGTGGGAAATTGTGGGAGAGAGAGGAAAAAGGCACTTCACAACTTTGCTGCACCAAGTTATAAATTTGTTTATGAAAGAATCTGAGATTTTTCACTTTACCTCGAAGCCTTTCAGACACTTTTTTTTCCCCCTAGCTTAGTATTTTCAAGTATACTTCAGTTATTTCATCCTGGGTATAAGAAATACTTTGGCTATATCTAATGAAAACAGTAATTCAGGAACAGATTATGACCACTAGATGACAGTTTTACCTCACCTATGTAAAACTGCCACAGAGAAGCATTAGTTCTCTTCATACTTTCTTATTAGATTTGGGATAGTAAGTAATTTTCCTACATTTCCTACATTTTCCTACATAAAGCTTCATTTGTGGCAGAATGTTCTCTCAAAAATAAAAATACAAGTCATTTTCTTGTGCATAAGAACATTGAGAAATAAGGAAATTCAAAGGAAAAACAACAGAAATAACATACTGTACACCAATAAATTAATTTATAAATCATTGGAGATTTCTCCAATTGATTTCTCAAATGCTCAGTGGTAAGTAGGTTCTGAGGGTAGAGAGAAAATAGTAGAGAAAAATCTAGGGCTGGCATTGTAAAAGGCAAACGGGGGAGTGATTAATGAGACCTCCAAGGACTGAAGCTATCACCAGGAGTTCCCTTCCCTTTTCAGCACTCCAGCTTCACACTGGAAAGGTTCATTCTCGTCCTCTTTATTTTATTTTGACTCTTCCCCTCCACCCTTATGGCTCCTTCACTGTGAGAATCAAATACTATTAAAAGTTTCCATCCCATCACAGACACACACCTTAATTCTCTTCACCTTTCTAGTGAGTGACCACTTCATATTCTCAGTTCAATCCACCTCTTTCAGAACTCAGACCTCTCAGTACTGAAATGCTGATAAAATGTTGGATGCTGCCAACAAGAAGCTCCTGTATCACCACATTCCAGACACACCGTGGATGTCTGATGACACACACACTGGGCTATATAATGTGAAAAGCTGTTTTTCCAAACAGAAAGAAAACAGATGACTGGGCATGGACTTATGTGATCCATCATGCTCCTTGGCATGCTGTTTCAGGAAAGGGAACTGGGTGGGTGTGAGGTCCCGCAAAGAACAGGGACATCTGGGTTTGCTTGTCCTGTTGAAAGGTGGGACCAGCATAGATCTGCAGGAGAAACTTAGGGGCCATTATATGGGGGTGGTTTACAGATGAATGACTGTAGTACCATGCTTTTTAGAAGTGTTTACTACTGGCTGGGTGAAGTGCACCTGCCTCTTTCCAGCTCTAGAACCTCTACTTGAGGAAAGCAACTCAGCACATTACAAATCTGCTATCAAGGTGAAATCTGATTGAGTGAATATCCAAACCATATGCTGCTGTAAATGTAGGAACTGCTACAGCAGAGCAGCATGGGAGGTGACAAAAAAGTGATTATTTAAAAATCATAATTTCCTTTGCCTTGTTAATCCAATAGGACTCATATAAGTAGACAGTCATGGCTCTCTGGGTTTAGTATCGGTATTTCAATAGCAGTCCAGAATATAGCAGCAGATGAGTAATATTGCCTTGCCTGTCATTAAATACTTCCGAGCCAAAGGTCTTGCAGCACTTCACCATTACTTCTAAATGTAATTTTATCAATCTGCTTTGAATTATCATCAGTATTTTAAAATTAAAACCAAAATATCGTCAATATTTTCAATAGACAAGAATATAAAGTGAAAGAAGGATTCGGTGATTTGCACACAATCACTAAGAACCACATTTTGCCTACTCTAAAATCAGGACAGATCTATCACAAGAGTAAACAAAAATTTAAAATAATAATTAGCATGCTCTAATATTCCTTTTCTTAAAAAAAAAAAAAGCTTTATATGTAATACTTTATATGTGGTACTTTATTAAGCAAAAGCCAATTTCTTCACCTCTAGAAGACTTGCTTTTTCCTCAGGTAAAAGGGTAATGATACAGATCTATTTTGTGAAGTGCATTGCCTTCTACTCATGACAGATACTGTGTAAAAACTAAATATTACTTTTATCATCAAAGCACAGCCGCCTCTAAGCCTAAACACAGAAAGCTGAGAAAACGACAAATTTATTAAAGAGTCACAGAATAAAAAGTGAAAATTTTGTTGTCAAACTGAAGCTGGCAAGTCAAGTTTAGATGGGCAAGCTGTCCTTCAGTCCCTAACATTTGCACTGTGTCACAGAAGTGTGTATAATATCCTTATAGAGAGTAATAATGAGCCTTTAATGGAGAGAGTTTTAATGCCTTTTGGTATTTGATTTAAGATGTCACTTAGCAGCAAATAAATCACTGTCTTTTGTCTGTTTGTCAGGCAATGCTTTCCACAAGACACTGGCTTTTGTTAGCTTGTTTATTTTCCCATGGTCTCCTCACTTTAGTCTGACCAGTGCCCAGCAGTGGTTTAGCTGCACAAGGTGAGGAGCTCCAGCCCTGGAGTGGAAAGGTTACACAAGACTCAGCTGCTAACACTCCCAAGGCTCAAAACCTACAACCACTGCCACGTGTATGTGTGGGTGGGAGTGTGGATTTCAAAAGAACTAGGAAAAAACCCTGCAAAACCCATGTACAGTATTGAGAATTTGGTTGTTCATCATCTGCTTTCACTTACTATTTCAGGCTCTAGCTGAAAGTAAACAATTTTTTTTTCTTTTTCTATCTGTAAGGATACAACAGGACACAGAAAATCCCTTAGATGGCCACACAACAGTGAGATTTAGGGAACTAAAATACAGTAGGACAACCTTGAAGAATTTTAGGTATTATTCCAAGTAGATTTATGCTCTCCTTGGTTTACTCCTCATATACCATCAGATGAAGGAAAAGTAGTTCTAGAAATGAAAGTTATTTTTGGGGAAGTAAAGAGGAGAGAAACTTAGCAAAAATTTCCATGGTGATTTTTTTCAGCTTATAACCAGATTCCATGCAGCTTATTCATCCCATAAAGGGGGCAAATTTCAAGTCATGTACAGTCCAACAGAGGATCACTTTAATACTTTCAATGAAGGAGGACTGTATTTCCCATGCCCTGGCTAAAGATGAAAAGAAAACTATTAAGGATGGAAGTGGACACCACAACTTTTTTTGATGCCAGCTGTTTTTTCATCAGACTTTCATCCAAAACATACTTAATTTGGCAGCCCACAGAGAGCTGTGAAATCATAAAGAGCCACTGTCCAGTTCTTACCTCTGTAGGACACTGGACCAGATCTAATCCTTAAAAATTGCAGATGCTTTGATCAAAACTTTTTTACCAAACCTGACATCCTTTTCTTTTTCCCCCTGCTTTTCTGTTTTTGTGTTGTTGGCCGGACCCAGAGGGGCTCAGATGACAATTTTTTTCCAAGAACCTTTGAGATTATTCTCTCACCTTATTTTCAGCCATATAAAGAAAAAATAAGAGATGAGGATTGCTAGGAAGGAGGAGATAGAAATGTCTTTTGCTGAAAAAAGACTGAATGAATGGCACAAGGGATGATGAGGCCTTGCCTTTATGCTTCTGGTTCAAATCTGATGTGACTCGTGATTCCAAACTGCTTTGTTTATTATTGTAATGTCTAGGGAATAATCAAGATGGACAAAGATTTAGCAATTACAATATAAACAAGGAGCTATAGACATTCCTTAACTTAAGGAACGTACAAGTTAGACAGACACACCAACATGAGAGAACAGGATGTTATCAGTGATGTTGGAAGGCATGGGCAATTGTGGCAGCATGTTTCATACTTTAATGCCCAGTCACACCTTCCTGGATAAAGGGGAAAATTTTCCAAAGGGGTGTGAGGTAGGCAAATGCACAGAGGAGGCTCACCTTAAATTACTAACTCTGTGAGCTAGTGAAGAGATAAACTCTTCGCTGAGAGTTTTCATTTCCCTTGCAGCCTCCTGTAGAAAAAAATGCTGGATCATGTGCCATTGAAGTCAAGAGGGCATTTTCCATTTAAAAGCTCAAGTCAAAAATAACAAATGATATTGTAATGATGACTTTTATCAGGCAGGCATCAAGGCAGAAAAGTCAAAGGCATGTAAGAATCTCTGTGTCTCTATTGAGGACTGGGGAAAGTAGACAGCTGATAAAATTTAAAGCATGAAAGATGGGACAAAATTATTCTCAGACACACAATAATTTGGAATTAGATTGGAAGGCTAGAATTCAGGATCTGTTCCATAATCTTGAGCTAGACTGATCAATAGATTGTGTATTGTCAGCAACTTAATAATTGCAGGTACACTAAGACAGAGCAGAATTCATACATAAATTTAAATAGAATAATTCCTGCACTAATAATCCCCTGAGTACTGGCACTGATTTAGCATAGAGAAGATTGTGCAGAAGTCACTCAGATGAGGATAAGGAGTGAATTTCAGTTCCAGGGAGATTTATGGCACTTTTTCTGGCATCATATTCAAATTTTAATGCCCTATGAAGTCTAATTTTAGTCACTATTTTCTGTTAGGTGTTAAAAGACAATGTTGTAATGCATGTATGAATTGTATTCCCCTTTGATCTGCAATTAAAAACACCCTAGGTGTCAGTAATGTGAGAATCTGATCTCACGAGAGAATTGAAGGGCAGACATGTATATATATGTACATATACATATACTATATGTATTTATAGATATATGTATGTAACACTACTGTTATTTAATGTTGTTTATGCATTGCTGGTATATTTTGAGATTCTAGTGAAAACCATGAATAGTTTACTGTCTGAATAGTCAAAATAGGTACAGTGGGGAAGAAAATAATTTCAAGTCTTCGTGACACATGTATATTCATGCCTTTCATTCATCTCATAAGGAACTCTCAAATTAAACAACACTGAGTTTTATATTCATCATTTAAAAGAAAGAAACAAACCAAACATCTTGTAATAAAGCAGGGCCCAAAGAGTGAAGCCATTGTCAGCACAGAGTGACACAGCTGCATTAGGAGCCTGCAACAACCCATGCAAGGAGGATCACAGTTAAGATAAGCTGTGAGGCTCTATCTAGGGCTGGGCAGACCTCAGATTATGCAGAGATTCCCAACAGCTTTTACATGTGTAAATGCTGTCTAGACCTTCTCTAAAAAAGCTCCAGAAGACACTCAGAAGTGTCACTCTAAAGTGTCTGCTCAGAGCCTTCAGCCACAGCTACATTCCAGGGTCACAGCTGGGTCCGTCTGCTGCCCGTGATCCAGCTACTCAAGAGATGTATGGGCAGCTCTGCCCGGAAAGCTCAGCCCTCAGAGATTTGAATCAGGCTTAGATCTGAAGGCCAAACACCATCAAGAAGAAACAGTTGACTTAGGCTTTAAGAAACCAGAAATGTATCCTTGGTCCTGGCCTCTTTTATTTGAACTAATAAAACTGTTTAATTGCACAGATCCCTAGATGGTTGCCAAAGGATTGAAAGAAGGACATGTTATACACTGACACCTCAGAGATCCATGAATATAAGGAAAACTTGTGCTTCTCTTACAGACTGGGAATGGCTTTTCTTTCAACAATCTATCACCATTCAGGCCAGGCAGATTCTGCTCCACAGGGACTATCTAAAAGAATGGATTGCAGAAGCAAGCACAAGCAGGCAACAGAATCCCAAGGATTTAGTCTTGTGGGGCTGCATAATGATCAGCTGTCAAGTAGCTCCAAAGTAAGAATTTTAGATTTAGAGCAAAGACCTGATAGCCCTTATCCAGTTTTTCTGAGAAGGGAAGTGTGCATGATATTTTCACTTTGTGGGGCACTATGTATGAGTGAAGCAGCTCCCACTACAGCAGGTTTCATGTGTGCCTGAGCTAGAAGGCACTTGACCACAGTGACAGCAGCCAGTGTGTCCTACTCAGAAATTACATTCTCAGCCACTGTCTCTAGTGTGCCTCATCCAGCTGGCTGAACAGCCTCAGGTTTGAGAGCATTCACAGCAGTTTGGAGTGAGTGTGGACACAGGACATAGCCTGCTGCTGCCATCCTGTCTCTGGCCTATTGCTTTGTTCCTGCAGAAGCAATTCATGGGCTGTTGACAGCAGCAGTGGTTAAGGAATGACCTCAGCAGCAAGCTTAGGAATGACCCCTCTCCTGTGGCAAGAGAAAGCTGCTGTACTGTCACACCAGTGACTAATTAAAGCTAATTAAAGCCAATGGAAACCTTCATCTGACTGGAAAATGGAGACAAATGGAGAGTCAGGAACATGCAACACATGAAATGATGTCCATGAATGATGAAAACCATGAAATTATGAAACCATGAACAATGGTTTTGAGAGGAAGAGAGATGTCTATATGTTAAAATGCCTCTTGGAAGTAAAATCAGAACATGGCTCCAAAATCTGTATCTGGGCTGAGCCAATTCCAATAGAGACCTTTTTATTCTAGGTCATGCCTTTGGTGTTTTCAATACACAGAGTATAAAAGGGGGAACAAACTAGTTGTCTCTGTTCACCAGGGATTTTCAGCTGTTGGGTATTTTTTCTTTGGCCAGTTTTATTCAATGCCAGTAGTTGGCCAAGGACCAGAGGAAGCCAAGAACAGGGAAGCTGTGAAGAATTGTTTAAAACGACCCATAGCTGTGTGTACAAGACAGACTCCTTTAGACTTCTGCCAGGTACAGTCCAGGCAATCTGGGACAAGGTCTATAATGCAGGCCTCTGGTGGTTTAAGACCTGAAGCACACAAATACTGTGAGATTCAAAGGGTTGAAGGGAGAAAAAAAGCACACAGTGCACAACGACGTGTCTTTCTGCAGCTGTGAGTTCTAGACCCATGAGTTACTGCCTTGTCTCAAGCTATAACCTGGAGGCATAATCAGCTGTGATCTGTTTGTTTTCATCTCCTCCTGGGAGCCATTATACAATATTAACAAAATAAATCAATTTTAAATAAATGATTGTGTAAGCTTACAACAGCACGGTTGTTCCTGGCATACCTTAGGGACATTGCACAGTCCACCACCATCATGAATGAATGAATGAATGGGCCTTAGCTGTACTGCAATAGAGTAATTTGTTTTAATAATGTCTGAATATACACTGAGGTAATATTTGTGCAATCCCTAATAGAGTTCTGGGGTAGAAACTCACATATTAAGAGAACAGTGCTTATCTACTGTTGTATCACGGTCAGCCCCTCTCACCGCGATACCCCGAGCAGTGGCGTGCTGGGCAGCGAGGGAAGAGAACAGACGGCTGCTCCCCCTGTGAGCTCTGCAGTCCCAGCTGTCGGTGCGGAGACAGACGGAGGCGACACGGGACTTGGGGGTGAACAGGATGGTTTTATTCAGCGAGTCTCAAGACCCTCCAAGGAGGGTTTATACCACAACTCAAGAGGAGGGGTATAGGAACAGCAACCAATGAGGGTAGGGCTGGGGAGGAGTTTAGGGTGGGACTAACATAGCACAAACCTATCAGGGGAAGCATGGGAGTGGACTAACACAAAGTAACCAATAGGGTGTTGAGCCTCACTAAATGAGCAGGGAATTCTCTGGAAGCAGGGGAGGGGACTAGGAGGAATGACAGGGAATGTTCTGGGGAAAGGGGCAGGGAAAGGGAGGATTGACAACTTGGAGAGGAGGGGGGTTAGGGAAGAGCTTGGGAAGATTGACAACTGGGTAGAGGAGGAGATTGTGGGGGGTGTGATGAACAGACATTTGAACAAATATCAAATTAAAGAAAAAACAAACCACTTCAATCTACATTTAAAGAGCAGTTACAGACAGAAAAGAGGCTTTAAAAATGACACCAGGAGGATCATATTTACTCTCTCCCTGTGGTTTCAGTTCAGGCTTGCCTGCTGCACAAGTCGAAGGCATTTTCTTGTAAATGACAGTTACAGAAACTTCAGGGATTTGAAAGACATCTGCTTTTTATCCCCATATGCACAGCAAAGAGTCTGCAACTGTATTTAGCTGAAAAGCTGGCAGCAAGGAGACACTTCAAATGCCCAGAATCTTTTAGTCCTTTCCAAGAGTCAGTCTTTCTCCTCCTAGAAAAGGAACATTTTGGTTGGTGGTAAGTGAAATCCATACACAGACTTGAAGCACCACAGGAAAAGCAGTGTTTTCAAGTTGGGAGTGGGGTTTTTTTACTGTTTCCTAAAGTTAATACCTTCTCCCATTAAAAAAAAAAATGGCAGGATGCTTGAAAAGGGAAGATCATACCAATTTTTCAAGAAAGCCTTCTTGGGGAAGATTGGATAGACACATATTGCTACCTTAAATAAAGTAAAGAGCAAATATTGCATGTCTGTCACTTTTCATTCTCCATGAGTATCCCAACTGATATCTCTTGCTCAGTTCAATGCAAAACTGTTTTGAAGGCATTCCTTATGTGACTTGTTTCTGCAAAGATTCTACATGCTTCTTTTTAATTTGTGATAGGTTCTTGGAATGTTTAGTTCTCACTCCAAGAACAACCGTTTTTCAAAAAAACAGATGAAATAACATTCACAACACAAAAAAATTAACTGCCTTAGGCAATTTGAAGTCACAAATTTTCTGTTAATAGCCAACTATTCACACTCATTTGATAAAAGCTGATCTGTACTTGATTCTGGCAGAACATCTTGTTTGACCACACAAATAAAAAACTCAAAATCAAATTAAAAAAAAAAAAGTTGCTGAGTTTTATTACATTTATTACATTTACATTTTTGGAAGGAATACTGATGGATGACTGCTTTCTGTTATCTGGGCTACCTGATTGCTAGACTACTTGTTTCTCAGTGTAGGGATTTACCACAGTTTTTGTTGGAGCAGTTTGTTGCATCATGAAGGTGGCTCTGCTGCTCCTGGATTGCTGCTTCAGCAGGGGTGGAGCTCATGAGAGCACTGCAGATGTATGATGTTGAAGAAAAGGTTGAGATGGAGTTTCCAGGCTCAGCATGGCAATCAGTTATAGCTGTCTCTCTCTTTCCAAACAATATCTCTTCTGAGCAGCAGTTGCTCATGATTGGCTTTGACTCAGAAACAAATATTTCCAACTTTGGAAAGTTTGAATGTAATCATTTGGCTGCCCTGCAGTTATCTCAAGTGAACAAAAATGTTTTTCATCTGTTAGGAAATACATTCAGCTCAAGGCAGCTGAGGAATCATTCCAATACTCCACAAACCTGTGCGCTTCTCCCTTCAGCATTTTGTTTTGTCAGATTCAGGATGTTGACTCCATAGAAACTGCTTAACAAAGTGAACATAACTCAAATGCCTGATACTGCTGTGGAGCTCAATTTCTTTGAGGGTGATGGTCCTGTATTTCATCTGCACCCTACACACTCTGATAAAACCACCAGTGACTAATAAAAGTTCTTCTTGAGGAAGGAATGCAAGGAACATGAGTAAAACCCTTTGCAGGTTGTCATTTAGAGGCAGAGGTAAATTGTTCAGCTTCTACCTGTAACAGAAGCTCTGTGACAATCTACATGACAATCCCTATGATAGAGCAGTTTCATTAATCCACACTGACAGGAAAACAAAGGCCAAAAGAGGGGTTTTGAAAAAAATATTCACTGCATAAAAATACAGAAGAATGTAAACCACTTTTTCTCCTTCTAAAAGAAACTTTGGCAATCATTGCTAGGTTACTGCATTAAATTTACAGTGAACATTCTTTACTTCATGAAAATAATAATGCAATAACATGAAATCTTATCACAAAACTGTCCGCCTTATTTACAACAAATCTATTTCTCCTTACATCTTCATTTAGGAGTATTTTAATATGCTCACAGTTGATCAGAAGCATCAAGAACATTTCTGAATTGGAATTATATCTCAGTACATATTTCCTCTTGTTTTAGAAGAGACCATTGGAGGAGTTATGTTATAAAAGCAGACATAAATGGCTTTTGAGTAGTTTTAATTGTTTTTCATTTCCTTACATCTGTGCATGGACAAAACAGCAGTATTTTCATGAAGTAGAGTAGCATATAGAGCATACAGAGCATACAGAGTCCTGATTTTAAGTTAGGATAGAAAAGAGCCGATTCCTACATCCCTGCTGAAACCTGTCACTAGATTTACTTCTTTGGAGGCAGTGAAACAGAACCATTTTCATGAGAGGCAGCATCATCAAAATTGCTAGAGAGGTCATGAAATACCCCAGTTATTTTTTGCCAAAGAGCCAGCTCAAGACCTATGACACCAACCCTGCCCTGACTTACCCATTATGCTTTACACTAAATATCTTTAAAAGTGCTCTGTGATCCAAACTGCTCTCATTAAAGGTTCTCTAAGGAAATGTGGGTTGGTGTATCTTAAGGCAGCTGTCTGGTGATGTGCAGAAAAAGTGCCTGAAAACCAATTTACGAGTACAACTATAGATCAGATAGATTTTTTCTAATGAAGAACATGCAAATAGTGATCAGTGCCAGTCCAAAGGGGATAATGCAAATTTGATGGAGCTTTTTAGTATGCATTAGTCAAAATTGCATGTACCAGGTCTATTAATACAGCAAGTCTGAGAACCATGTGAGGGTTAAAAAATTCCTCCCTTTAACACAACATTATTTATGTCAGGTATTCTTTGACAGCAGTTAATTCAGGCTAGGGTTAAGGCTTAAGGCTTTAGGATGTGTGTGTCATCTTCTAAAAGGAAATTTAGGAAGAGTAAATATACAGCTTTCAGCTCTTTTTCAGAAAACTCAAGCAGTGTTTATTGGTGTGACATTAGTAAATTAACAATCAAAATCTGAGTCAAACAGCACTAAAGTAAATCAGAGGCTTTTTGGCTGACTTCAAGGGGCAAATGAGAACCCATGTACTGAGAAGATTTTGTTGGTATTACAGGCATAAGTTATAAAGATCTGCCTGTGATCTGCATAAGCACTTTCAAGATGTTCTTCCAAGAAGATTAGTGAATTCTAGAATAATAGAAAGTGCAACTGGAAGCCAGCAAGAGAGGAAGTAACACCATTTAGCAGTTATCATTTTCGTGTGTGAAGAGAAAATGCTATTTCATTAATTGATGACAGAAAGCAGAGCTACATCAGGCTGCACTCTAAACTAACTGATTTGAGAGAGAATCTGCTCTTTCCCCCCTACCAAAACTACATATAAATCTAGTCTGCTTCACTGGAAGAACAGAGTGATAGAACTCTTGATTCACTGCAATCAGTTAGAATATGCCTTTTTAATTTTTTTTAAAGTCAATCAAAAACATTTTCCACTTTTTGTCCTAAATTACAAACCCTGGAATGGATTTCTGGGTTTTGATTTTTGTTTGTTTGTTTGTTTTTCACTAAAACAAGCTTTGTTGTTTATTTGTTGTTGGCTTTCACAGTCTGCTCTGCTCTGGAGAGATTGATCATGGAGATTCTCCAGACTATTTTTCACAGACCATGCATTGTTTTAAAAAATTCCTTGGACAAAAGATTTCAGACAAATGCCATTTGTGCAATGCAATTGGGCTGACTTTTCCCTATCCTTTCTTCCTCCCTGTTGCTTTATGTTGAAGCACATTTCCCTTGGCAGTAAACAAAAAATTAGTCATTGTCAGCATCTGAATCCTCAGGTACTAATCAGGTCCTAGCAATATCCAGCAATTAAATTGCTACAGATCAGCCTGAACTACAGAATTCACACATGGATTCAAAATTTCACCATTGCTTAGGTTCACAGGATATGGAGATTTGCTTCAAGCCCAACTCAATTCACACATTGCAAAACTACACTGCATTTCATGACAATATTTTACATAACTGGGCCCTGTTTGTGTGTTAGACAATGAAATATAAGGAGTCTGTTGGCTCCAAAGACCAGCAGCCATGTGCACCGAAGCCAGGGCAGTCTCAGAAACAATTGCTTATACTTGGTACTATGCAGAGAAAACTTTCATCCTGTTCCATTTGGTCTTCTCCCTAAATAAATTTGAAGACAATATTGACAAGATACATCTACAGAAACACCACAAGACTTAAGTAGATGATGACAAAAATGTACAAAAGCAAAACTCAGTGACAACATGCCCTACAAAGCAAATAAACAATAAAAAGTACTGCTTCATATTAAAAAAGAACAAAATGCCTGATTAAAGGAATAATGAAATTTCTGGTTTGCTTGCAATTAGAAATTTATTCTAGTAGTTAGAAAACTAGATCTGTTCTTAAGACAGTACATTAATGTATAGCACATTTGTTCCAGTAGGGCTCTGATTCTGTCTAGGAGCTCTGTCTTTCTGGAAGAAATATTTTTAATAATAATAATAATAATAATAATAATTCTTCAAGGCACATGTCATTATCCAAACTGGAGGCATCCATGTGTAATACTAAAGTATAGTCAGAAAACCACAGAACCAAAATATTAATATTGGATTGTTGGAGATGAAAGGACAAAGAACACAGGATGAGCACTGAGTCTTGTGTTAGGAAACACTACTCTGGATATATAAACTTTGGGAGAGGAAATAAAATCTCCCTCAAAACGTGGCTATTTGTAGAAAAGCAACAAAGTAAACTGACACGTGTTTGCCCTTGTGAAGAGTCCAAAGTGGCACACAGCTCTCTCCTGTCACAGGAACAGTTTTCACTCCACGTGGGCCAGAATTGTGGACTGCTGTGTTTCCTGCTAAGTGAGGTTACACACCCAACCACCCTGCCACACATCCAGCCTCTGCCATGTGAAGTGGGGTATAGTCTGCAACAGCCACTGCTCTAGCTATTGTCTCACTTCCAGCAGAGTATTTTTAGTGGTAATCCATGCAAAGGGATAGAAAAAATCCATCTGGGTTTTCAGAGGGTTCAGCATTTGCCTCATTAATTTGCTTATCTGGATTTGAAAAAGAGTGAAATTAATGGAGCTCTTAAAAGCTGCCTTAAAGCCCAACTGAGTCCTTTGGACAAAGTCAATAAATATGAAGTCTTTAGAGAAGAATTTATCAAAGTGTGATAACTAACAGTATGGGCTGATAATAACCACAAAGCACAGGTACCTTAACCACCCAAAGCACAGGCAAATTAAAAGCAATTTGGAAACCTCAAACACATCAGCAGAATGGCTTCGTTAGGTACATATTTATATCACAAGGGCATGCATGTTCTTCTGTGTATTACAGCAGGGGACAGAGTTACATAAGTGAGATCAAAGAAAAAAAACAAAATTCAACATTGAAGTAGTGATGTCTCTCTCATCATTTACCATGATGTCTCTGAAAAGCTAAGAACTGAAAACACCTCAACTCCTACTGTGTTTGGGGGAATCTGTTCCTGGATCTGAATACTTTGTAAATAGACAATATGACATCCAGGGTTTGTAATCTATGTTTGTATCATTAGGCAGGATAATGATCTCCTCAGAAACAATGGTGTTTTGACGCTCAAATCTTACTCATCTAAGTCCCATGCAGAAAAATGGATGTTGTGATATCCCCCTTGCAGGGTTCCACTGAATATTTTGCTGTTGAAAGTTTCAAAAAACATGATGTTTTAAAATTCTTTCTAAAACTCTTAGTTCTTGGCAGAGTCTGGGTACTCAACAAGATCTGCAGCTCTGTTGGGTTCCACCCTATGGAATATGGAATTTGTGCAAGACTAAAGCTGCAAAGCTAATGGATTCCTTCAATGACACACTTTAAAAAGCAGGTCCAGCAGGCTCCATTCAAGAATATTCAAAGATTTAAACCTAAAGCCATGTCCTCAGCTCTTAGGTAAAGCTCATCATCATAATTTCTACTGTCCATTTCCATGGAGCTTTGCCAATGTAATTGCAGCGCCAGCTGGGGCTCATGGTGTCACAGCTGTTACTGGACTGGACCATGAAAGTCAGGATTCCTGGACCACAATGTGACATGAACAGAGGTGAGTGAACACAACATAGCAAAAATCTTGTTTGCTGAACTATCAGCTAGAGTGTTGAGTCAGCTGTTGGATATGGTGATGGAGCAGTTGCATGGACACCCATCTCTCTAAATTTGCAGAAAGAGCCTTGATGTCTGCACCTGTATTCTCACAGATCTTCTGGCATATGTTCAGACTTTGCACATCAGAAACCTTTAAAGAGCAAAACCAGCTTTTTTATATTCATTCTTTGCTCGGGTTCAATGGAACAAGTGCATTTTTAAAATTTTTGTTATTATAGATATATAAAACAAAGAGGATTTAAAGTTGTGCTAATTTCTCAGATAAACACTTTTCAGATTGCTTCATAATGAACCACTTTTAAGCTAGCTAAGCTATAAAGAAGAACAAAAGGATTCAGGAAGCCTGCTGGGATTCTAATGTGTGTATATGGACAATGCCTTGCAAGGGAAAAATATTTATTATTTTCAGTGTTGCCTTACTTATGCTACAGTCCTGCTCTCAATGCATTACTGAGCAAATTGGCTGAACAAATGATTCCACCATCTATCCTGCAATAGATCTAAAGGAATTGAGATGTTATGCTGAGACATGTTCTTCTGTCTGTGCTTTAAGAGGCGGAGGACTTACTCAAGCCCAGGATAAACAAACATGTCAGGAAGTCAGATGAGAGACCCCAGAGTCTTTTCTAGAGAAGAAATAACAAAAATAATCTCCTTGTGCTTAGAAGGGAAACCAGGGGCCCACACTTTACAACCAGCTCACTACAGACTTTTGGAAGGAATGGGCTTTCCACTAAAGGAATGAATCAGTTTCCAGACAAGCTTGCCTTCCTCAGTTGCTGGGGATTGACAATACATCTCTATTAACAGTGCTGGGAACTGCAAGTGTGATGTGAAAGGAAATATTTATTATGTTATTGCAAGCACTACCTACTTATAAACTGCAAATTCCTGTAACATTCCCTGGCAAGCCTGTTCCCCACACAGTACAGGCTCACAAAGCCTACATGCATCCAGGACTACAAGCTCCAGAAAAGCAGAACTTTCTGGCCTGGTGACAGACAAAAGTATTTGTAAGATAATGTCAATATTTTTTTCTTATGAACTTAATGCATTCTCGAGAGTTCTAAAAATGAAGTTCATATTAGGAAAAGTATAGCCTCTCTCATTATGTCCTCTTCATCAGCCCTTGCCTGATGCACAGAAATTTTAGTAAGGGGATAAGATACTAAGAGACAGCAACTGTCTGAGTCCACAAACCTCTGCTGGGAAACAGGAATTGAAGTCTTCTGCTGTGGGGATTTCTTCAGCATCACAATGACTGTTCTCTAGGCACTCCATTGAAATTTATTCCTGCCATCCACAGAACCTTGGCAACAATCCATGCTATATGTTGGTAAGACTAAACAAAGCTGAAGTTTGTTTATTATTATTTTTAAGCTTTTGGACAGAGTTTAAGGTTATGAAAGGAGGCCCCCCTCTCCCAGTTATATAAGGACATGCAGAATGGAGTTAGCTTCTGTAATATGAAAAGAAATCACTGAAGAGAATGGTCAGATTCTGGTTGAAATGGTTCTCAGTAAAAAAACAGCACTTCTCAAAAATTGTACATCAGAGCAAGTGAAATTTTCCTCAGTGTGCCACAGTGATTTCTATCTCCCTCTGTCCAGTTCCTCTCCTTCAAGTCTGATATTCATTTATATCCATTAAGACCTTTTTCCCCTATTATAGTTGGGTCAGAGCCAACCAATTCAGATTACCAGTGAATTTCAAGCTTTTCTTCTAAACTCTGGGATATGAAGACCTGGGTTACATATATTTCTAATCAGGAACAACAAAGCCAGGCCTTGGAGGTCACTGGGAAGGCACCCAGAATCCTGACATATTTCTACAGTGCATCTACCAAAGGCAGTGAATAGAGCTGCTCCAACCTCTTTGCTGTGCTTGAGTAGGTGGTGGCCCTGCTGCTTCCTCTAGAGGTGGCCCATTCCAGTAGGAATGCCCCAGTCACACCGATTAGGCTCAGCTGGTTACAGAGGAAGTGCCAGGGTATAAACTTGTAAATTTACTTCCCAGTTCTGAAACTATTTCAGAGGCCTACAAAACTTGGAATAGTTTGTGGAATCATTTGTTTCTCTCACAGCTCACAGTGAAACAGCCTCTTAAGCCAGCACAGAGCAGCAGAAGAAGAAAGGATTGGAGCTGTGCAGCAAGAGTTGAGGCGCCCAGCAAACCCCTGAGTTCAAGGCATGTGGAAAGCTTGCCTGGCACTCAAAATTTTGAAAGCTGGAATTCAACATGGGCATTTGGAATCTAATTGATGAGCTCCTGAGGCAGGAATGTGCCTTATTTTTATTCTGTACTGTACAACACATTTTCATGCATAAACGAATGCATTTTACTATGCCAATAAAGCCTTCAGACTCTGCTGTTAAGACTGTGATTTTCAGAGGATGGATGAATGAAATGACAGTGTTTGAAGAGTTCCTGCACTAAACATCCATGGCAAAATGTATCCTAACATCTCACACTCATCAAACCCAATAAACTGAATTTCCTCAGCACCTCCCTCTAACCCTCCATATCACAATGTCCATAACTTCTGCTCCTCCAATTAGATGATTTGGAGTGCCTACATTTGCTTTCCATAGGATCAGCTAATTTTTTTTTTTTCACCAGCAGCTACAAAGGACTTACCTCATTAGTAAAGAGCTGTTGGAATGACAGTTTTCTAATAGATTTGTTCGAGTTTCAGTGAAACGAAGTTCTGACTTGGCCTGAGTTGTAAGCAGAGCAGTACCTATAGAAGAGTACAGGACAGAGCAGGTAAGTCTGGTGGGCACGTTGGTATGCAGTCATGACTCATGTGCTCATGGATAAATGTCCTGGGACACCACAGACTTACCTGTTATTTTCCAGAGCTCATTACAGTCAGCATCACCTGACTATTACAAGAGCATTCAGCAGGACAATCATTTTAGTCCTCCTATTAACTCACCACGACTTAAGACAGATAAACTTTCAAAATATATCACTGCTTGCAACATAATTGAAGATGCTTTTTACAATTCAACACAAGGGTTTCCTTGTGTCAGGTAAAAGCTGAAGCATTTTTTAATGGGCTCATAATCACTGTGTAACAAGCAACCATTTTGCTACAGAGGCTCACTCTGGTCTCTGTAGATCAAAAAAAGATCAGTTCTGCCCAGTCACATCAAGAGACCTAAGAAGAGAGGCAACACCAGGAGCTACTCCTGAAAACTGAGCATCCACCCAAATATGTGCTGACTGTAAGGTCTAAGGCTGCAAAAAAGCATCCTAAAGTCTAACCTTGGCCAGTAAGGAAATTTATTTCCAAACATAACAATGAATTCATTTAGTAATGTGCTTCATCAAATGCCAGGCAGCAGGTGGGTGGAAATAGGTCATGGCTCAGAGGAAAAGCTCTCAGAAAACAACCAAAGTACTTTTAAGTGAAAAAGTCCACAGAGATTTGTTTTTTCTCTCTCCTCTCCCCCAGTCCCGTTTGTCATGGTTTGGGCTCACAGGCTCATCTCCCATAAAATACTTGAAAAAACCTTTCACCAAAATCTCTTTTCAAATCAAGTGAATTCTCTCAACATAATGTCTGGGTTTTTTTCATTTCTGGCTACATAAAAAGAATTTCAGAACTGGAGGGCAATCTGTTTTATTTCTACATAACTGAGAAGCTGAGATTTATTTGATCTGATCTCCAAGTGAAGCGTAGAGGGAAAACAGGATACTGTATCTGGCAGCAAATACATGGCAATCACACAAAGTTAACTCTTGATATATCTATAATCTCTTCATTGGCTTATCCCTGGTTCAGTTCAAGGCTCTGGAAAAAGCTACCAAACCTTTTCATGTGAAGTGTGAGATGGAACTTAATAGTCATGGCAATTTGCTTCTTATGGGATGCTGGCAGTCAGAAACTACAGTGTACCAAACAAAACAAACCTAGAATCTTGAGTCTCTTAGTCCTTCTCAGAGCTACCAGAGAGAGGAGAGTTCCAGGTTCGTTTAACACACAGTAGTTGGACATATGAAGGAAAGCGTGAGAAGTTGAATTTACAAAGCTTTAGGGTTTGCCTTTTGACAATATTTTTGGGTTATGTTATCTTCAGCCCATAGTATACAAATACATTTGCTGTAAACCCATTGAATCTGAGGGATGAGAAAGTTGGCTCCAGATTGTTAAGGGAATGTAATTCTAAAAGAGTACTGTGGCAGGCACAGTCTTCTCTTTCTCAAGATTCTTTCATAGAGGAGCACAGAGAGAAGAAAAATAATTTCTATTTCTACTCCTTGTTTTTTCCCATTTGGAATATGTTTAGAGAATTGTTTACCTGGGGTGATTACTTGATTGGATTCTGGTGAGGATTGTTTGAGCCTGATGGCCAATCAGATCCACATGTGTCTAGACTCGAGTAAGAGGGTCATGAGTTGTGAGTTAATTAGATATGGTAGTTAGAAAAAGTAGGTATGTGGTTTTAATATCTCCTTTAAATAGTATATTAATGTATATTAGTATAGTTATAATAAAGGCATCATTCAGCCTTCTGAACTGGAGTCAAACATCATCATTCCTGCCCACAGGGTTCACCTACATTTACAATAGGGTACATCTAGAACACCAGAGGCACTTCCAATCTCTCCTCCAGGCATTGTTTTTCTTGCACCTTTTTCTTATTATATTTTAGTTCCTAGGTGACAAGATACTATTCCCTAAGAAAAATATACTAATTTATGGCTATTTATATTTTCAAAAATCAGAGAGTGTCCCTCTGTTCCTCTTACTTCATTCTAGACAGATTAAAAAATCTTATTTCAGGCAGACAGAATATATACATAGGTGTACCACATACTTACATATCCCATAATTCTTGGGCAAAAGTGACAGATTTCAGGGTATTTGTCAGACACCTAAAAACACTACCAAGCCATATGGGGCATGAAAGAAGCAGCAGGATGAACCAGGAGTTCCCTCCTCACCCAAACAGCCGGAGCCTCCCCTGGGTCCCACAGGAGGTGCCCATATTGTCTGGCTGCAGGGCAGCTTGGCCCTCGTGTTAGTCTGGGCCTCTCTCCCTGCTTCAGGAGAGCTCAATGGAGCCATGGCCACCAGCTCTTACCTCAGCACGGGCTGCAGGGAGTCCAGCCCTTCTCTGCTCCTCAGGAACAGCTCCCCAAGCCCATACCTGTGCCTCGCAGCTGCTCCCCATGCCCTGCCCATGGGGCGCCCTTCTCTCCTCTCCCCTCCCATTGCAGCTGTGGGCCCAGGACATTTTCTTTCCAAACACCACCACATAACCTGCACGTCCACGTGAAACCTCGTGCAGAGACAGCGTTGCCCTGGGGTAGAGCAGAATGGCCTTTTTGCAGGGCAGGAGGGTCAGGGCGGGGTTAGTGCCATGTGAAGTGGTGGTTTGGCCACACAGGAGTGCTTGAAAACAGCTCTGTTTCCCTCCCTGCCCAGCTCAGCGCAGTGCGTGCCAGCTCTGGTGTCTGGTGCATGCTAGCAGCTCCACCCTACCCAGGCTGACAAAAACAACCAGTCATGTTTTCCTTCTTTTTTAATTGCTTTTTGTTTCAAATGTGGGGTGAAACACCTGGTATGACAGTGTGTCCTTTGTAGGGTGAAGTAAGATAGAATTGCCAGCCATGAGGATGAGCTGTGCCAGCTTAGCAAGAAGCTGCTTCAGACCCACCAGCAGGACCCTCACCGTAAGTCCATTTCTCACAGTAAGATTTCATCCATTTTACTGCACATCCATATGTTTTAGAGTGAAAAAAGGGCCAAACCAAACTTCAGAGAGATTTGGTTTTCCTCAGTTTCAAGTTATTTAGTAAAAATAAAAAAAGCTTGCAAGTTTTCATTTGGCTTTGTTGACCATTCTTTTTAGCATCCTGCCTTTTTTCTTTAAAGGGCAGGCAAATATTTTTTGAAATAGCTCACTTAGCTGGAAAGTAAAGGAAGAGGCAGTAAAAAATTGTGAGTTAAATAGAAAAAATATTTTTTTCAGACTTTAAGGAAAACACTTCTCAACGCTGATCACTCTTTAAAGTGAATTCCTTTAGCTAATTACCTTAATTCTTTTCCTGAATGAAATAAGCTGCAGAAACAGATGGACAGAGGAATGTACTTAGCTGTATCTGTCACTTCTCTGTAAATTCTTAGTCCTCAGTTCTTGCATCTCCTTCCTTTTCCTCAGTTAAAATGATGCTGAAGGGGATATCAGAGTAAATTCACGACTCTGCTGAGAAAGTGACCACAGCCTACGCAGGAATAAGTATAGTGCATAACCAGGGGTTCTCTTATGTAATTTTTAGCTCAGAAAAGATGAAACAGATTAGACTGAGGAAAGAGGCTTTGTACAGATGTTAGTCCTCACACATTTCAGAGAAGCCCATGAAGAGATGTGTAACTTGTTCCAACCTGGAGCAGCCCTTTGGGTATGCTTATATCGAGGGCCATGTTTTCCAGTTTTCTAGGAAGCAGAGCAGAGAGCCAGAATCAGCATCCCTATCTTCCAAAATGACTGTAGAGATATTCCAGTCCCTTAGGAAGCTCTATCCTCCATAGCATCCAAGAAACAACAAATAAATGCTACCACTGCCTAGTGCAGGCTCACTCCAGACATTGCTTTTCAAGGAAGAAATTTAAGAAGGCAGAATTCTCTTGTATGACTTTCCTTGTATCCCAGTTGTCTCAAGATGTTTTTGTTCTTCCTGACAGAAAAAAAAATCACTGACCCATCTGTCAATGCCATCTCTGCTCCAGTGAGCTGCTTCATGCATTTTTTCACAGAGGGCTGAATGATGGACCAGCGCCTAAGTTCTAATCAAGAGAAAAGCTACTAGTAGTTACAGCTCCTCAGCATTATTCATGTTTCTGAGTGTGACTGATTAAGAGTGTTCTTTGGAACAGGGGAATTCTGTCAGAGGTGCCACATCCCATAAATTAGTTTAAGCTGAGGTAATGTATGTGCCAACATACATCAATACATCTGCTAGCTCAACAAGTTTGGCAAGCAAATGTCTGAGAAAACAAGACCATTTTCAGGCACTTAATCCAGCTGAGTGGCACAACTGAGGAGACCCTTACAGGAAAAACTTTGTATTTTATTTATTTTTTAAGGGAAGAGAAAATACCTGAGAAAAAATGTTGGTGTCCAGACTCCATTAAGTTAGACAGGAAGAACGGTCTAGTTCTCAAAGCAAGGCATTTGCCAACAGGGACTCCTGAGTTTTAATCCATCTCCTCTGCAACCTCTGTAGTGCTTTACAGAAAAGTAATTTAATTCTAGTCCAGACAGTGAACTTTGTGTGCTGCTGAGATTAGTCATACAAGTGTGTTCCTTTTGTGGGACTACTCATGTGAAGAAGTTATCAATGGGGAGAGGGGGAGCAAATCTGGCCCTCTGTATGGAGTCACACAGAGGGAGAAAAAGCTACCACAAGTTTTAATTGGTCTGACCTCCTTGGAGAAAAAACTCTCTGCGGTAATGCTGGAAGAAATTGTAAGAAAATTAAGGGACCTTTCTGATAGGAATATCTGTTAATCAGAACAGTGGTCTTTTAAGTAAGAGAAGCTTTATTGACTGTTTCAAATACAATTAACTGGACTAAGGAATTGCAAATGCAACAAATCAAGCCCATTTCACCAGAAACATTGAGTAAATGAGTCAGTAGGACTTTTGTGTTTGTGGCACCCATCACGTCTTAACAGCAGGTGACTAAGACACCATACTTGCTGGCAATGCAGCCAGAGAAATGAACCCAACCAAAATCCACCTAGAAATGTAATTTTTCTTTTGAATCAGAATTGGAGTGCAGTTTTGGAGGCTTGTAGAACCTCAACTAGAACTAGACCCTCTGAAAATTTACTTTAGTTATTTAGCAAGGAGAGGTTATATTTTCTCTGCCTGAAGCTCTGTTCCACTGACTCAGTCTCCAACTGACTGTTGTGAGTCAGGTGCAAGAGGTTAACAAATTATTAGTGATCTAAACTGAAACTGAGCAGGAACAGTTTCATCTCCAGATTAACCTGAACTGGAAAGGAGGTAAAAAAGCAACTTGCTTGACCTCCTGACATAACAACATCCTTGCTGACCCTACAATTTCCTAATCATGTTGATATACCTAAGGGAAAATCTGATGAAGCAATCATAGGAAACCATGTTTTATTCAGCATTTATAACCTTTCTGCTGCCGTCAGTAGATTATCTGTGCCTTCACTACTTGTCTTTGTTGCAGAGGATTCCAAAATTAAACATTATGAGTCCAGGGAGAGAGTGGTTTGTTCTTCTGAAAAAAAAAAAAAAAAAAAAAGTAAGATGCCATACAAAGAATCCAAAGCAGATTGGGAGGCAGGATGTGGGATTTCTGGAGTCAAACCAATTTTCTGCCCTATTCTACCTGTACAATTCAGTCAAGTGCTTGTGTTCTAGATACTTGCAAAACACCTATTGCTTATTGTGTATTGCTTTTCTCCTAAAGGAGCACAATAGGCAGGTCCTGAGTAATTCAGCTCTCAAGAACACTGTTTCCAAGAGCACATCTTCCTCAGCCAGGCAATATTCAGCTGTATTTTGTGCCAATGACCATATACAAATAGAGGTTCAATTCTTCCTTCTTCCTGACCACTCAGATGAGGAATAGTACATAGATTTTCTAGATTGTGATTTTCAGTAGTCTAGACCTGAGCTGGGTTGCAAAAACATGTTTTGCCAGGACAGGAAGATGTATGAGTGAAACACTACATGGCTCTGCATTCCAGTTATACCTTGCATAAGACTGATGTTACTGTGGTATTACCAGGCCTTGATTATGGCACCTGGATGGCTCTTAACCAGAATATTCTCATAGAGGAGTTGGGGAGAAGAACATGTGAAGTTGAACCTCGTCAATGAATGCATCACTTTGTGCTGCGGATAATAAAAGCTGTTAGCTCACTTGAAATTCACTGAAGTTACAGTGTATCGTAGTTTATTCATTTTTCCATACCAGAGAGGGCTCTCTCTGAGCAGAGCTTAGTCCATTTTCCCCTTTTAGAAGCCCACGACCGGGGAGGGTGTTTGTTCTAATTTTGGGGGGAAAAAACCTTCCACGAATTCCAAGGACTTAGTGTAACTGATTGTGTTGCATTATCCAGAATCAAAGAGCTTAATCACCATTTATCACCATTTACACTAAAGCCTTTAGCACTGCTCACACAGAAAATTGTACTGTCTCCTGCTCTCATGTTCCTGCAGTCTTATATTGTCAAGAGCTTTAAAGTGCCTGGGAGAGGCACAAAGGCACAGAGATGAAGCTTGCAGTTTTTAAAAGCCAGTGTACAGAGACAGCCCAGGTTCAGGCCTTGCCTCTAGAGAGTTCTGTTGGCATTGTCCAGGTACCAAAACTGCTTCAGAAACAGTTTAATATGGAAATCTAGTTGGGCTAATTGACCTTACTGAGAAGATGAAACACCTTCATACATGGGACTGGCTCACTTTTCTCTCCAAAATTTTGTTCTTGAGGAATGATATATTCTTGATGCATGATACTACTATCTGTGAGACAAAATACTATTCTTGTGCATCATGTAGCAGAAATTATATTGGGTGATTCAGTCCAAACTCAGATGGGGCATGAGGGACCTCATACCCTGTAAGTATTAAGTCACAGAAAGACCACAAATCCATCCAGCATATTCAGACATGCAACATGTAATTAACACATTAGAGGAGACTGAGAGCTACAACTGGAAAGGCAATTGCTTGACAGCCTGAAGATCAGGACTGTACTTAGCAATCAGAAGTGTTAGGCCTGTTTGGAATTTGTAAAGGAAAATGAGTTAAAGTAGAGGGCAACAACTGTGTTTTGTGCAGCACTTGGCTGTGCTGCCAGTGAAAGGAAAAACAGACTCAAGTTCATAAGCACTTAATGATCCCTTGCTTTGTTTTCCCTTCCCTCACCCTAACACCTTTCAAACTACCTTATTAACATAAACCACCCATTCATTACACAGAGGTTTAGTATTTACAGGAGTTTTAGGGAGGTGTAATAGTTACACAATGGCATCTGCAGCTGTTTTACATTTATTTATCCAGCAGTGCTTTCAAGTTTCTTGCCCAAAATCCAAACAGATGCCCTCTCAGGGAATGCAGTGTCTAAAGAATGCACACATGCAAGGCTGTCTGAAATTTTAATTGCACAAAGATCAGGAAGTTCAGACTGAAGTTTTGAAGAGCAGCTCTAACCCCTTCTCCCTGGGTGTATTGCATTGTTACAATAGGGTTTTTCGTTACATAATCATGAAGAATGGGCAGCTCAAATTAATGTTTGACATGTAGAACCATCCCACACACAGCAAAGGGTTTAAACTCCTTTTCTGTCACCTCAAAAGAACTTTATTACCTTTACTACTTCTTTACTACCTTTTGGAATCGTTAGGATTGCTGATAATGCTCTGAAAAACCCTACAGAACTAGTTACAAGGGAGCCTGCATGTCTAAAGTAAGGACATAAATTCAACAAGGTGCTAAGTACATTCATAGCTTGAAGAACAGTGGTGGACTCTTATTAATGCACTCAGTTTAGGTACATCTTTTAACAGTGCCCAGGTGAGTAACAGGACCTCACATATGAAGGCGGGGATTGATTCCAAGTTGTCCTAATTGTTTCAGTATTGCACAGAAGTCAATAAAGTAGGTTGTCATTAATCACTTTTAGAGCTGATAAAATAATGTACACAATTGTTTTAAGATGAGTTTGATGAGTTCATGAAGAGTGAAAAACTAGGGGATAACATTAAAAAAACAGATTTAAAGAGTTTGCAAATCTTACCCGTCACTGTGGTCCTCTTTTCCTCTACACTCATTTGGTTTATGCATCAGTGACTCATTCTATAACAGCAGTTTGGGTGTTGCTGCCATGTCCCAGCAATTCTGGATCAGTCACCAGGGCTGATGCTCTGTTAGAGATTTTAAAAGCTCTCAAAAAATGTGAATAATTTTATGGTGGACACCAAACAAAGCAAGCCTCTGCCTCTGCAGACAGCTTCAGTGTATCTGACTGATTCACCTGGTATGTGCAGAATGCACAGAATAATTACAGAAAGGCTTGGGTGTAAAAAAGGTGCTTTGTTTTTTCACATGTTTAATGTATGTGCTCATCTGGGAAAGCACTCTGCCTCAACTTAAAATATGCCAAAGAGGCCAGAACACTAAAAACAACAAAAACACAATGAAAACTATAGTCTTCATATCAATGTAAGCCATCAGCTTTGATAAAAGCAAATCCCTGATGTTGAGTAGAACTTAACACAGTTTTGTTCCATATTCAGATGTTGAACTTTTTCTTCCCCATATGAATGTAATAGTGCTTTGGTCAAGCATGAAGTGTGAACGCAATACAATAGATGTAAAGCCAGATTGGATCTAATTACAAAGTCCCCACTTCCTCTCCTAGCTGTGGAGTGTTCAGGTACCAGCTTTACCTTTCCTTTCTTATCACTCAGTGTTAAAATGTCTTGTCCTCAAAGACATTCCTGCACAAAATAGGACAAACTGAATCTGAGGCAATGTTAGTCTCCTAGGAAATGATATACTAATTTTACAGTACACTACATTTCAAGCACTAAACCAGGATTAATTTATAATAGCTGCTGATTAAAAAAGTGAAAAGGACCAGACGTTACATTGCACAAAACAAATGAACAAATGACTGATGCCAGCCAGATGCTGGAGCAAGTGTCTTCCTCTCCCATTAACATACACTGCCTCAGACTCTCCAGGAAGCCTTCCTTAATGGCACTGCTATGGCAGAACAAATGCTTGGTTTATTCAATCACTGACACCATACTCCCAGGACCTGTGGGGTGTTGTAAGATTTCTGAGATAGACAGGACATGATTTATATTTAGAGTGAAGGATTGAGCTACCCTCCTACTGGGCCTCAGATAAGCTGCCTTGGTGGGGCCTGGAAGCCTTTGATGCAGCAAGAAAATAGTGTGACGCAGTTAGAAATTACTTTAAGGTAACCACGGTGTTAATAGGCTTTCTGGGTGTGAATTAGTGTAGAACTGCAGCATGAAACTCTTGCCACCTTGAGACAGGGACAAACAATGTTTGCTGACCAATGATAGCATGTTCACAATCTGTAAACTATATTGAAGTGTATATAAACTGCCATCTTTTAGACAATAAAAGGAGAATGTAGCTTTAACCGTATTAGCTTGATCTGCGTTTGTCCAGTCCAGCTCCCTTCATATCATAAGAATTCCCTAGCTTCTTAGCTTCTGTGGGGCACATTCCTTACCTTCAGGATTCCTTGCCACATTTTCAGCAGTTAAGCACTGCATCATGAAGAATTTGTAGGCACAGCTAAGATTCCAGATTTATGGCTTGCATGCAACCACGTGCCTCTGCCCCCAGCAGTATGTGCTTAATCCTAGTCCAGCTGCTTCATTGCATCTCATTACCAAATCAATGCTGAGGCAAATTTAGTTTAAACATAATATGCAACAAATATATGTTGCATATTGCTTGTTGCATGGGTTGCAAAGGGAAGTCATCCTTTTGACTGGATTGTCATAGTCTCTCCTTTGCTGTAGACTTTGAGTCAAGAAGATTTTCTTGAATGAAGTTCTGGATAATAGAGTTAAGGATTATTGTGAAATCCTAGGCCACATAGAAAGGAAGACAAGTAATGATCATAGATTTTTCTCTGCAAAACCTGTGTTTATATAGATAGCAACTCATTGGTTGCACAGAATCCTGAAACACTACAAAGGTCCACACAAACCTACATATTCCCATAAAAATACTGTATATATCAGTGAGTCAACTATTGATGGAGCATTTGTGTGCAGGGTGATGGGGAAAACATTGATCAAACATCTTTCTTCTGACTAGATTGCTGTGATTAATTTTTACCTTTTTAATGATACTTTATTCCCTAGCTCACTTAGGCCAACAGGCCATTTGAGCAATCCAGAAATCCAAAATGTGACTAGAACTTGGTACAATATAAATTTGCTTTCTTTCCAGAAGAAGGAGAAAAAGAGAATTTCAGTGAGTTGGCAGAAGTGCCTCTTGGTTGAATTACTAAAGTATGATGTAATGCACCTTGGCTCTCTCTTCCAACTTGGAAGCAGTTCAGGCTGCTTCTCCTGCCTGCAAATATTCAGAGCAGGTACCATAAAGGCATACCTGAGCTCATACCCAGGCAGAGGTTATGAGGTCCGGGCAATGATACAGACTCCACTGCAGTGTTTCCTTGTTAATCGGGGTAAGTCAATCATGGTGATTGGAGCTGTGGAACAGCAATCAGGTCCACATTATAACTCAGATAAGGTGAAAGCCTGTCTACTCTTTCCTGGCTTTCCTTTCCCAAGCAATTTAAAATAGAAATTAAAATAAACACAAAAAGTAAACACTTTGTCTGAAAAGCCTGTCTAATCACCACTTTGTAAGGCAGGGGCCTGTGTCACCTTGGCCAGGAGCCTCCTTAACAGATTCCAGTGTCCTGTGGTTAAATCCAGAATAATTCAGTGAGAGTTTTTCCAGTGTTTACATTAGGACAAGAATTCGCACTGAGCAGTAAGTGCATTCCTTTAAAGTTTTGTTTAGCACTAGTTTAACAGCTTTCCATATGTTTCTTCCCCACTATGAAAGCTGCACAGGAGAAGTGTAAATCCATCTCAATGTTACTTTAAATCTAGCTTTAGGGTTCAGCCTTCCATAGATTGCACAGTGTGCCTTGCTGCAGAACAAGCTGCAGTTGGAGTTGTTAGTGCTTGTTTTGATAGAGGTGTTCACTACAACAAAAGGGAGTGAAAAACAACCAAAGAGATTCAGGACTAACCAAGTTTTGTTTATCACAGGTTAGAACTACTTACTTCCAGGTGAAAGACTCCCTATGTTAGTAGTAATTCCTCTTATCCCTACTTCCTTTTGATAAGATGCTCCTGTAAACTATTTTTTCACAGTGCTTCTGAAAACAGCTGGATGTTTCCAATGTTTCCACTTTTCCAATAGAGCATGGTTAAGGGACTTGGCTGCAGAAAACCTTCATCACCTTGGCCTTTGGCTAAATGAACAGTATTGAGAAGCTGACTCTGGCATTAGCCTCTTCAGACAGTAAAGATAATATGCTGTCAGGAACTAGAAGCTCTGAAGGAGCAAATAAAAGAGAAAAATGCCACCAAGGGTGGATAACAGACACACAATAAGTCCTGATGGGACCAAAGGACAGAATGGATGAACTGCAAATGAAACAATGGCCTTCTTTTATGCATGGCAATTTCTATGATGGGTGACTAGAAATCATAATTATTGCATTACCTGCTCATTTCCTAAGGCCTAAAAATGTGTTTATTATGTCAGAATGAGAAATAATGCATTGAACTTTATAGAAGCCATATATATGAGTCAATGGCACACACTTGCCTATAATACTGTATTCATCTCCAAAAGAGCCACAGAGGACTTACCAGAGTTAAGTAACAAATGTGACTAGGAGCAGAAAGTTTTTGTACAGGGGAGACTGAGGCTATTGAGGTCAGAATGAAGATGCTTAAAAAATCAGGCAATGATCCAAAACCATTACATTATTACAGAATATTGGATGACTGCCACAGAGGCTGTGTAAATCTGTAGCATCAGTTTTGAGCGCCATGGACTTACTCTTACTGGTGCCACATATGTGCAATGATTTTGAGGAATGTTAAAGAGGGGGGAAATTTGGCCCATATTAACATCAAACTGAAAAGGTGAGTAGTATGTAGTAAAGTCCAGTTCACACCTCAGAGAGAAGAAAAGAAGAACCCAGGCAGCACTGAGGCAGTCACTGTAGCCAGGAATTTGGTGGCATACAGAAAGGAAATGAAAATTTCATAGGGGAAAAAGATCCACACAGAGACAGAGGGAGTCACTGAGAGAAGTATATTGTGTTAAGTACAACGCAGTATATTGTGTATGAAGTATATTGTGTTAAGCACAACGAATTCCTCAGCAATGGAGGGAAAAAGGTGGAAGGACATAATTTCAAGCACCAGCCAGTATTTGGTCTTGACTAGTGATACTGTAGCAGCTTTCTTGAAGCAATTAATAGGGGTAATATATGGATACAAAGTATTAGAATATGTTTAATTAATTCCATGTGTCATTTCTTACCATTTTGGAAATAAAAAATTGCTTACAGAAGACAAAATGAAGTAGAACAAATGATGAGAGAAATGCACTTCCTAAGTGGACAGCCTATGATTTCACAGGTTATTTTGAAAGAATTAAAATAAGCTAAAATTAAAGACAATGTGATAATAGTTGAAGTCAAGTAAGTCCAATTCTTTGTTCAGTTACACCAGTTATTATTTTATTATTGTCACTGCAGGATCCATAAGGGAAAATAAAGCCTCTTTTGGAACAGCTCACTAACAGCAATGGAACAAGTTCAGCTGTAAATCAAAGGGGAATCCTCACTGTAAAATGAAGCAGTGTTCTACTGCCCAAACACAGCTGAAAGGGACTGTTTTATAGTACATTGCAACATAACCAGAGAGCTTCTGTCACCCTATCTATAGCAAGAGCCTTGCATATTGTGGTCCAAATTCTCTCATTTGTTGCATGTGCACAATGATTTTTTAGGGCTTTAATTTGGGAGATTTGGCCCAAAATAAGATAAACAGATAACTTGATAATTTTGCCTCCTTCTGCACAAATAAATTTGCTCACTGCAAAGCAGCTGCCCTTCAAATGCCTCCACAGTTTAGGAGACATTCAGTAATCTAATTCCTTGCCAGTGAAGTCAGGCTGTAACCATGGCAGCTGGGAGTGTAAACCTTCGATGTATGAAAACGTGCAGTGTGATAAAGCAGATTGTTGTACAGGCCCATATGTGCTGTGCCTGTGTGTACATTAAGCATGAAAGCTCGTGGCTTTAGGGTGGGAGCAAGGCAGAAGAGAACAGCCCAGCAAAGCCTTCACCAGAGCAGCTCTGGGTAAACTGCCAGCTGGATCCCGGCACTGCAGGAGCCCTAAGGACGCTGCTGTGAATAGGCTGAGGGTCACAGGGCACAGAGGCAGATGGGATGGGAAGGTTTAATCCAGCAAAGGAACTTAGCCCAGTGCAGACAGTCTCTGGCATAATCCAGCAGTGATGTCCCTCAAGGGGACAAGCACTAATTCCAGCCTGACTTTGGTCTAATCACTGCATTTATTGCACAAAGAATAGCATAGAAGATGGCTGTTTTGCTCCAGTGAATGCAAGGTCTGGGGCCCAGGAACTGGCAGCACACCTATCTACAGAGAACGGGACAGTCTCCCTTTAATAATTTTTATTCTGGCATTAGGTCAAGCTTTTCTTCATCCTTTTCTAGGGAAACTGGAGCCTTCATTCCTTCCTTTCATTAAAAAAATGAATGTGTGATTGATGATCCTGGAGCCTGATATCTTCCACGTGTTAAAAAATTAGCTATACAGTGGCTACTGCCAACAGCACATGCTGATGTGTTGCAACCCTAATCTCCCGGGTCCTCTTTGAGGGCAAGAAGCCCATTTCCATGGCCTAGTCAGCCACTGGCCTCTTTAATTCTGTGAAGGTACAAGCACAGCAGTGATTTTGTAAAGATGGGTCTTCACTTACCAGGAATCAAGCTGTGACCCACCCGTTCATCCCAGTGAAGATGCCTGGTGAGTTGGGTGCAGTGACAAAGTGATTTGCACCATGGTAGGTGCAACAAAGCACAGGCAAAATTGAGGTCAAAATCCACAGAGAGATTAAAACCTTTTTTCTTTTCATCCAGGCACACCGGTATGCTCTGAGAATGAGTGGTTCCTCCAGAGTGCTTTTGGGAGAGGGTACTGAACAGAATTTGAACAGAAAACCATTTTGAGCTGCTATTTTTTTCATCTCAGACCACACAGGAAACTATTATGATGATTTTGCTGAAGCTGAGCCAGGATGAACAAACATTTACTTTTTTGGTTCAGAAAAACAGAACAGGACTTGACAACTTCACCAGGGACCTTTCTTCATGGGAACAGCTTGTTTCTAGCAGGCCCTGAACCTCACAGCTTTAGGCATTCACCAGCTTTCCCATCTGTTTTGCCCAAATGTGCACTGTGATGCTGCTTTGCTCTGCAGACCTTTGTAGCAGTCTGTTCACCACAGCAACTTTTTCACCTGTCTAAATTGATGCTCCTTACTGGAGAAACCTGCCAAATTTTTTATTCCTCTGTCTGAAATGTCCTGTAAGACTGCTGTGATCTTCTGTGTTTGCTCCTTCCAGTTGAAGAACCTGGATACAGCCTTAGATTCCAGATATGTATGTTCCTGCACTGTGCAGGCATAGGTTAATCAGGGAATGAAGCCCCTAGTCCATTGACACTGGTGAGCCAGATTTTCCTTGCGCTGCCAAAATACCCTAACTACCCCCTGTTGTGCTACCTGTAGCTCAGATTTTTTCTGCTCAAAAAGGTGGATGTAGAAAGGTATAGAGAAACAGTCATGCAGTAGTGCCAGAAATGTAAGTAGTACTGCAGCCCTAGTAGAGAAGCAGATGGACAAATTCTTCTCTGTCTTGAGGCTTGGCATGTAAAACCATCCTCATTGTAATGACAGCCCCCAGCCTTTGTTGATACAATGATAACAGCAGTGCCAGACAATATCTCTGTGAACATCACACTATTTTGCCACACACATACTGTGTCATTTTTTATCCTGAGGTCCAGAGCTGCCCCAGTGTGGCCACATGACTTCCTGGGCTTGCCTTCATCCAGCCAGACAGAATTTCTGATGATGAAGAGGACTAGTGGACCACAGTGAGCCCCAGGATGGAATTCATCCAGCTGCCCAAACCAGAATTATCCTTCTATTCCCTGTTTGTTTAGACCTGTGAATTTTCTATGGCAGGAGATACCACAGTAACCAGTGAGCCATCACTGGGAAGTCACCATAAACCATGGAGTTTTACATTGGGATGAGCAATACCTCCTAACAGTCATAAGAGTTGAAAGTTCTGGAAATGAAGCAACTTATAAATAGCTTGAAGCAACTCTGAATGGCTTATTCTCAGATGTATCTCCCAATTAATTACTCCTGGGGTATTTCCTTCCCATTCCCCTGCACTCACAGGTTTTCTTTCAAGTAATCCAAATCCCTTCAAGTCAACTTTATTTTATAATGAGAATAAAACAGGAGCACGAACCTGAATACTGTGTGCAACTGAAAAGACCAAAGACTATGAAATTTGTTTTCAGAATTATTTGATATATAATGAACTTCAAATTCAGCTTGCAACAACTATGCCCTTTACCAGCAAGAGCTGAGAAAGAACAATGACAAAATGAGTCGAAGATGTGGCTCTCCTGGAGAGAGATCTTCTGGCATAGCAGAGCAACATAATCAAGTGTGCTATATATAGGATTGGTCCTTGGGTGAATACATAGATGTTAAAGATGACCTCAAACAGAACCCCTGTTCAGATACATTAAAAAATACACAGGATAGCTGTTGTGGTTTGAAGCCTGGGCTGGATGCCAGAAGCTTTCAGTTTATCTTTTTCCCAGTTCAGTGTGTCTGGATGGCCCCCAGCCTTTGTTGACACACAGGCAGTGATAGTGAGGAAGTTCTGATCTGCTGGGAAATCATGGCTCTTTTTGTCTGCCAGTCATGCCAGAGGCTCTGGGGACAGACCCTTATCTCAGGCTGTGTGCTCCTCACAGCAGAGGCTGTGTCTTGCTCTGGGCACGTGCCTCCCCTCAGTGGGACCTGTCTCCCAAAGTGGGCAGCCATGAAACTTTTCCACACTCCCTCGTGTGGCGTTCTCCGGTGCCACAATAAGTATTAATGAACTCCCCAAGCATTAAACTTTGAAACTGAAAAGGAGAGGTTTTTTTAATACTTTATCTACGGACTCTTTCTATGTTTATGGCCTAATATATCCTATATTCTGATGCACAATTTTACTGTAAAAGTATTAGATAGTTACATCTACATTAGATCAGGGAGGAATGGAGAGATTTATGCAATATGTATTCCAACACTGGCATAAAATGTTTGGGGTTGGAGAGGAAAGTATGGATTCTGTGTTTTTAGAAGCAATGAAGTTGTTAATGGAGAGGAATTTAAAATATGACATTTGGCAACATAGTGGTACCACGGAATCAAAATGCTTGTGAATTCTGATATACACTTTGTAAATTTATGGCTTATTCTGGACAACAATCCTTAAATAATATGATGTGATGATAAATTATTAATATTGGGCAACCCCTTACCCCCTTGAGATTAGTTGGCTAAAGCATGATGATAATAATGCCAAGGTTGTGATTTCAATCACAATTGAACAATTCATTTGAAAAATTGATATGAAACAATTCATATGAACAATTCATTTAAGAGCTGGACTTGATAATCATTGTGGGTTCCTTCCAACTCAGAATATTCTGTGATCCTAATGGAAATTCTCATCTTTTAAAGAAAATTTTCCCACAGTCTTCCTCTAGGCTTCATTAAGGAAAAGTTAAGATGGCTCTAAGAATCTTATTTCTTAATAAAAATTATGCAAGAGTAGCAGACTTCAAGATGACACATTTGCTATCATATAATATACTTCAGCTTCAGGAATAACTGACTTTGAGAGAAGACATGCTTGAACTGGTTTATACATTTTTGCTCTCCAGATCCTGGATGTCAGATAATTTGCTGTGTTTCCTTGAGAGCCGAAAGAAATTACATCAAATTTATCTCTTTAAAGATCCCTTCAAATGTTTTTTCTGACAAATTGAATGAAATTGATTTGTCATTCTTCTTTCTGCTTGAATAGCTGAATTTGAACAAAATTTGTTCTGTCAGTTCTGAGACAGAAGCACACACCTATCAAGACAAGGACTAGGTAAATTATATACTCTTCCTTTTCTAGGGGCAGGAGAAGATGTTAGCATTTTTACAAAATAGTTTCATTAACTTTGCCAAAAAATTGTAAGAAAAATAGTTACTTGGTGCAATGACTTTCTATGATTCTTTCCTTTCCCCTGCTTTCTCCCAGTTTGGTAAAGCTAATTTCCACTTTATGAAAGGTCTGCTTGTGCAAACCCCTGCATAAGAGATAGCATGGCTGGTGAAACAAATAAAGCCTGCTTGCCTTCTGTCTCTCCTTCATAAAGGCTTTACTTGGGACCTTTTTTTCTCTCATGTTGCACAAAACTTGTAGGAAAATAATTATCTTTGAGATTTCCATCAGGTTCAAAAGTTTACTCGGTGAAGATGGAAGCTATGGTTAGGAAAGACAGTCAACTAACTCAGCTGAAAAAAAAAAAAAAGTCAACCTCCTTTTACTTCAAATGAAGAAAACATTATACTCGAGAATTTTTGCCAGAAAAAAATTAGAGTGAATGAGGGTAGGTTAGAAGCAACTTAGCCATTGTTTAAGCAGTGGGAACAAGATAGTGATGGCCTCCATGTTCATCCTGGTTTATTTATGTAATTTCTGATATAGACACATATACTGCTGATATTAAGCCCAAAATCCTCACAGTTCCTCACAGCCTTGTCTCATTCAGCTGAAGACTTTATGAAGAGATTAGCAATTTAGCTCTGAATGTTTTACCCAAAGCAGAAATTCATTGTGAAGATGCCATTCTTAGATCTGTAATTTCTTCATGATTTCATAACAAATGATTTCTCTATTTATTTCAGTGCAAGTAAAGGCAATAAAACCTAAGGATGTGGTGATATCTTCTTGCATGACTCAAACTAGCTACACTTCTTTATTCCAATCAAAATATTTCAAGCCACTGGAATGCATTGTAGTCTGATTCCTTTGTGCATTTGGGATCAAAAATAGCCAAGATGCTTCATTTTTTTAAATAGTCTTCTATATTGTGGAGCTGTTTTTTTCATCCTAATAAAAAAGTTAATTAAAGTCTGCTGCATACAGTTGGATTCATTTCATAATGCAGCACATGATGCATAGTTCTATTACAAAAAATCCTCCCTTCCTTTTGTTCCTTTTCTTTTTTTTTCTTTTTTTTTTCTTGGTTTTCTTTAGCAAGGGAAATTTCATCATGTGAAATGTGCACCAGGATAAATTCTGCACTCAGTCCTTCCCACTGTTCCCCGTCCAACCACATTCATTTAAAAGATGTGTCCCCATTCCACAAGGATGTTCCTTTCCAGCAAAACAAACCTTCTCCTTTGGCACAAGCACAGTAGAAAACTGGTTGATGAAGCCTAGAGCTGTGCTCTGATTTCATACCATTTGTTGCTTTGGGATATGCTCCCAAGAAACTCACTTGGCAGAGGAGGAGACATTTTGTCTGCTACCTCCCAGGCTGATTCTGTCACTCTTACCTGACTCAAAGAAGGACTCCCACATTTGGGAGGTGCAACCCAAAGTCTATTCAACTCATGGCTGCTGTCAAAAAATGTCACAAAACATGGCTGATATAATTTCCAACCTGCATGCTGTACCTAAGAGTAGATAGAAACAGAGCAGCAAGTTTCACTGAGTACACCAGCCCAATTCTCTACTAATATGTGCAAAAGACCTTTTTTCGGTGGAAAATTCATCACCCAACAGAGCAGAAATTTAGGGTCTTCAGGGACAGAGGACAGAGCAATGTGTAGGCAGAAGAAATAAAATTTCTGTCTCACTGACATCTGTCAGCATTAGTGTCATAACTGAAGCCCCATGATCAGTTTGCTGAATGGTTACAGTGTAACCTTTGTCTTTTTCAACCTCAGATCTCTAAGTTTGTAAGTCATAAACTTAGGAGAAAGAACTCTTTCTAAGAGCTCAAGATATTTTACAGAGGAGGAAACTGATGCATGCTGAGATGTTGCAAATGTAGTGATCAATTTAGGCAGCTATGGAGTGGGACAGTTGTGAGAAGAAAAATCTGGTGGATTTCTGGAAGAGCAGTGTTATGTTCTGATTGTTTTGAAACTAGAAGAAGGAAAATAAAAGAAAGTTCCTTTTTTTTTTTTCCCTCAGTAAACCCCTCATAGGTCAATCAGTGCTTTCAGTAACACACACACAAAATCATCTGGTTCTTCATCATACTTGTACAGTATGTACAGTGCAGTACATACTCTTCCAGTTACTGTCAGTTCCTAGCTCTTCAAAGAATTTAGTACTCTCTTTTTCACCCCTTCCAAAACAGAACAAAAAGGACTGTAGAAACCAAAATTATTCAACTACATAGTACAGTTTCCTCAATAAAAAGCAGCTGGTACTGCGCAAAACAACAGCACAGCCATGGACTAGCTTGCTGTTTGCAGTCCTGTGCTCTCAACTGTAAGAACCATATTGCTTTGTTTAAGCAGAATGCAACTCAGCATGAGCCACGAGATGAGAAAAATAGATAATGAAGACACGGCACCCTGCAACCTTTTGCTGAGCTTTAATTCCACTGTGAACAGTTGCAGAGACTTAATTAGAAAATGAATCTGCTAGAGACACAGCTGACACAAAGCATTCCAAAGTGCCTTGGACAAAGGTCAGTCAAAAACTCAATCTTGCACAAACACCATAAATGCAAATTTAATCATTTTTATAGTCAGGTTTTCTGCAAGAACACACATGCTTTTAGTCATCTATTTGTTCACATCCTCAAATGTGGTAGATACATCATTTGGCTAGGAGACCCTAAACTAAACTAAACAACAGCTTGGGGGACTGAATCAATCCTGTTTCCTTGTTTTTCTTATATTTGCCCTTTTCACAGAGATATTTCCACATTTCTTCTTTAAGATAACTGCTTATTTATTAGAGAAAAAAAATAATGTTCCAGATAGCTGAAAGATTAGCAGAGACAGAGATGAAGCTTGGTGGGCTAGAAAAGGTTATCTCAATCCTGAATAAAATGTAATTTTTAATGGAGGCTAAGCCAACTTATCTTGAATAAGGAGATGAAAAATATGGGACCACTTGAGTAAACAGTGATGTCATCAAATGGCCACATGATATGTGCAAAGTGTCATTCTGAGGCCACAGCTGGTCATGAGCTCAATAAATCCAAATGAAACCTGAAGGTCACTTATCCTTGTTTCTGTAGCAAGAGAACTAATGCAAGGAGAGAATATCACACGAGCATTTTACATGTGAAGCCATTCAGCCACTAATTATGGATGAGGCTCTTGCTTCCACAAACAGCTAGCTACAGTGCCCTGCTGGGACTGGGAAAGGAGAGAGCTTGTTCTGCAGAATGGCTGCAGCTTGGCATTGCAGTGTCAACAGTTGGGGTTTCTCTGAGTAGAAAGACAGCCTTCTGATCCTGACAGATATGCCAGTTCTCTTAGAAACTACAAGAAATCACCTCTGCTGCTGGGACCAGACTCTGAGCCCGGGGGCTGCATTCCACCTTCTGTGGGTAGCCTGGCCTCAGGTGCCTATTCATCTAAACCACCACAGTTTGGGATCCAGAGAAAAGGTTTCAGTTTATTCTTATCTCTGGTATGAGAGGTAGGCTTAGTTTGATGTCAGAAAACCTTACCAATTTTGGTTTGTGCTGTTTCAGGCATGGGATAGTTCATACCAGTGTTCCTTTATGACTAAAGTTCAGTGGTTGGATAGGTAAGATGGTAACATTCAAATTTTAGTTAATTTCTGTTTATAAAACACAGATGAAACTGGTAAGGGCCCTTTACCTTAAATGATGCTAATTTTTGCAACTGAAGTGGTAGAGCTTATCAAAAAGTACTTGAGGATCTGGCATTTCTGATGTTCTGAAATGGAAGCTATACAGTCTCTCTTTTTTACATTAAACTTACCAAGAATTTCAAGCAGCAGAGAGTATGATAGGGTTTTTTCTTTGCTTATATGAAAAATGCTCAAGTGATTTATTCTTTGCAATTTGCTGTAACGTACAAAATCCAGCTGCAGTTTGCCTCTGTGCAAGCTTACTCAGAAGAAACACACAAAGATTCAATTATCCATTAAAAGCAGAAGAGTTTATAACAGCAAAGTTTATAATAGAAAATGTTATAAAGCCCTTAATAGCAAAATGGAGAGGGGCAAAATCCTTCTGAGGCAGAAGTTCAGTGTAGTGAGCAGAATTAAGCCACAAAACTCTATCCTCTGTAGAAAAGTTGCCTTTTCAGTGAGATGCTTCCCAGCATACCCAGTGGAAAAGTTGTTTTTGATGGGTTTTAACCAGTGGAGAAGTCATGTGGCAGGCCCTCAGGACTTTGGTCAGCCACAATCTTGAATGTGTAGCCCACACTTTCCTATGGTTAAATGATATAAATACCAAGCTTTAAAAAAAGAGAAAAGTAGAGACAAGCTCTAGGAGCAGGGCTTAAATTTTCTATAAATATTCACCTAAATATAGTGCAGCTATTTCTAAAACACAGAACACAGATTTCAACAAATAGACCTAACAACTAGGAAATCATTGGACCAAATGCTGTAAAAAAAGTGCCTTGGCAAAATTTTCATTTTGTCATTCCCTCCAGCTTGTAAAAGTATCTCTAGCTTCTCAAAGATAATTTTTCTACTTCCTGACAAGTTCTTTCACTGTTGACACAGGCCACCACAGAAATGCCTATAAATATTCACATGTTAAACATGGACAGGTTTACATCCATAGGTCTTAACATTCTCAGCAAAAGGCAGGAAAAATCAGATGTTCATCATCCAGATGAGGAAGATTCTTATCACACAGCAGACTTTTATATCAAGACAATAGATTTTACTGCAGCTAGCTCAAACCTTCTCTGCTGAGTATAATCCCTCATGAGAGCAGGCCAGTTTGTGTAGCAAAGCTCTGTTTATCACAGGCAAGGGCACTGCAGTCTGGCCAAGTGCAACTAGTCTAAGCTGACACAGGTTTGTAGCAAAAATAAGCAGATGGATTCTTGAAATTGGCAGCAAAAATTCCCTAAGCCTAAGAAAAATTTTAAACTGATAATTTGATGGACATACAAATAGCTGTTGAATAAAGACAGCAGTTAAATAAAAAGAGCAGATTACACTGTGATGTCCAGGGTGAACTATCACATCTCTCCCACTGTAACAGAGAATTGAGAAGACTACAGTGATTATGAAAGGCAGTAGCTTAAAAACTACTGAAATGGTGTTTTTTTCCTCACATCTTTACTGCTTTTGTCTCTCTGCAGAATCAGGTTTGGTGAATCTTTGGACCTAATTAGATTTCTGTTGAAGGAGTTAGGAACATAGATAAAGATATTTCTTAGTGCAACCGTTTTACTTGCATAGGTCCTGTTTAACTGGGGAGAGGAATAGTGAAAATTACCTCTATGTTTCTTCCAACAGAAATATCTTCCTAATGCCTCACTTATTCACCATGAGTACATAACTCTGCTTTGGTTTCCATCCTTGTTTAACATATCCATTTATCACACCATTCCCTCAGCTGTGGCAGCACCAGGAAACTGAACTTTCTCCTTCAACTTGGAAACTGAATAGAATAAATTCCTAAAGTCCATGGTTGACCTGGCTAAGATACAGCTAAGCTGGTACCAGGCATGGGTCATGACACAGAGTTATTCAGTCAACATACTGTGACAAGAAGCAGGAAATCTCTATATATCCCATTGGCTCTAGTTCACGGGCTTTTTTCATCTTTCTCTCATATAAGTATCAGTAAGAATTACCACTTTATCCTCACAAACTTCATATCCTTATCCACCCTCCAGGAAAACAGTGTCATCCAAAGCCATCCAAAGAGTAAAAAGAACTACAAGAAACACTAACTTCTACAGAATGCAATGCATTGGATTGCCTAACTTTACTTAAACTTACTCATGTTATTTATCACCAGCTGGAGCCAATACATTTTTGTAGAGCATTTTGGAAGGAGCTGTCATTCATAATATCTGTCACTATAAGATACAGGAAGATTGCAGATTATAAATTTTGGTAACGGAATGATGCTGATCTATCCTATTTTATCCCAGCAGGGGATAGTCTAGTTCCCAGATGGTCTGGTTCTTGCTTCCCAGTCTTCATTTCCAGATTTTCACAGGAGGAGCCTTCTTTGGATGAAGTGCAGTGTCCCCAGTGTTCGATAGCCTACAGCTTGCTATGGTTAGAAGCCAGAACACAGGGTGACCACAGTGACCACGCTGTGAACTAAGGTGTGAACTGCACAGGGTAGGGCTGTGCTAACACAGAGTGGAGGAGTCAGATCAGCTCAGGCTATAAAGCAAGCACGTGGCAAATGAGCCTGCTAGAACTGAAATATATCAGTCTGCTATACAGCCATGGGTAGGACTCAAGGCAGACTAAATTAATGCTGAAATGAAAGTGCCACCCTTTCCTTCATCTGCAAAATGGATAGATTAACAGATTGGTGCTTTGCACTGGGGTTACCAGAATTAATGCATTAGTGCTCAGCTGCTGCAGAAATTTTGTCTTTCCTGTAGCTAAAAAACAGCAGCCAGTGAGGTGCCCCTGCAGACTGACTATCAGCCAGTGCCAGATGCTGGAGAGGACAAGACTGGGGATAAAGAAGTGAGGTTTTTATTGCATTGTAATTCCTTTAAATCAATCATTTTCTTAGTCATGTCAGGCAAGTTTAGCCAGTGATATATTTGGAGTTGAAAGGCTGTGGGTTTTGTCTCCATTGTCTCTGTTTTGGCACACGGGGATAATGAGTTTCACTAACCAACAGTACATGTATTCATTAGCATTGGCTGCTGTTAACCATGGAAGTCAACCTGATTTCCTTATGCTCTTCTTTTTTGGAAACTTTCAGACAGGGATGAGGAAAATTAGCTGGCTCTTAGTAAGCATTTTAAACAATTGTTCCCTCTCTGCTCCTGCCCCAAATAAACAGCAGAAAATTACATTTTGTCTAAGTCTCAAACAGCCTTGATTTTTCTCAGATGTTATGAAGGAACTTCATCACAACAGAAGTAGAATTAGTTTACATTTTTTCCTTTTTAATAAGGCATTGAAAATATTAACACTGCCTGAGTGGCATTTAATATCACTATCTCATCATTTGAGCCAAGTGCAATGCTGACTTCAAAAGCAAACTAGTCTAAAAAGTGCCTCTTTGAAAGTGCTCCTGATGTACTTTATGTTCACTCTTGTTTATCTCTAACAGAAAAGATAAAGGTTGAAGAAGTTTACTCTTAATCTTTTTCTTCCAGCATTGTAGAATTAAAATCCTACAAGAAATAAACTAGAAATCCTACAAGAAATAGGAAATCCTATTGGAAATCCTACAAGAAATAAACTAGAAGAGATCAGTTGACAGCCTGATAAAGGTGGCAAACAAATGCTAACTCATCATCCTCTAGCAGGAGTGGCTGAAAAACAACTCAGTAGCTCAATTTTCTCCTCATCATGTCAAAATCTGCAAACCCACAAAATTTCATATCTGTCAGTATGACCTTCTACAGTTAAGTGATGTTAAAAAGAATACATTTCAAGCAGTTTTAGAGACACTGCCTTTCACCTTTACTCATCACCTTTTTTGTTCACTTGTTAGTTTAGTTTCTTTAATTTTTTTTCTTTTGGGTTTTTTTTTGACATTGGAAGTCAGGACGAGCTGTCTTTGTTCTGTGTACAGTTTGTGACTGTATTTAAAGTACCTTCATACCCATCTTCGGGTTCTATTTGACTCCACCCTTTCAAGGAGAAAAAGAGAATACACAAGTTTTCAGATGAAAGGATTTCCCACTTACCATGAAACAAAGGAACAATGAAAAGATACAAGGTTTTTTTTCTTTTTCACACCACTCACACCCCTCCCCAGCAGAAAGGACATCAGCCACACACAGCATAGTATATAAGAGGATTCAGGGAATGGCTTTTATTTCATTAGTTGAGAAGATGAGGTCTATTTGCAAGTATTTTGAAGATGAGTTGATCACTGCCAGAGATCACCTTTGCCTCCTTTTACTGGGTAAAATAGCAAAGGAAAATGAGTGAAAATATTTTGTGGGTTTGCTTCCTGAAATAACAGTTACCTGAGAGAGCACTGTTCAATATTTTTAAGCTAGGACCACCTAATTAAGCAATTAAAAGTTGCAGCTCTTGCCCTCAATATAGGGTCAGGTGCTGAAAGACTTCTTTGTAATTGGCAAACTGCTGTGGATAGACAGAAACCAAACTACATGCATGATCACAAGCCCTCAGAAAACAGTTCCATGTAAAGGACTTTTAAAAAGGAAAAAAACAAAACAGTGAGCCATTCAGTTTTCAAATGAGACAGGAACAAATTCTCTTACTTTTGAACACTTTTTTCCCTGCCAAAAGCAACAAGATGAAAATGAAAAGGGTCTAAACCAGCTATTTCAGATATGCATAGTGCAGACCAGCATCCTAGGTGAGATCAAAAGCATGACTCCACAGGATACTTTCTTTGCAAGGTGACTGGAAAACAGAATGAGAAAACCCAAGACCACTTTACACAACTTGACAAAAACAACTGTGATCTTTTAAAATGACAGTTTGCAAGAGAGAAAAGAAGGCAACAACAACCCAAGCTCCCTAATGAATGAGTTCAATTGTCCATGCCTTAGTGTACTGCTTAAACAGAAGATCTTGGAGGTAGATGATAGGGAATATTCAACAAATAAAAGTGCTGGTCTGCAATAACTCAGCACTCTGATGGAAAGAATGGAGAAGCAAAATAAATAGCTGTATTGAAAGGACTCACCTATGAGTAAAATTAAGCAGAAATTAAGATTGTACAGAAAGTGATTTTCTTGTCCCATTCATCAGTGCCATGGGTGAAGGGGCAGATGCCTCCCCTACAGGTTCGCTGATGACCCAGAGCTGGGAGGAGTGGCCAGAGGGCTCTGCAGCCCTTCAGAAGGGCCTGGAGAGCAGAGAGAGATCTCCTGAAACTCAACAAAGGCAAATGCAGGCTCCTGCACATTAAAAGAGGGTGTCAAGAGGATGGACCCAGGCTCTGGTTGGTGTTGCCAAGCAAAGGAAAAGAGACAATTGAAAGAAACTGATGCACAGGAGATTCCACCTGAATATGAGGTAGAACTTCTCTACTGTGCAGGTGACTGAGCACTGGAACAGGTTGCCCAGAGATGTTGTGGAGTCTCCCTCACTGGAGATTTGGGACCTGTATGGGTGCAATCCTGTGCCATGTGCTCTGGGATGACCCTGCTTGAGCAGGGAGGCTGGACCAGATGACCCATTGTCGAGCCTTCAAAGCTTACCCAGTCTGTGATTCTGAGATAAACAACTTCAAAGTATTTCCAATTTTAATAAACTGTCAAAGGACTGAACATTAATAATGCACAATGATTATTATTAAAACTTTTTCTCTCTGAATCACCAAAAAAATTCATTTTAATACCCTCTAAGTACTTCAATGAGATTTGAAAGTCCAGGTTAAAAATGGTAACTTGCCTGCCTTTTCAAAAACAAGTAACTTTGCATTTGAAAATCATCTATTTTAGCCTTGAAAACTGCATTTTCAATGCAATGAATTCCTGTGATGTGAGTCGGGAACACTTTAAAATGACTCTCTTCAAGTTCCTATAAGAACTTAATGGTTTTCCAGCAAAAAAAAACATTAAAACCAGGGCTGCTCTGAAAAAAAATGCAGTTCCTTCCCACCACCATCATAATAATCCATACCACCCTTTTTAAATAAGACCATCCCAGAAAAAAAAAAAAAAGTGTATTTCCCATTCTATTTAAGCAAGATCTGAGTGAAATAAAAGGTTCTAGTATAGCCCTGTCTACCTCTGATTTGTTTATCTAAGCATGTCATGTGCTTTTCAGGGCCTCAGCTAAGCCTTGTATGGTATCACAGAGCCATAGAATGTGCTGAGTTGGAAGGGACCCACAAGGATCATCAAAGTCCAACTTCTGGCCCTGCACAGCACCATCCCCAAATCACACCCTGTGCCTGAGAGTGTTGTCCAAACACTTCCTGAGCTCTGTCAAGCTTGGTGCTGTGACCACTTCCCTGGGGAGCCTGTTCCAGTGTCCAACCACTCTCTGGATGAAGAATATTTTCCTGATATCCAGCCTGAACATCCCCTGACACTACTTCAGGCCATTCCCTCAGGTCCTCTCACTGGCCACCACAGAGAAGAGTTCAGTGCCTGCCCCTTCTTTCACCCTCACAAGAAAGCTGTAACTGCAGTGAGGTCTCCCCTCAGCCTTCTCTTCTCCAGGCTGAACAGACCGAATGACCTCAGTCTTCTCAAGGCTCTGCACCATCTTCATAGCCCTTCTTTGCACACCCTCAAATAGATTTGTATTTTTCTTACATGGTAACACCCAAAACTGCCCCCAGCACTGGAGGGGAGGCCGCCCCAGCTCAGAGCAGAGCGGGACAATCCCCTCCCATGCCCGGCTGTGATGCTGGGCCTGATGCCCCAGGACAGGGCTGGCCCTCCTGGCTCCAGGGCACTGCCGGCTCAGCTTCAGCTTTCCATCGACCAGGACCCCCAGGTCCCTTCCATGGTACTGCTCTGGCCTTCTTTCTGTGCAGCTCACTGAACAGAGATCTTTCTGCAGGGTCTTTTGTGCTGGGCCTTGAAAACCTTTCCAATCTGCCCAAATGCTAGTAATTCCATGGTATTTTTCAGTGTTACCAGGGTTGTCCTTACACAAAATCTCACTTCATTTTCCCCTTTTAGGCAGAAAGCCCAGAGCTAATTGAATACATTCTCTCTCTTCTTCAGTGACTAAATGCAATGCTGATGTGTGCATATAATGTGGGAATCACGTTAATCATAGGCACACAGATTTCAAAGCCAAGAGTGCTGGTTGTGATGACCTAGTCTGATCCATAGTGTAACACCAGGCATAGAATTTCTGCCAGTGATTCCTGCCTCAAGCTCATGATTTTGCACCTCAGTTCCCATCTGTATAAACTGAGCTGCAGCTTCCAGACACAGAGTTTATTATGCTTCTCCCTGCTGCATAGAAGAGTTCTTTGTTCACGGAAACCTTCTACCACACTAAAGTCTTGTGGGTTCTGACCAAGCCACCTCTTCACCTTCTCTTTGCTAAAATGAATAGATTAAGCCTCTTATATCTCTACCCGCAAGGTAAGGTTTCCAGGCTTTGAATCATTCTGGAAAAACATAGACCTATACTGTTGGTAATCTCACAAAAATCTTGAACATATGAAGCTCCTGCAGTGCAGGCTTTTTGGAGATCACATAGCTAATCAAACAGAAATTAGTCATTTCAGCCTTCCCGTTGGGTCCACAGCCTTTGCCTTGTCCCCGAGCATATGTTATGTTTTCAGCTCTGTCAACACCTGATATTTCTCAGTTTATCCAACAGAATATCTGTTGTTATATGTTTTAAGTTCCCCCCATGTTATGGTTGCTCCCACTCCCCTTATTTAGGTCCATTGGTCCGTCCCTCCATCTCCTCCTCCCCTTCCCACCTGACAGTCGCCCTTCACTCCTCCCCTGTTATGTAACCCCATATCTGTAACCCCACCCCAGGGCCTGTCTGTCGCTCTGAGGCCTCACCCTTCCATCTAGAAGATTCCACTTAGGGCCTCGAGTGATAGGCTGGTCCCTGGGGGCCCCAGTGGATGTTTCCCCTGACTGGCACCCCTGTTAATGCTCCCCCATCGTACCCTATTGGCCCACAGTTGTTCCCCGTCCCAGTTACCGCCCCCCTATAAACAGGCGAACACACAGTGCTCCTCGCCTTTTGGGGCAAACCTCCCTTCGAGTTCCCCCAGTGTCACCGTGGATTACAATAAACTTGGACTGTGGTTTACCCCAAGAGGACAGCTCCCTGCATCTGTTTTTGTCGCACCGCGCTTCCCCCCGGTCTGGCAGGGTTTCGACCCACGAGCCACCACTCCAGCCGACACCGGCTACGGAGAGTGGCCTCAGCTGCCTGCCGTGCCCAAGCGTCTGGGCTAGCCATCCACAAAGGGGGCACTGTGACAAATATCCCTTTGCACAAAGTAAGTTCTAAATGAATCTTAACAGCTGCACACATGCAGGGCTGTGGGTCATATTCAGAGCAAGAGCTCAGAAATTCTGTATTCACTCATAATAAACACAGAAAGCAGTAATCGGAAAGATTTAAGCAATTAGATAGAGTATCACACAAAGTCTTGGCTGTTCTGGTTGACTTAGACTTTTATTTTGGTCTGTTACTGCTGACTTGCTCCTTTAAAAACCAAACTTGGCTGAAAGCGCTGCTCCCAGTAATTTCTGTCACCCTGCTTGACCTGCCATACTTGTACCCCTGTCAAATGACAGCTTGCCAAATGTGCTGTTCCTATAATTACTAGCAAAAATGCATGTAATCTTTATCAAACTAGCCCTAATTTTCATGGTAAGGATCACAAGTTTTGCAGCAATGTGACAGAGGATCTCAGGAAGTTCACAAATCCAAAAATTACTAACATTTTGAAGGGATTCATCAGGAAATTAATAAATAATGCAGAATTCCCTTTGCCCTGTATCTCGGTATCTATCTTGGACAGATATATACAGATATATGGGAATACATAACTCTGGATTCCAAAACCACTGCACATAATTGTATTGTAGAAATCGCTGATTTTAAGACAGCAAGTGAGATTTAGAAGTTTAACAGAGGTGCTAAAGTACTATATAAGTCCTTTTAGATGCTTAGGATATTCAGCAGTCTGTAAGAGGTGCCTAATATCACAGGGAAGCCAACAACAGAACTGTTACATAAATTGCTCTACTCAAGCTAATGAAAATAGAAAGCTCACTTTACAGAACAAATTTCAAGTGTTTGCTTTCCAATTTTTTTCAGGTTTTTGTTTACCAATGTCAGTCATGGTTTCCATATTTTTAATAAATAAAAAAAATATTCACCCCAAGCCCCTTTGCAATATGCAGCTGCTTTTACCTGTTTATATTTATGACTTTTGTATTTTTTAAAACTGGGAGCAGGAGGAGAAGCTCGGCAAACAGAGCAAGTAAAACATCATTAAAATTCTTCACTAAAAGCATTGTTTTTTAAATCTCCAACAGAATATATTATTACAAAATACTGCTCTTTTTTTCATTTTATCATTAAAAATCAATAGGCTGTAAATACAGCAAGTCATAGAGTTTTAAGCTGTTATTTTGGGCTATCTGTAGGCTCCAAAAATGTTTTAAGATTCTTTTCACAGACAGTAAGACTAGATATGTCTCTTTTCCTTTTCTATAAATACTGGAGTCTCAAGGCCCTTTCCATGGCAATAGATGGTCTAAATTTTTGACATACATTTGGCACTATTAATATTTGCTGTAAGCGTAATGTTACTATTTTCCTGGAGAAGTCTGAGACACACAGCCTGACTCCATACTGAGTGTGAGGTAATGCCTCTGTCCACTGATCGAGAAGAAGCCTAGGAACCAGAGAGCTGCTTTTTCAGCAGAGTTGAGTCGGTGTTTTCATTTTCAACATCCCAAAAGCCCTTTCACTAATTCTGATCTTGTGATTTCTGCCATTGGCAAGAAGAAGCAGAACCCAGCAGAGCAAATTGATGTAGCATTAGGGTATTGTTTCAAAAGGAACATCTAAATGTGATGGCTGCTCCATTGTCTGGCTCTTTAAACCCAGCCTAGGATTTTCCTTATGGGACACTGCTCCAGCAAAATAAATAAATGGGCTGCAGTCTAAACTCCAAAGCCCCACTATAAGATGTCATTGTGTTCCAGGCTCAGCAATAATAGAAGAGACATCACATTACAGCAGACGTACACTAGTGCACTTTTGGAAAGATCAAAGCTTGCCTCATCTGCACTAACTTTGGGTAGATACAAGATCGCTTGAGTTAGCATGGTCTAAAATACAGTAGGGGGAAATGTCATCAGCATCCTATGGGCTAGTTTAAATTGCAATTCTTCTTATTGCCTCACTGACTGAAAAGGCTGAAAAGCAGCAGCTGGTAAGTACCTCACTGGTGGGGAGAAACTGCAAGGGGGGAAGGAAGCATCACCGAAGGTTTAACACCTCCACGGGACTCTGGAAAGCAGGGAGAACAAAGAGGCCACATGTTCAGGTTGAAATGTTTTAAAAAGGGCATGTTCCCCACATTATCTACACATAAGCCTCAAAATCAAATACTCCACCAAATCTTGACCATTATCCTCACATAATGGCTCAACTTGGGCAGAGGCAGTTCAACCCAAGGGCAGCAACCATCACCTAATGCCAGATACTCTGCCATGGAAATCTCTGTGTTGGTCACTGGTCCTGGCTTCCCATTACCTCCAAACAATGACTATACACATTGAGTTAAGAGGGTTGATGTTTCCTTCACCTTCAGCCACTAGCTCAGAAAACATGCTGGTAAGAGGCTGGACAAACTGCCAAAGCATGCACTGAATGAGTCTTAGTGTCCTTAAAAATGTCACAATTCAACCTTCACAAGCAACCCCTAACTTCTGAGTTGCCTCAGCTTGAGGATATTTGCTTTAGACACAGAGGTGTTTCATGAGCTCAGCACACACACTCTCCAGCCAGACACTGCTGGCCTGAAGGGATTGTCCCAGTGCTTGCTGGGCTACAGTGCTCCCACAAGGGCTGCAGCCCCAGGACAGTCAGTGCCCAGGGTGATGGCAGGGTCACAGTCCCAGGCTAAGGAGTGGAGGGCTGTCAGGGGACTCTGGGCTGGCTGCCTGGCTACAGGCGGGGAGCAAGGTGGACCTGGAGGAGGTCCCTGAGGGCTGTCAGCTTTCCCACAGGAAACCTTGGCTGTGTTTTCTGCTGTGCTACATGACACTGTTTGGGCTATAAGTCTGGATGCTAATGCAGAAGCAACGTGTGGTCCTATGCAGACAGAGGAGGAACTAAGCCTCTTCTTTCTCATTAAAGAGAGTAATGCCTCTGGAAAGTCTAGCACAGGGTAGTTGTGGTTTTTCAAAGACACTGAGTAGCTAAGCAGGATGTATGACTTAAACTTCACTTCTCCTTTTGCCTCCAATCTGTTTCATTGAGGGTCAGGGTCTGAGCACACACAAATTTACAGTGCTGGTCCTGCCTCACTGGGCAGCGGATGTGGGTAGCTGATACATCAGGTCTAGTTGCATCACATGTCTCCAGTGTATTCCTTTCAAAAAAACTGGTTACACTAACTCAAAAATGCATGTAGCACAGTGTATCCTCCTGATGCTCTCTGGTAAATACTTATGAAACACCAAATGTGTTTCTCATGCAGTTTTACATAATCAGTCATGGACCTTTCAACAGAAACACACTGTACCTTCCACATTACCATTATCCTGCCATAGCCAAGAGGTAATACTTCATCCAGCTCAACACCACAAACATCTCTGGCTCTCTTTAATGCTTAACTACAGCCAAAGATAAAGCTGAGTTATTTGTAGAAGTGATAATAGTGATTATTATTATTATTATTATTATTATTATTATTATTATTATTATTATTATTATTAATTATTTCTCCTTATCCTTTTCCTGCTCTGCTCTGCACTGGGGGGGCGGGGGGGGAGGGGCTCACCTCAAATCCTGTTTGCAGATTTGGGCAACACAAATATAATAAGAATATAAAGCTATTAGAGTGTGCTAAGAAGGGCTATGAAGATGGTGCAGGGCCTTGAGACGAAGCCGTGTGAGGAGGGGCTGAGGTCACTTGGCCTGTTCAGCCTGGAGGAGACTGAGGGAGACCTCACTGCAGTTACAGCTTTCTTGTGAGGGTGAAAGGAGGGGCAGGCACTGAACTCTTCTCTGTGGTGGCCAGTGACAGGACCCGAGGGAATGGCCTGAAGTAGTGTCAGGGGAGGTTTAGGTTGGATATTGGGAACAAGTTCTTCATCCAGAGGGTGATTGGACACTGGAGCAGGCTCCCCAGGGAAGTGGTCACAGCACCAAGCCGGACAGAGCTCAGGAAGTGTTTGGACAACACTCTCAGGCACAGGGTGTGATTTGGGGATGGTGCTGTGCAGGGCCAGAAGTTGGACTTTGATGATCCTTGTGGGTCCCTTCCAACTTAGCACATTCTATGATTCTAGAATCATATATTCTATGATCATTCAGTGACAGAAAATACAAAAATCTTGGTATACTAGAAGCCATACAAAACAACAGCTAAAGTCTGGGCTTTGCTACTCTACAACAACAATGTCCCAATTCAATGTACAGAAATTACAGAAAGACTAAAATTACTCAGTGTTTTCATCTGGTAATACAAAATGGCTCAAGAAGAATAGAGGATAAAGGAAAACATCTATGTGTGGGAACATGGGGTGACAAAATGAAAAGACAGGTGATTGCAAGCAGCTGAAACTAGTCAACACTAAAAAGAACTTGAATTGGTGGTGATCCACAAAAGTTACTGTGGAAATGCTGTGAAAATTTTGGATGCTATTTCTTCAGTTTTCACCTATCCAGCCTTCTCATGAACCTTGTAAGAGCAATAATTCTACAAGACCCTAGACAGCCATTACTTAACTACCCTTACATCTACAAAGATTTTTTGGATTTTGGATTTTTTTTCTACCTTCCTTATATATCTAATGTAAGTCTGCTGAACTTGGGCTGATTTCTCCTTGCTGTACCCCATCCTAACCTTTTCAACTGATCACTGTGTAACACCACTGAAAATGTTCAAACATCATCATGCTTCCCACCTCTGCTCCTGCCATGTTCCTTTTCCTTAACTAAACAAAACTGACTCTCTCAGTCTTAACTCCCAGTTCATATTCTCTCAGCCTCTTATCACTCTTTTAGCTCCAGAAGTGACATTTTCTTACTGACGTAAGATAGAGAAGTCTGTCAGGGTGTGGAATGGACTTAAAAGGAAAGGAGAGCACTTAGTTTGTAAGAAATACAGCAAAAATATCAGCATTATAGTAAGAGTTATTCCACATTGCCAGATATTAATTAGGTGAGACCAAATGTATTGCTTCTACCTTTGGTTTCTTCTGGAGTGGAAGTAGATGGAAGGAGCTGAAACAGTCAGGACTGTATCAGCTCATGCTTTCACAAAAAAGTCATAAATAGGACATCTCTTTGCCTGTGTCTGGATAGCACTCAGTGGAAAAGCTGGAGTGGAGGAGCCTGTGGTTCATGAGCTTTAGTGACACTAAAATGCCTTTTTCTCCTGCTGCTGAAACAGCAGCATGATGGTATCAGATCACAGGCACAGAGATGCCCTGTGAAGCAAGGGTAGAGCAGAAAAGCATGTTCATGCTGCCCATGCTGTGCAGAGCAACATGGAGGAAGTGCCCTTCAAGCTGGCTCTGGAACAGGAGGCAGTCCTGTTGTACTGCAGGTGATGAGTTTGTGGGTAGGGTTAACTAAAAGCCTTGTAGCAGAATGAAGCCCCTGCAGCACCATTTATACCAAAAGTAATCCAAATCCCTTTTTTTTTCCTGGGCTTCAAGCTGAGATTTCTGTTTGGCACTGTGCCACACTGTGGTGGACCTCATCTGCAAAGTAGCCTACCCTGACTCCCTCATTTTCCCCTTCCAGAAGAACCATAAGGATCAACTCTGCCCCATTCTTCTGTGGGAATTCTTTGTCTCTCTTGCTGGACCCTTCTTTCAACATCAGCTTTCAGGAAGAAAGACTGAGAATCTTTCCAAAACAGGCTGGAAGAGGGTGAGAAATTGAGTACGGAGGGAAGGGAGTGAATTTTTCCTCTAAGTCCTAAAAGAAAGTTTGAGCCTGCAATTTATTTATAATTTGATTTTTTTTAACCTTTACTGTGGGAAATAAGGAAGGGGGAAGTTAAGGTTGTCTGGAATAGGCTTAGATCCAACCTATGCTGCTGAGAAAAGGAAAAATAATCAGAAGAGTCACAGGCACAAACAGAAAGCTAAGTCCACAAATTCTTTGCCTGACCAAATCATTCCCTGCCCTGTACACCTGAGTCATAGCCACTTCAAACTGGAGCTTGTGCTGTGCTTCTTCTCCAGTATTCCCAGGAGTTCACAGCCTGTTTCTCTGATCCCTCATTTTTTAAAATCATTTACACCAAAGTCAAGAATGAGTAGAAAGCTATCAGGTCACAAGACAGAGCTTCAGCTAATGGACATCAGTTAACCACCATCCATGGGACCAAGGGACTCTCCCTGCCTGCACACCTCCTCCTGGGATGAGATACACAGAGAGACCCCTGCAATTCCTCCCTAACCCACCTCAGCTTGTCTAGGCATGTACCAGCATTTTCCTACATGTACCTTCACCTCATCTCTCAATATCCTTTTCCTCACTGACTCTTCTACAGCTACTGTCATCTCCAGCAGCATTTCTAAGAGGCCTTCTGCCCTCTAAAATCTTCACACCACAAAAATCTTCCCAGTATTTCCTCTTCTGTGTGGCAAGGGGAGGAGGGATTTTAGATTCTCTTCATGCTTCTATCTCTGAGGAAAAATTCCAGACACATAACTTGTAGGGGAAAAAATCACCTGCACAGCAGAAGACTGCACTGTATGCACATCCTGTTATGGCCAGTCTGCATTACTAACCTAGATGCCTTGTGAGAGATTAAAAATAGAAAACAAAACAAAACCCCACACTCACAAAAAAACTGAAAACCAAATAAAAATTAACAAAGCAACAAAAAAAATCCACTAAAAAGTAAAGGGGGAGATTAAGAGGGGGCTAATTTGAATCAGAACTTCAGTATTAATACTACCCCAAAACAGATATATCTGTTCTTCTGGAATCTTTGTTCTTAAGAATTTACAGATGAAGAATATGGATGGCATTCTGCATATTACTTTTCCCAATGCACTTTACTTGGCAGCTCAAAAACTTATAGCAGGAAGATGGCTGTAGAATTTCAGGGAACTGTTCAAAGTCTTTTGCTATAGCAAATCATCTGGCACTTGACCTATACACCAGCTGAAAGCCTTGGAAAGAACTCCACCCTGGACTTTTCAGCTCCTTTAAAATCAAGATCTGTATGAGTACTGAATCTTAAATGTACCTTAATGAATCTTAAATGTATCTTAAATGTGCACTTGCATATTGCATCTAAAACACACACAGGGAGTTCAGGTCTTAACAGGAATTAGGATGGCAGTTGATATCCTCCACATGCAACAGCAGCAACAAGCTGAATTGCTTTACAAGCACCCTGCTCAATGGCAAAAATGCAAGTTTAAATTATACGTCAGGTGAATTACTTATGTCAAATCTTTCATTGAGGTAATGAAAGTAATTAATGATACAGGCTAGGCAATCTGAAGCATACCTGGCTTCAGTTGGCCTTAGATAATCAGGTAAATGGTGATATCCTCACCCCTGTCTGAACCAGAAGGTTCCCCAGTCTTTTCCATGAGGATGAGTTAATTTGCGGTCTCTATTCCACCTTGGTCCTGTGCTCTTGCCTGTGCAGGGCACAAGTGTCTCCCAGGGCAGTGTTTATGATGGGCCCATGGAGAGTACGCACATCTCTCACACGCAGACCCACATGGTCTGTGCGCACAGAGCCCAGCTGCGCTCCGGCGCTGGGATCGCACACGCCATCCAGCCCAAACTCCCGGGGTCACCCGCCCTTACCGTGGCCAACAGACACTCTTGTTTTTCCTGGATCTGTCTGCCTTTCCTGCTACCCCGCGGGCAGCATCTCAGAGCCAGCAAGGTGCAAGCAGTTGGATGGATCAGCTCATTTTGTTCAGGTGTCCAAGCAGCCGGTGGATGGGTAATGGCTTTTGGACAAAAGCAATGCTAAGACAGTGTTGAAAAGGAAGGCTTGACGACAAACTGTAGAGCTCCAAGCACCCAGTCTCTAATTAGATGAATGTAAACAAGCTAAAAATCTTAAAAAACAATTTCCTTGGGCATTGGAGAAGTTGAGATCATGCTGGGATTTCAGGATTCACATTGTCACTCATCATAGGTGACACATTATATTTCACTTACTTTCCTAGCAACAATCATTTGATGTTTTAGAATAAACATCTGTCAGGAAACAGATCATATCCTATAGGAACAAAAGGAGGAAACTAAGCTTTGTTCATGAAATGCTGAGAATGTATTTGTAATGACAGAAGCCTGGGGCAGTTTCCCATAATTAGTATACAGAAGTATCTCAGAAAGGCTCTGGCAGACTGCACAGTGATCATAAATCTGTGCTATTGTAAAGTGTTCCAGGGTCCCTTCAAAGGGCATGGACCAGAGGCAAAAATAGCAGGATACCCTTCATGTGGTAATCCCAGCCTCTGCAGAGTGGGAGGTATCAGAAATCTTAATGAGGGATCCACTCTCTGGATAATTTTACCTCTAATCTACACCAAAGAGAAGGGAGGGGAGAGTAAATAAACAGAAGTGCTTACAGTGCTCTTTGACAGGTCCAATGTGGGCTTCCAGAGTGTTTTAAGTTCCTTCATTGCTGACCAGCCATGACCCCGTAGATTAAGTAGTCAATATATTCTTAATTAAAATAAGATCAAATTATCAGGCAAGTTTAAATTCATCTTCATTGGCATCACTTGCACCTTCTCCAAGAAAATCCTTCCAGGGTGTATCAGTCAACATGTAAGGCAGGATGTGTTATCAGCCAGGGTAGGAGAGCTGATACATTTAAGATTCAGAAAGAGAGACCTGCTTCAGAGAGATCCCAGGCTCACAGTACTGGGAAACTCTTTGGATATGAGAGAGGGCAGCAGCTGCCTGTATGTCCAGGAGGGAGAGGTGAGCTACCTCCATGAAAACTGCAGTTCTACAGTGGTTTTGGCTTGTGGAAATGGCTTCCCACAAAGGTGCAAACACCTGTAGAGCAAATTTAAACAAACAATTTTTCATTAATTTATTTTAATGTTTCTTTCAAATCTTGGAGGTGTTGTACAGATGCCCTAATGAATATCAATGCTCCACTGGTAGGTACCACAGCAGTAATGGAAAAATTTACCTCTGTTTGGGGATTTTTTTACCCCCTAGGGAAGAAGGTTGTACCAGTAGATTTAACAAGGAGATTTAACAAATCTCACATTTAACAAATTTTAAAATGAAAAATCCTAATTCAAATATTCTTTTGAAATAGAGCAAATCTTGGCCTCCAGAAAGCCCTTTAGAACATGTAGAAAAATTTATCACTTTAATTCCATCATGAACGTTTCTGCACCAGAGCACACCAAAGAGCATCAAACCTCCTTTATTTTTCATTCATACAGAAGTTGTCTTAGTTCTGTCAGTAAGAGACCTTGAGACCATCCTATTGGTTCATCAAACTCAAGACACTTCACATGAGCATCTATACTAGGTTAGACAATACAATCTGCCTCTTCCTCCCTCCATTTCTGCCTTCCATAAAATGAAAACCCTTCCACTTTGTAAAGAGCTTTGAAATCTACAGAAGAAAAAAAAAAAAAAACAAACTGAAATGCAGTGAACCATCAACCAGATTAGTTTACCAGTATATGGTCTGAAGGATGCCAAGATCTGATGCCAAAGACAATGCCTGCTGTAGGCATTTATTTTTCAAATAAAGGATTTACCTTTCAATCTCAGTTGAAGAAATTAATTGTTCAATATTTTGCATTTGAACTAGTGAAGACAACTTAATTCAAAATTGGAATCTGAGCAGCCCCAGTGAATCAGTGGCTTTAATTCTCATTACATCTAGAATGGCAGGGCCCAGCTGGGAAAGGCAACCAGCTACCTTCTCACCAGCTGGCAACAGTCAAGGACAAAGTGCACAGAGTAAGTGAGTGCTTCACTTCAGACACTTGAATGAAGTAATGTTTTACAGAGCTAATGTAAATACAGTTCAATGGAGAGGATGCTGGCAGGAAGCCACAGGAAGGACATAAATTCATGATGCTGGAAGACCAGCTTGGCTTGGCCTGCTGGAGTAGTTCGCAAAGCAATCCAGCATTTCATATAAATAAATTTTTACCCAGGTAATAAACCAAGAGAATGGCTGGATTTCTGGATTTTCTATCAGATGTCATGATTCAACAGATGGTTCAATTTCCTCCACAATTCACCCTTGTTCTGAAAAGAACAAGTAAAATGAAAGAGGTTCTCAGATATGTCTGACTTGTTTCAGCTAGCCAGTTCAATTGGACAGTGCACAACTGAAATGAGAAGATACTCTCTTCTTGCTCATTCTCGCTTCCATTGCTCCAAGGAGCTACTTGTCCCAAACTAGGAGATTTGGGCTGTGAACCTGTATCTTTAGTGGTTCCTTCAAAGGGGAGAAGCTCTCAAAATGTTCCTTCAAAGAGGATCCACAGAATCCTCTTGGATTATTGGTTACTGGTGTTTTCAGCCTTCCCATTTGCCTCTTACAATCTCTTTATAAACAGTCTTATGAATGCTCATGAAACCCTCTAATACCTGGTTCAACTGACAGAGGAATAGCACTGGAGATGGATAATGTCCATAAGCATTTGTCCTAACTGGCATCTGCAAATATTCTGACAAAGGCAATCTCAGCCCAGTGAAAACATTGCAGAGGGCTTTCACTTCCTCTGTTCGTGGTAAATAAAGTAGCTGTATTTCCTATCATCAGTAATGAATTGTGCCAGATTCAGTGTTAACTCAGTGAAGATCCTCAGTTTACCTCACTGTTTACAGGGTGCAATAGCCCAGATTTCCAGAACTGTAGGGCTATTCCTTATGGGTTTTCCACTTCCTTCTCCCTTTCTTCAGCTTGAACCAGTGCAGTGGCTGATCACAAATACCTACTCAAGTATATTCTAATGTTTTTGCTCCTTCTCCTGAACAATTCTGCTCATGTTAGTATTTTGGTGATTTTTTTTTAATGGTTAGCTTTGTTCTCTCACAGTCTTTCAAATAAGCTGGAGTCACATCATCCTCAAACCACCTTCCCTTTAGTTAGAGAATCACTATATCTGAAAATGTATCTATGGCCACCAAGGCTGCATATTGTAACACAGTGTACCTACAGATTCCTTATCCCTGCTCTGGTTTTGAGGATGAAACAAAATTCTCTCCTCTCAAACCATCCAGGACCACAAGGCTTCATAGACATTGACAGCATTCATCCCAGTATCTTACAGGTATTACAGCATTCCCTGGGGTAACAGATTCCTTCAGGCCACCATCTGCACAATGTTCAGAAACCAAGGTAAATATTACAAGCTGTTGCTGAACAGAGGACACCAGCAATGCAGCATGCTATGCCTGCTCTGCAGGAAGACACCTGGGATGTCTGAGCTCAAGAGGAAGACTGTGTGTGTAGCTTCCTCACTTAGATCTGGAGTTTACATTGTGCACTATATAGTCCATGTCCTCATCCTTGACTCTAATCCTTCTCTGCACCTATAAAATTTCTGTGAAGATTAAGGTTTGGTCCAAGCCCTGGTCCAAATAAATTTTAGTTCTTTCTAAAGTCAATAGCTTAGGTCAGCTCTCCAATGTGCTCCTTTTCCTCTTCCTCATCAGGACTTCTAATTTTCTAACTAAGCTGGCACTCAGACTCTGAACTTGAAGGGTCAGTCTTCTCACATCCAGGACTTTCATTGCCATCTCAGATTTGTCATGCTGACATTGGGTGATGCAGGCAATGATTTAAAACCTGCCACTGTCAAAGTGGAAATGAAATGGGCAAAAAGCAGCAATTATAAGCAAGTCATTCATAATCAACTCCAATCTCCCAGCCAGGGCAGGAGGAGAGAAAGGAAGAAGGGGGTCATATGCCATGGCAGAAATGGACAGATGAAAACACTTTCAGAAATAGTGGCAGTGTGTGAAGAGTTAGGACAGTAGTGCATACAGAGCTATTTTTAAAATCAAAGGAAAAGGTTTCCCAACCATGATCAGGGTAGAAAGAAATGTGCTGAGAAGGGAGAATTTAATGGTGAGTTGCAATTTATGGCCTCCATCCTGCTATCAGCTACCAGTACGTCAGCCAATTTGTTTAAGCTCTGGTAGGCAAGGCCATACTCTCTCAGTCAGCTTGGCCTGGGTGAGCCTAAAAGTTCCTGCCTGGCTTTGAACCTGCCCTGTGCTCCACCTGCTGCCCTCCTAGTGTGGTTTTGGATATCTGTTCTTTTTGGATTGCCTTTTATATGCACAGCCTCCTGACAGGCTTGCTGAACTGTAAAAACCTTCCTTGAATCAGGGCTGCATAGTCATTGCTACCCATGCAGCACACCCAGTCAAATGGAGCAGGACACTTTGGGGTGTTTAAACAAACCCACAGCTAACACTGTAGTATTTTGTGGCGTGGAAACACTGCATTAATGGGAATCCTATCTTTTGTCACTAAGGTCAGAAAAGTCAGAAATACAGAGAGGAGGTGATGAGAGACCCACGAGTAGCAACAGAAATAGTACTTTCTAAAAAATGAATCATACATTTCAGAGTTAAAAATATGCATTTTCTTAAGACTGGATGCTTTAACAGGACATTTATAGGCCATGCATTTAGGAAGCTTTTCAGAATTATGTAAGAATGACGAATCATCTACATGTTTGTTCATGTACTTTTCCCCCTCTTCTGCCTTATTTTATTGACTAGATGATGAGAGATAAACCCACATTCAAGAACAGCAGGTCTGAGTCCGTGTCCTATGCAGGCTAAAATGGAGTAAAACATTGCTGAAGTCTATTCTAAATAGGAGTGACAGAGAAAACCACTGAATTTCTTATAATCTTTGTTTCCGTATTTACAGACTCTGGCTGACAGAAAGGCTGTCATGAGGCAAAAGCTGTATTTCATAAGTGCATCTATTGCAGAATCTTACCTATTACTAAATGTCAGCTTCCAGTTTAGGAACTCCAATAGGAAATAATAGATACGGACATTATCCTCCAAGACAGGCCACGACGTGTGAAACAGGAAAAACCCACAGCACCGCCATAATATCTTCTTTGTGAATGGCATGACAGGGACTGAGGCTTGTATTTATGGGAATCTGTACAGATCCACATAAAAAGACTGGCCTTTTGGGTCAGTTAATGTACTAAATGAAGGCACCATGGCATTGTTCAGCATTGTCTTGCTTGATTCTAATAAAAACACTTAGCAATGACTAGACACATGTATTTCTGACCTCTTACATAGTGTGTTATTACACTTGCTTCCTGGAATAACAGAAAGGGAACTGACCTCCTACAGACATGGATCTGTGGGCAGAGATTTTTATAAGTAAAACAGGTTTATCACACAAAATTGCTTTTGATTATCACTGCATCACATGCACCCTCAGAGCTTCTGCTCAAACTACAGGCTGCCTTCTAGGGGGCACCCATTATTCAGCACAAATGATGAAGAATTCCCCCGGGGTAGAATGTGTTCATTTCTTCCCCACGCACATGGAGTAGAAAGCTTTAAGTACCATTTTTCCCCCTACAAGTGAGTTTGGCCTGTGCTGGGTGCTGCTGAGAGAAGAGCATATCCCTTAATCACACAGCCCTCTGGCTAGAGAGTCAGCTAGAGAGAAGGATGTGGGAAGAGATGTCTGGTTTGAATTAAGGGATTGTTCCAAAACTTTCTGTTGAATGCAAAAGCACACCACCAAACGTGTGCTATGAAACAGAACAGAATGGAACTCTTCAAAAGGCACATGATGGGAAGAACTTAGCAGGTACAAAGTAACTTTTTAATATGTCCCATCCAAAAAAGCAAATGGAGAACCAGAGTAAGAATTACCATTACAAAAGCGGAGAATTCAGTTATTAATTTGTTACAGGACACAAAAGGCTTCACCACTCCTCCAAACTGCTACATTTCTCAAGCATAAGGTTTTCATTAATCCTTTTATTTTTTTTAATAAATTGAGAAAAAATATCAGTTCCAAAAAAAATACAGCAATAATCCAACACTTTCCAAAATATTAAAGTTTTAAAAAGTAGGGCGGAAAATGGTTTGTTGCTTTCTATACAGCTAAAGATTATAGAAGGAGGTTATTGTTTTTTCTTCTCCCTCTCATCCTCAGAGATTTATAAATCTTGGAAGTTTGCTATGTAGCAGGTTCATCAACTGGGGAACTCATCAGTAACTTGTCAGCAAGGCTTCCATTTTAATAGGCCTATGATTAAGCGAATGGTATTTTAATTCACTCTAAAAAGAGCACCAGCAAAATTTACATATTATGCTTATTTGGGGGCTCTTTTTCCATGGAACATAAATGCACATAGTTTTTTACACTGACATTAAAAGCAAATGGAATCTGTGTATTATGATCCCCACACCAAGACCTGAATGTGGGGTAGAACTCTGAGTACTGCCTGGGAATCAGTTATTGCTTCGTTACACAATTTTTGTCCCATTTAGAATAAACTAACAGCTCAGATCCTATGGATCAAACGTTCCTCTCCTATCTGTTGGTTTAATTGCCACTGCTGTCAAATGCAAACATTTCTTCTTCTTGCAAAGCCATTGCTGTTTAACTCGGTGCAACAAAATGAGAGAGACGCCGCGTCCCGAGCGCTGCGAGGATCCATCCCACGGGGCACTAGGTGGCGGTGCAAAACAGCCGCGGCTCGGCGTGGTGGCAGACCCAGGGCTGGGAAGGTTGCATAATAGACTGCTCTGTTGCAGTGCAATGCCCCAGAGAACCTGTTTATGGCTTCCAGGTCACTAAAACAGGCTTGGGTACCAGCTCCTATCTCCTTTAATCATATTTGACTCACGTGGGAATAAACTGCCAGAATCAACATCCCTTTTCTTTCTCTACCAAACAGTGCTCCTGCAAACGAAGTCACACACTCACTTGTACCAATCTAATCCACTGAAACCAGGGAAAGTGGCAAAGTTGGTGCTGTTTCCATACTGAATATGGCCCTAACTTGGAAAATTTGTCAGGCACATTGTAATGTCAAGCAGCCAATTCAGTCATTGCCTTTCCTTAAAGCTTGTGGAGTAGCTGATTTTCCAAAACCTACATGGGGAGGTCATATGTCTATTAATACTTAAGATTAGCTCATGGAACCCTAACAATATGAAAAATAAAAGCTAGGAGGTAGCTTTCTGCTCTGCTGGGAGCTTTGGAAAACAGTCATTATCCCATCTCCACCTGGACCAGGGCTGTCAGCTGAATTTACATCTGAATTACCACTGCACTGCCCCTTGCCTCTGAAGTCTGTGCTCAGTTACAGCTGTGTAGCTGTACTGGAGGCATTATATTTGGCAGATATTAAAAGGGAGAATAATTTGGCTGTGCCTGTACAGTTCAGCTAATGATTTGCTGATGATGTGTGAGCCTGGCACAGCCCAGCTCCCTTGCCAAGAGCTGTGTCTGTTCTGCAGTCGGCAGGCTCATGTTTACAAAAGGCCAAGTCACACCTGTAATCTTGGGTGGGCACTTCCTATTTTCCTTCTTTCTGCACGGAATATGTGTAGACACCCAACACTCTCCAGGACTGGAATGCCAAATTGAGATGGAGCAGACACAAAAGGCCAATGCAGTCATCTGGGACTTAATCCCCTGCCAAGGAGAGATCCTCTAGTTCTCTGGCCAGCTCAGATATGCATGACTCACGATGAGCTCTTGCTATCTCCCTTGGAGAGTTACTTGCAAGGTTTTAATACAACTCCTCCTTAGCCTCTAAAGGTTCACCCTGGACTTGTCTTTCACCAGTGATCTGATCACTCTAGGCTCCTCAGCAAGAAATCTCCTCCTCTCTGATTCTTCACATCACAGGCTTATGGCTGGTCGTTCACCCAAGCTTAACATACCTATTTTTTTTCACTACCTCCTAAGTCAGTCTCTCAGTCTCTCAATCACCTGTGCTATTCTTCTCAAAGAAAATGAAATCTCTCCTTTTATAAATAGTACTGGTGTGTGCTTCAGTCTGCTGCTGATCTTTCCATTACCAAAATTTCTTGACATTTTATAGCTCACCATCTGGCTGTGCATGATGGCATGCAGATGTTAGTCATGTCGATGTCAGACATTTTTGGCTACCAGTACAGCAATAAAGAAATATTTATCTAACACAAAAACTTGAGATCTCGCCTTAAATGAACTAAGTAATGAAAGGCTAGTTCTGTACTGAGCTCCCTTTGCTTTTTGCTGTTGATGAATAACATCACATTTTGCCACTTACATTTGGGAAAAATAGTATTCATTCTTCTCCTTCATGCTCTTCCTTAACAATCCCTAAAATCTCTTAGCTAAAATGCTCCCACACCACTGCCACCAAGTTAATTGACAAAACTTTGGCCACTATCACATGGCCTGACACTCCTGCCTCCATACTCTCATTATCCCTTGAGCCCTGCATCCATCTCTCCACCCTGTCTCAACAGAGATTATAATCTCTCTGAAGAGGAGATTTTCTTCATGTCCTGGGTTTTAGCCTGCAGCTACAATAGAATTACAGCCATGGCCATGGTTGAAACCATAAACTCCTTGCAGGAATTCATAGCAGTTAACAAGAATAAGGTTTTTTCAGATGTAATAGTATATTTCCAAGGGTGAGATTAAGGGCAAATAGAAACAGCATGCTGGCTACAGTTTTAGCACCAGACAAATATTGGCAATAGATACGTGCAGACAGTTTTCAAGGTGAGGTGGGTGGCATTAGTCGACAAGTGAAATGGGAATTTTCAGTGGGTAGTTTTTGATAAATTGCAGTCTTGTTTGTCTACAGTAGGACTGGGTTGCTTTCTCTGTTTGTTTTTTGGAGGGTTTTGTTTTGGTTGTTTTGGTTTTGGTTGGGTTTTTTGGTTGGTTGGTTGGTTTTTTGTTGTTTGGTTGTTTGTTTTTGTTTTGGTTGGGGTTTTGTTTGTTTCTTTGGGTTTTTTTTTTTTGTCCTATGAAAGGGTTAGGAACTATAATCCAAGTGACACAATGAAAATCAGAGAAGAAAGTCCGTGGAAAAGGAATTAAATGGACTTGGTGTCTGATCATCTCCTCTATGTCCAGCAGAGATGAGGCAGATCCCAAATGGTTTTGGAGAGCATGGATATATTCTTATGCTTCTGGAGATTAGTAAATCATTTGTTATGGGAGGTGAAGTGAGTTGGCTAGTGTGATATTAGTCACCTCTGTAGAAAGGACACTGAAGAGAAGTGTAGCTCCAAATGCCGTGGCATTTCCAGCAGCAGCAGATGTGCTGTGTCAGCTGGAGGTGGTATCAGTGTCAATTGCACTTCCTTCCTCCAACAACAACTTTCAAAGAAAACTGAACGAAATAAGATATCTAAAGCATGTTTTAGCCATGCCTACATTACTGCGCATTACTTGGAACTTAATCTCTTCTTGGTAGATAGAGGTTTTTGGTTCCTTGGTCTTCATTTTGAGTGCATGAACACACAAATACAGTCACAAAATTTTGCTTTTGACTAAATGATGTCAGCTATATCTTTAATCTTCCAGTGCTGACATACATGACTAAAAAAGCTTTAACAATTCTGGTCATTTGTGTGTTAAATTTCCATTGCTACTGTAAAAATCCCAGGTCACCTCCCCTTGGTGAAAGCAGGAGTTTTTTATAGCAATAATGGAAAAAATAACAACATCCAGACATGAAAACTTGGACCAATTATTTCACCTGGGATCTCTTTCCCCACATATTTTCTTTCTCATTTTTTTCTCTCTCCTCTTTAATTTTTGGAAGGCTGTGGTCTCTATTAACTTTTCAGCTTAATTGTATCCTATAAATACAAGCAAAATCCAAGAGTCTTCACTGAACACAGGAACCTTGCCATTGATTTCAAGGCAGCTGGGTTCCATATATCAGGAACACATAGCTTCACATACAAGACTGTCTTTAACATAATGATAAGAAAGCAAAACCAGCAATGGAAATATCAGTCCTTACTGTGTATTTCTCTGAAGAAATCTGTTATACAGATTTCCCCCTCCTTTGTGTTATTTTTGGAGATTGTGAATTGCAGGGGAGTTTTTATCATTAACACAACTCTCTAAGCTGAGGTGACGCTGAGGTGACACTGAGGTGACAGTCTTCCAGCTCTTCCTGGGCCTCCTGACACTTCCAGTGACTCAGCCCACTCATTGGACAGAAATCTTGGCAGCACTGAAATGCTTTATTCCATGTACTTAGACAGAAGCTGCCTGGACTAGAAAGTCATTCTCCAATCATAAAATACATACAGAGGTACCAAACTCACTGGCAAGATCTAGCTGCACTGTAGTTATATGCCTGTGCTCCATGAGCAGCCCACAACGATCTTTTGGGGAAGGTCACTGAGGGTTTTTCTCTGAGTGCTTAAAAATAGAAATATGCATGGCCCCTGTATATTGTAAGGGAAACTCATCCAAAAAATAAACCTTGAAATGCTATCTAATATATAGACTATCAGATGTGTCATTTCAGATGTGAGCCTCTACAGGGGTATAATCCAAGAACAGCAGCAATATATTAATAAAACATGCTTCGACCACATTTTTTTCTGGCAGATAGTACTTTTGCACTGTAGCCCAAAATACATAATGAAATCCAGATCTCACTTGTTGCTGGAATGTCCTTTGTCAATAACTGTGAAAAATGTCTCACCCTGCAGTGCAAAATTGAGCTGTGGAATTTATGTGCATAAATTCTTCCACCCTTTAAAAGTATTTTATCTTGAATGAAAATACTGACACTGATTGTGCCTGGCAGAGACCACTCCCTACCTCTGCTGTATATCTTAATCACTTCTGCACCAATTTTGTTTAAGTGAATTTATTACCTGTGAAGTAACTACATAATAACATTTTAAAAAAAACATATTTTTTTATTATTGTCTTATTAAAAAGCAGTACTAGTATTACTAATCAGCAAATAGATGCATATGTACATCTCCTCAATGTGAGACACTCTATGACAAATGAGTCTTTTTAATTCTTTGGGTTTTTTTCTGCTAAGGAAACCATTAGGATTCAGCTGTATTGTTAGGTTTTGGCCTGGTGGGAATCTATCCACACAACACCAGTGTTCATTTCCAAGCTGAGCTGAGATTATGTCAAAGACTTAAAAAAAACAGACAAGAGTACTCCTAATTCCCAACCTTTGGGCCAATGTCATGACTTCCCACACTATTTTTCACCCTCTTCCTGTTATCAGCTGAAAGCACCAGAGTAGTCAGCATTGTTCTATTGGGAGGTGCTGGCCACTTGCCATTATCTCATGAATTATGCTTTAAGAACCTGCTATCTACATCATTCTGTGCATACTTCTACTTACAGAAGCAGCACAGGGAGGTCACAGGATTCATGTCCCATGCTGTGGAATGATGAGACTAACCAGGTTAGCCATTCTACCCCTCTCCCAGGTGAGTAGGTTCTGCCCCTACATAGCCACAGAAGGGAAAAAAAATCTGTAAGGAAATAGGAATAGCTGTATTCACCAGCTAAAGAAAGTATTCAGGAGGATGGCATAGACCTTCCCAAAGCAAACAAAACCTCTGAAAGGAGGACATGGATCTTTTTCTCCCTCTAAATGAGATAGCTTCTGACTTGATTTTCTAAATACTCAAGTTTAAGCTGATACTTGTCCCCTTCTTCTCTGTCTCCCATGAGACATTGGATAGAAGACACTGATGCTGAAAACTATTCAAGAAAAGAACTAAAGGGCCCTGAGTTTCCAACTACTTGTACTCATTTTCCCCAATTTTTTTATTCAACCTATAGGCACCGTGCCTGTGGAGCATCTGACAGAGCACCCCCTGCAGTGGGTGCTCCCCTCCTCTGCCATCCATCAAGGAAAGATTCCAAAAATGTCTGGCAGAGATCTGGTTCAGGCCAGAGGAGATGAGGGAGAGCCAAAGGTTGTCACTGAGTGAGACACAGGGGTGACACTTTACATAAAGGAAAGAGAGAAGAGTGGCTCCACTGAAGATGAAACACCATGATGTACCTGATAATTTATAAATAAAGACAAGGGCCATGAGTGCTTGCAAGTGAGCATAAATATCCTGAAGAGTGGTACCTTATCCACACATGATATTTCCTGCTGTCACTTTCAGGCTTGAACTGTCTTCAGTCTGACCTGAAGTAACGGGACATAAATTCTCATTCTTACCTCAGTCTTTTGCCTTGCCTTGCCTTCCCTCCACTGAACCATGCAAGCAGCAAAGTGAAGTGGTACTTCAGTGTGTGCTTAATTGCTTTTCTGACTTAAAGCCATCAGAGAATTTGAATCTTTTCTAATGACTACCAATGAATGTTAGTCATGAATGTGTGCAACCACGTAACTAGTAATTTTTTTATATTCATCCCCAAGGCATTCTGACATGTAGACTGTGAGAGTAATCACTGTGCACAGCCCTGTTTTGGAAGACTCTTCTACAGATGAACCGTGGAACAGTCTGTTTTTTAAACATGATACTACTCTATTTCTACCTCTTCAATTTCATAATCAAAACAAGTCTTGAAAAAAAACCCAAAAAACCCCAAACATTTAAAAAATTTAAATTAAAGGGTGCAAGAAAAAAATTGTAAGGCAGGATATTTTAGGATAGGTCATGACTCCCACAAATACATAAGGAACAATCCCTCCTGAATCAGTGGGCTCTGTTTTCTGGCAGAATCTCATTGAAGCTCCTCTACCAGTGGAGAGGAGAGCTGAGTCTTCCCTGGTAAGTGAATGACTTGATTGTATTGCAGGACAATTTCCACTTGATCTTATTCCAAGTGTGCAAAGTCATAAGTGATTGTATTCGGGAAAAACAGCTGTCAAAGAGATTAGGGCTGGGATCGCTGCATTAAGAAACAAAGTATTTGTGCAGAGAGAAGTTGCATAAGCACCAGTTTCTATCCAGCTTGAATCTGCTTTGTACCACAAAGTGAGGCTGTGAGAGCCACGAGGCAATTTCCCCTCTTGTTCAGAAAGGATCAGCATCAGCTGGCAGCCCCCAGACAAAGGGAGAAGGACAAAGGAAGCACATGAGAGAAAGGATGTGGCATGGATCAGTGTTCAGACCTGTGCTACCATAAAGCCCTCTGCTTTTCACAGAGATGTGAAATTGAGATGGGAATCCAAGCCCTTGCAGCTGTTGACTTCACTGCTGTGGCCAAATTCATTTAGCCATGCAGGCATGTGACTTGGGAGCTGTTACAGCACTTTATAGGACAGTCTTCAACATCAGCATTATGAGCTGCCTTAGCACAGCTTCCCAGTGGGGTTCTATCATGTAACAGAGAGGGATGCTGTCCTCACCCACTGACAATTAAATTAACTTAAGCCTCATATTCCTTATCATCTCAAGAACAATTCCTGTGACTAACTGTCTGTCTAACTATTCTGAGACTGCCCCTATGGTTTTCTGAATGCTTCACCTCAACAGATATATCGTGGAGACACCGCTTGCAGCATGCTGCAGCAGCTTTACCACCCCCAGCCTGTGTCTGGGTAACACCAGGTGCAAGGCTGGCAGATGCCAACATTTTTACTCGTTTGGTCTCTGTATAACACTTTCATTTTAGTGACCATAACACCAGTTTTCATCAGTCAGTTTGGTGCAGAACTTGTGTCAGTCCTGTCCAGAAGATATTTTGCTCTCCCCGGCTGATGTTTCCATCCCAGATGTCAACCACATGTAGAACAAGAAATGGGTCCATGTGAGAGCCTTCCTCTCACCAGGAAGCTCTGTAAACTGGACAGGTAGAGGTGCTAAAGTCAAAGTCAGCTTGAGCATAGGCCACTAATAACATCCAGGCATCAGAATTTCCCTAAATCTCAACTATAGCCTGAACTTTTGCGGCCGCAATCCTATCAGTACCTAGGAAGCTTAGCCTTGGTTCAAAACATTTAATGTTATAGTTAGTAATATTTATTTTTAAGGCTTGAGTGTCATATTGCTTCACCAGTTTCTAGGCAACATTATTGAGTACTCTACAGAAAAATGTATATTTAAAAAGTGAGGATTCAAATGAGTTCAGCCAACCCATTTATCAAAAGCTCCTTTCTATTTTAGGAGCTTGATCTGACTAACCAGGCACTGCTCTTTTAATCACTGGTCACTGCATTTGCAAGCCTCCCTGTACTGACTCCCCTTCCTGCTCACATACAGGGGGCTGAAGTGCAGTTCCCCTGTTTACACAACTAGTTGTTATTTCTCCAGCTGCTGGCTGGGTTATGACCCCAGTCAGATTACTAATAATAGCTTTTTTCCCCCTCAGGAAAGTGAGGATCCAGCAGGGTTCAAGAAACCTGTCCCTTCTTAGAGCATCAACAATATCTGGCTTCACAGGATTCAGGCTCTGGCGCTATCCACTCTCACAATCCCCCACTGGCATCAGCACGGGAGCCTACACCTGCTTATCTGGCTCCCAGCTTCCCAGCACTGTACGAAGCAGACAATGCCAGTTTTCCTGAGCCCCTTGTTTCCTTTCACCTTCATTGGGAGCAGTTTCTCCCACCCTCTCTGGAGAACTGCCTTGAAGCCTGCTTAGAGGAAAGTTCTCAATTGCCCCTCTGGCTGTCTTCTTCTTGCTGCTGCCTTATTTCTCCAGGTTTTGAAGGACTGAGAAGGAATCCTAGTTCAAGGGATAATTGATGTTCCTAATAATTATTTAGCAGCTGAAATAGAGTACACTGAAATTGTGTGCACAACTCTTGACACATTTGTCTGATACCTAAAGCAGAGTATAAAAAGACTTGCAGTGCTGTCATCCTTAAACAGATACATAATTTCCCTTTATGGACATAGCATTAACTTTCAGTTCCTTATTAAAAGCACTCTAAGGGATACAGGTTTTTTGCATTGCATTTCACCTTTCTCAAACTGCTCATTTCAGTTCAGTGGGCTATGGAATTCATTTCCATAAGCCTCCAATGGGCTGCACTTTTCAGGGGTACCCACACATTTTGATCTCAGATTTTCCATGTAAAGGTGTCCAGGGGGAGTTAATTCCATCCTTTTGGGATTACTTCCAGTTCAGCCAAGAAAGTCTCTTAAAGCCTTGATTTGAAGACTAAGCCACAGAAAACAGCTACATTCTTGACCAAATTATCCCAGAGTTAACTAAGATACTCAGTAAAAATTTCAAGTAATTGCAATTACTTCAAATCTGCACTTAGCAAGATTTAATTCTTAATCATTGGTTATCCTTCTGCCTTCCTCTGCTGGATTAAAAAGCAATTTATTTGCAGATGTCTCTTTCCTGTGTTATGCATGAGAAAATAATGAACAATGTGTGGCTGTGCCTTCCACATAATTAATTCCCCACCTCCCTTTCAGAAGGATGATATCCAGCTATCACACCACTTTTTGAACCCTTTGCAATCCTTTTGAAAAGCCTGACGTGTACAGCATAAATCACATTATTGACACTACATATAACTTTCCAACTTCCATTGGGCTGCTGGCAGGCTTTCTTCTTGCTGCACTGTCACACCAAAAGACAATTTCCAGGGGCTTGTATACAGTGACCTTCAAGTCTCTTACTGAATAGCTCCCTTCAAGTATATTGTACTGGATCTTGTGAATGTTTTATGCTTTTATTTTTTCTTCTTGCTGTAGAACCTTTCACTGGCCCTCTAATATATGTGTTCACTTTACTAGGAGTCCCCTATTGGCCTGTATAAATTATTTGCTTTCTAAGAAATTTTGATGTCAAATATTTCCAGCAGTCATTTCAAGTTTATTTCTTGCCTTGGACAAAGGTACTATCAAACATCAGCCTTGAGAATATCCCCATGGCTGCATGTTTGCTTGTGTGCTAGATCCTCCCTACACCTGCCTACAACCCATCATCTTCACTGATCTGCCACCCTTTGAATCACTTAAGGCAGATTTTGTAGCATGCTACTTCTTCAATCAGGTTGGGAAAGCAAAGGAAAGTTCTCACAGAAATTCTTCAGCATATCTATAAGTGGACAGGACAGACAGAAAAGCTGATGCTGAAATCTGTTTCTTTCCTCTGCAGTCATGTACTGAATGTATGTTCCTTGGCATCATTTGACTTGTGTAGATGAGTGACGTTTTGCCTCTGTGTGGTTTCAAATTATTGCCAAACCAAGCAAACTGAGGAAGGTTAAATTTTTTTAATTGATTTACTCCAAATCAAATGCTTGGCTTCAGCACTGGAGGGTGACTTCTTTTAAAAATCTTTGTAATGAAACTAGATGAAACACTGAAATGAAAACCTCATTTTTATTTACAGTCTGTTTAAAATATCATCATGAAGCAAGGTAATTTTTAATGACAATTTTTCCTTGTCATGATAAAAAAACTAGCAGACTTGCCACTAATTTAAGTGGAAAATGTTACCCACCCTTACTCCACAGAACTCCAGTTTTGTGATTCTTGTGAGGTACAGTCCCAGTGAATGTAGGATGTGATATTTTGGGAAAGGCTGAGCATTTTTGCCCTTGTGTTAATATGAGCACAGGCATTCAGCATTTTTCCCTACCTCCAGGCCAAACCACTGGCCACAAAACACAGACTGAATGCATATTAGAAAAAGCACTACTAATGTTTAAACGTGCATTTGAAAACTTAAATAAAAACTAAGAAAATAAGATAGAAAGAAATGGAAGGGTTTTTTTTCCTTTGAAACATTAATTTCAAGGAAAGTAGAAGGTGCACCTTCACCTCCAGACAATATAACTGAGATCAAATCCAGTGTCTTATCACAGACATGTAACAGCATCACTGTCAAGAAGCAAAATCTTGGAAAACAGTTAAAGTATTATTAAGGTCTTGGATATTTTTAGGTATTGTCCATCAACTACAATTAAGTGGTGTTTTACACTGAGGATGCTCAGCACACTGAAGCTAGTGTAAATCAGCTAAAGGTCAGGTGTTGCCAGCAAGGCTGTGCCAGTTTACATCAGCTCAATAGAAATGGTGTCATTTATACCATGAAGGGAGAGCAAAGGACATGACCCTGCCTTTAACCGTGTCTCTGTAGGTATTTTTGTACCTTTTCTCTTTTTTTTTTTTCCACTGGTGGTGAACATTCATGAGAAATAGATATGACTCTAATTTTAATACAATAATAAACAACCTGGACTCTTTTAAAACTACAAATTAACAAACAGTCATGCCCATGTGATGTTTGAGGAACGAATACACTGACATACATGAGGTCCTGAAAGAGAAACTGTCTGGAAAGTGTTATGAACAAAAGGACCTTCCTGATTCCCATGGGGACACTGCTGAATTGAGCTAAGTACTGACATTGAAATGCTAGTTAGTTAATTGCTCCTGGGAATCACCTATACCCTCCACCCACACTGCCATTCTAGGACTGGGATGCAAAATAGAGGGACCACTGGAACCATGGGAGGGGGTTTTGGGGATGAAAACACCCCTAAATGGAAGGCTGGGCACAGTGGAGGGCGCTGGATGGGTGCTCTGGCTGGGGAAAAGGGAACCACATCCCCAGTCAATGTCTGATCTGTCACCATAGCCTCCAGAGCACCAGACTGGACTGGGCTGTGGGAAGCAGGAGCAAAGGAGCAACACTTCCTGGTGCTACCAGGCGAGGGGACAGCTGCTGATGGACTCCGGCAACAGGCTCTGCACATCCCCCCACCCTTCGGCTGCCAGGCTGCCAGCAGGAAAGGAGAGAGGACGGTCTGCTGATCGGGACTTCAGATTGCACACCTCTTCACCTCCGGCTACCAGAGTGCCACGAAGACTTCAGGGAAAGACTCTGCACGCCTTCTCTCCCTTCGGCTACCGGGAAAGCTGCAACGGCGGGGGCGAGCTCCATGTTGAGCCCCCTGCCCAATTAAATCTTTTAATAAAGAGCTGAACACTAATAAAGGCATAAGCCTCTCTTCATTACACAAAGTGAAAAAAAATTGATTTCATTGAGGAACTCCCAAAAAACAATAAAAAACAAGGAAAGGGGAAAGACAAGGCAGAAACAATGAGGATTTAAATAATAAATTTTAAACAGCAGAGCTGTTATTGAGACTGATGGAGAAACACACTTTTTTTATCCGGACAGTGTCCATTCGGTGGGAGGAAAGAAAAAGCTGAGATCAGAGAACACCAGAGAGCTGGGATGTGTGAAGGAAAGAGTTAAGGCTGGAGGCACCCTCTCTGAAGTGCTCTGTGATGCTGTGCAGTGTTTCAGCCCCCAGAGCCTTCCTCCTCCTCCTTCCCTGTGTCAGAGTGGGGAGGAGGCGGGTTCTGCTGAGCTGTTAAGTCCTGAGTGAAGTTTCCCCCATTTCCAGTGGCCACCGTTGTCTGTGGCTGGTTTGGAGCAGGGCTGGGGTTGCCCTGACATTTCTGGGACTGCGGCCAGCCAAGAAGAAAAAAAGACGAGTGTTTTACAATTTGCTTTTGTGAAAGTGTGGAGAAAGGGGAAAGGGAAGCGACCTTTTTTTTTTTTTTTTTTCAGCATCACATTCCTCTGTTTTTCTTTAGCCTGGAAAATATATTAGTGCCGGTGCTTTCCTCTCTGGAAACAAAGGAGCCAAACAGCACTGAGGAAGCAAGGACTGAGAAGGTTTGGGAGGTTTACAAGAGAGGGACTTGGAGCAACCAGAAGTCCCCTTTTCTTAAATGAAATCCCTGCCTGTGTGGGTAACCAGTACAGCAAAAATCCAGACCTGGAGGTAAATGGAGAAGCAGAGATCACAAAGGAAATTTCCGCTAACCTCATCCAGCCTGTCAAGAAGGTGAAGAAGAAAGTTAAAAGACACACAACAGGCTCTGCAACCTGTAGGGTGCTTAAAGATAAATCACTGAACAACAGTAAAGCTGTACGGCACTGGTCTCCTTTTAAAGGACAAAGACGTGAGAACTCGACTCTGGCAGGGAAACTTCCCTGAGAGGGTAAGTTTCAAGTCAAATTCTTGTCTTTCTGCTCTCTGTATGGAGTCTTTCTCTGTGTGTCTTTGCATGTGTGTATAGTGAGTGTGAGAGAAACGGGGAGAATGAGAGAGAGAGAAGGATGCAGATGACGGTGTCGTTTTAGATAGACAGTATCATGTTACAGAAGGATGATCTCATTTTTTCATAAAGTGATCCATTCTGTGCTTTTTCCAAAAATAACTGCAAAACTTAGGAAGCCACTAGGGCAGGACTGAGGTGTAATCAAGCACTTATAAATCACACTAAATAGCAAGTCTGTGCTTTGCAGTTTTAATCACTTGTGCAAGATATCATCATAGTGTTATGTTAAATCATCTAATTTTTCTCCTCTCCTCCCCAGCACAGATTGCACAATGAACTGGAGGCCAGCTCTCAGCTTAGCCCTGCTGTGGGCAGCATGGTTAGTGTGTGGCTCTGAGAAGACAGAGAGGCTAGTGGAAAGGGGGAGCCATGGAGTTAGGAAAGTGCCCCTGGCTTACAGAGCTTCAAGCAGCCCCCTGAGAAGGTCTGGAGCATCCCTGAGGAATTCAAGCCCAAATCCTCGACACCCTGTAACAAAGAGGGATTCTTCAGCACCTCCAAAGCCACCTGCCAATCTCTTGCAAGGGGAAGCAGGTTCCCAGGCCAGGGGCACAGGGACCAGAATGAGATTGGTACAGAGACTCACAGCTGCAGCCAAATACCCCAAGTCCGAGATGATTAAGGATGAGGGGATATCCTCTGCAACCCAGTCACGAGGGATACGTTTTCCTTCAGGGTCAAGTTCTCCCAATATCCTGGCCAGCTTTGCAGGGAAAAATCGGGTGTGGGTCATTTCTGCCCCCCATGCCTCTGAGGGCTACTACCGGCTCATGATGAGCCTGCTGAAAAATGATGTTTACTGTGAACTGGCTGAGAGGCACATCCAGCAGATAGTGTTGTTCCATGAAGAGGGGGAAGAAGGGGGAAAAGTTAGAAGGATAACCAATGAAGGAAAAATCCTGGAACAGCCACTAGATCCTGAGCTTATCCCTAAGCTCATGAGCTTTCTGAAACTGGAGAAAGGGAAATTTGGCATGGTACTGTTGAAGAAAACCCTGCAAGTAGAGGAACGGTATCCTTATCCAGTGAGGCTAGAGGCCATGTACGAAGTCATTGATCAGAACCCCATCAGAAAAATTGAGAAGATGAGGCAGAAGGGTTTCATCCAGACATGCAAAGCAGCTGGGGTGGAGGGGCAAGTAGTGAAGGAAGGCAATAATGGGGGCACCATGCAGCCTACCCCTGGCAGTGAACATATCCAGGTGTCAGCAAGGAAAGAGGATCCAAGGAAGAACAATAATCAGCCAGCAAGGACCAAAACAGTGAGGAAACCAATGACAACCACAGTGGCCACTCTCCTGCCTACAGTAAGGACCACTACCCTCCCTTCCACCACCACGACTACTCGTGACACCACCCATGCAGTGACAACAGCCAGCCGGTCTACAACAACAACTACACCACTCCCCAGCACACAGAGGACCTGGACCACGAAGTCATATTCCACCACAGAGTACCACAGGCTGCCAGTAGACCCTGATGCCACCACGCCACGCGTCACAGCCTCTGAGAACTTCTACTCTCCTGTGTGGAAAACAAACCGCAGGGACCAGCAGCACGGCCACCAAGAGAAACAACTGGCAGCCACACGGAAACCAAACAAGGCTGCCCTCTATGACAGTTTCACAGAACTCCCAACAGCTCCCTCAGTGCACTATACAAAGGCAAATGTGGGTAGATTTAAAGACAACAGAACTGACAAAAAGGGCTTTAACCACAGGGACCTGAATGTCACACCTGGGCAACACAAACCAACTAAGACTAAACCACCAAAAAAGAAAACCCAAGAAAAGATACTCAGTAATGAGTATGAAGATAAATATGACCTGAGCAAGCCTGCTAGTTCCCATTTAGAGGAACAGTTTGCAGCGGGAAATATTCCCCCAAAGAAAGGAAAAGAATCAAAGAAGCATGACCAAATGGATAAACCTGAGAAGAAGAAGAAGAAGGACAGACCTGACAAGCAGAAGAGTGAGAAGCAGTCCAAGAAGGTCAAAGCTGAAAAAAAAAGCAAGCAGGACAAAGACCGCAGTAAGAAGAAGAAGAAGGGAAGCAGGACTGAGAATGAAGATTTTCCCAAGTCCAACAAGAAGACTTTCCTACAGCCTTCCAGGAAATCAGCAACTAACCTCCTGGAATATTTTGAAGGCAAGAGGAGACTCATTGTAAGTAATTCATACATCTGAATTTTATTACCTAAATAAAGTCTTACCTCCCTCGTAGTATGACTATGTGGAACTATAACTTTATAGAGGGTTTCTAGTACTCTTTTCTGGTGCTTTTGTCTTAAGAGGTAAAAATTTTAGACCTAAATGACTGTTTTCAATAGGTTTCACAGCCTCATATTGGAAATTTTACATGCAGTATAAGAATCAGTCATCCAGAGATTAGGATAAAACCTGTTCCCTGCCACTTCCATGAGCCACCATAGAGTCATCAGATTATCTTGCTTCCAGTGGATATGTAGGTGTCGGGATCTGTATCATTGTGATCAATTAAATGAGGTTCCAGCATAGATTACATCCATTTGCCACCTTGGGGCACTTGCCAAAGTTACCACATTTCAGTGCTCTGCGTGTACTGCCAGGTACGCCTGCTTCATATTGGTGCTGGTGCCCTAAAGCTGGAAGCAAGCTAGATGGATTGGCAATACTACTGCACATCTGACTGAGGATATGCACAAAGGCTTGGGATCAGGTGCCCTGAGGGATGGGGAATTTGGGATTAAGATTTGATGGGAATTTGGCATTCAAATCTCCTAGACATCTTCAGAGATCCTGCGCAAACTTTATTTTGGTTTGGGTTTTTCTCCTGCTGTTTGTATTAAACTGTAACATTCCAGTAAGTTTCCAAGCCTGAGAACTTCAGCATGGTCTGGAGTTACTTGTTCCCAGGTTTTATAGCACTGTATGTTTTCCCAACTACTTATAAAAACCACTTCACCTGGGACAGGAAACAGTTTTAGCTGTAGAACAACTGGTTTTTTTCTGGCAGATGACACATATCCTGAAGGGTACACTTTGGAAAACAGTTCTTTAAAAATATTATTGTGGGAGCTGGTTTCTTGCAATTATCCTGCTGCAAGCTGGTCTGTTGCACAGTTATTGTCCAATAGTTATTGTCACAAATGCCTTTGACTTTCTGCTCCATATTCCAGTACAAACGGCTAAGGTGCCAAGGTGCCAAGTTAAGATTTCAACCATTGGAATGTAATGAATCATTCTGCTGATGATTCATGAGCCTGAAAACAAGGCAACTTTCTTCTCCCCATCTCCATTCTTCAAGGTGTAGGGAATGTGCAGAGCTAGCACTAGAAGTGGTAAAAAGCCATCTATTTGAAAAAATGGAACTTGACTGAATTTTGCAAATAATGCCTATCAGTTACTTGTTAACTAATATTTAGCCAAAACAAATGCTCAGGGAAACAAACGATGTAAAAGTTGGGATCCTTGAAATTGTGGCTTCCAAGAATATATGTAGCATCAGGAGAAATATAAACAATCTTGAAAATAAAAGAGCTAAAAGTAAAGCTCACAGATATCAGGCTGCTAATTCATAACACCACCACAGTCCTGGCAAACTTAAAGGATTGTCTGAAATTTGAACCTTCTGATACTGGGCCACCTCACAGCTGGATCTCTGAGAAAAGAGTTGCACAATCTCAGGTTATCGGGCCAGAACTCACTAAAGAAAAATTATTATGCCATGCTGCACCTCACTTTTCCAGCATCTAATAACATCCTCAACCTGCTTACTCTGAAGCTCCCTGAAGAATTGATTTGGTTTGGTGATTAATAAAAGCAGTGGCTGAACTCTATTTTCTCATTGCCATGCACAGCACATGTGGAAAATAAAGAACTTCTCAAGCTTCTTTGAATCCACACACGTGCCTATTTGCATTCCTTCCAATCAAAGTATTCCGTTCCCTTAGGGGAACGATCCTTACAATTAACTCTGTCATTCATGAGTCTTTAGACTCCCTCTCTAGAGAATTAGCCCACATTGCTGAAGAAGCAGCTCTACCCAAGTTGTTCCACATTGCTTTGCTGTACTTTTGTCTTTCAGGCTGGCTTCCAAGGACATTGTTTCAGTCCTTTTCCAAACATCTTTTAAAAAGGACATGGGTCTTTAAGCTCTACATCATTAACAATTTCAGATTTCAGTGTGAATTTCAAACATCTGGAATTTTGAAGTCTATTCTGGGTTAAGTTCAATGAATGACAAATACAGGTCCCAGGTTCAGAAACTGAAAAAAAATTACGGGTTTTGAATCCAATAGCCTCACCTCTCTATAGTGGAGCTTTTGTTGCAGTCTTACAAATGTTTAGAAATGTTGGCCTTGTGAGTTTGGATTTTTTGTTTATTTCTCTGTAGTGATGAAATGCCAGCTGACAGTTTATTTGTAACACTCCACACGCACATATGCACACACACGCCCACATGCATGCATGCATGCAAACGAGAAACAGGAAGATAACCAGAGGTCTGGAGCACCTCTCCTTTGGAAACAGGGTGAAAGAGTTGGGGTTGCTCACCCTGGAGAAGAAAAGGCTCCAAGGATGCCTTATAGGAGCCTTCCAGTACCTAAAGAGAGCTTATTAAAAAGAGAGAGAGTGATAATTGTGGGTGCTCTATCCCTGTAAGTGTCCAAGGCGAGGCTGGAGGGGACTTTGAACAACCTGGTCTAGTGGAAGGTGTCCCTGCCCCTGGCAGAAGGGTTGGAACAAGATGATCTTGAAGGTCCCTTCTTAGCTAAACCATCCTGTGATTCTGTGATGCAAACACTGATAGAGACAGTGCACATACAGCCTCGGTTAAAACAGACCTGGAACAAAGCTTTGGTTGGAAATTTGCTTTGTTTTACAAGATTTGATGAAGCAGATCAGATTCAGGCTTGACTCTGCATTCATCTTATGACCTCCAACACTAGGAGGAGACAATACAAATGGCCTATTTTTCATCTCAGTCCTTAAGCCCTTCTCACAATCCTTTTTTTTTTTTTGAAGCTTTTTTATATGCATTTTAAAAACAATTTTAAGACCACACACTGTGGCCCTGAAACCAAATCCTCTTTCTGTCTGTCACTCTCATTCACCTTCATGTCCCAAAGCTGTAGTCATGCCAGGGGCCTTTGCATAAATGAGAGGCAAATTTTATAAGTCTAGAAACGTTTTTACATTGATGAACTGGATTTATAAAGAGTGTAAAAATTAGCATTCAGGCCCCACAAACTCCAGAAGGCAGCAAGAAAATTATTACTCATGTTTCAGATTAAAGCATAAATTTGTAATTGAAAGATTTTGGTGATTATTTGTGACCTTAAATCATAAAACTTTAGTCTATATTCCACCTCTCTTTGTATTTGGGGGATCATTGGCAGGTGCTTGATTGCAATTCACTGCTGCCAGTTAGACTGATTACATTGCTAGAGCTGCAGCATTCCTAGGCATCTTCTGCTGGAAACTGCTGCACAGGATCACTGAATGTTTTTATGCACACCCCTTCCCTGGAATATTTTCACCTCAATCACTGATGAATGATCTGGGTCATATGCTCTAATTTTTTAAAAAATTAAATCTTTGCAATCCTTAGAAGGCTTTGAAATAACCACTGTACAATGTAGAGCTTTTTATATCTTTGTTGTTGCAATTGTTCCTCTTCCTTTTTGCCCACAGCTGTGCCTTCCTGCAAGTACAAGTCCCATAAGACATCAAAGTGGCTTAGAACAAAGAAAAGCAAAATCAGTCATTTTCAGATGAGGTCACAGCGTCTTTAACAACTCCTCAAGGTTTTCCTAGATGGCCATCAGTTACATAAGTACTCATGTAGCCCTGGCTGTTCTCACCCCTTGGCAGTCAAAACGGGCACGGGAACCCTGCCTGGACTGTGGGATGAGGGCAGAGCAGCTGCCCTGTGAGTGAGTCAGAGCAACACTGAAGGCTGTGAGGGAGACCTGGTGGGCCTGGCAGGGCAAGGGATAAAAGGAGAATATGTGGCTTTCTGCAAAATATTGTGATATTTCTTCTACCAGCATTGGGATAGAAGCAGCAGAGGAGCTGGTGTAACAAGCTGTACCTGCTTCCAAAGGTTTTCCTGTAGCTGGCTGAAGGTCTTTGGGTCAGGCTGGGCATGAAGGTACACTCCAAACAGAAATAAATGACAGCTTTATAGGAAAGAGAGCCTACTCTGCAGACAGCCACAAGTTCTCCTTCAGTAAAATAATCCTGCTTCATTCCTTATACTAAACAAACTCCTTTGTCTCTGCCACCAACCAGCTGATCACAACCCCCAAGGCGGACAACACCATGTACGTACAGCAGCGAGATGAGTATCTGGAGAGCTTCTGCAAGATGGCAACCAGGAAGATCTCAGTCATCACAATTTTTGGCACCATGAACAACAGCAGCATGAAAATTGACCACTTCCAGCTAGGTTTGTTTTCTTTTAATACTTTCTTTCCATCTCATGGGCACAATACAAATGGCAACGGGAAAAATCACCCCAGCTTGGGTCAAAATCTAAGACTATGCAGGACCTGAAAAGTAGTTCATGTAGACATATTTAGTGCCACCTTCTTTACATTCAGATTTTCCATGTAGACAGGTGACACTGGGCAACCATCTCTCTTAGGTAGGTTTGAAACAACTGTGTCAGTGTTCAGGTCCTGGGGAAGCACCCACCAAAGCCAGTGAAAACCTGTCCTTTTGCAACAATAGTGGCTGGACAAAGACTTCAGGTTGCAGTCCAGCAAAGCACTTAAGCTTAGGTACCTCTTGAATCATTGAATTATCTCATTTCTGTCTGAATCTAAAGGTTAACACCACTCAGTGTTTTGCTTGATGAAGCCAAAGAAGTACAAATTTTCTACAGTTCTATACTGCAAATAGAATAAAAGTTTCTAATTTTGCTTACAAGTTCACCACATCTTCCCCCTCAAAGTTCATCTGGTTTTACCAAATTTTGGGAAAAGATGTGTGGTGGAACAGAAAGCTCAGGAGCTGACCAGCTGCAGTGTGTTTCAGGTCTGGCATATAAATGGCCAGAGGATGACAGATTTATGTCTGGCTTCCAGCTGTGCCTCTCCTACTCTCAGAGGGACAGGATCTAACCTTGTGTCCCTAAGTGACAGTGAGTCACAAATCCTGCCAGACTGTCCAGTTGTGCACCTCCTTGACAAATCTGGAGCAGTGCAGGATTTTCCACATCAGGCCAAGGTTACTTAAGGTCTATTTTTGTGTACCTAATCCATCTGCCTGTCAGTGGACTGTTTTGGATTATATTTAGCTCTAGTCTGGCTAATATTCATATATTCATTCTGACATAGACCATACTCTTTCAGCCTGTTCCAAACTTAACCTACATCTAAATTTTCCCCAAACCACACAAGTGTCTATAACAGATGAATTCCCATATGAGGAATTAAATTGTTGAAGAAAATCAGGAGATTTAGAAGGGTATAGGTTAAATCTTACATGAAGTTCACCTTACAACTTTGCCCAAAACACCAAATCCTGAGCTTTATAGTAATATGCATAATACAAACAAAAAATACAAATATCTTTCTGTTTTACCTCCCCTTCTCCTCCACCCTTCCTATTTGTATGGCCTCTTCAAAGCACACTCTCTGTGAGCATCAGAGGCAGCAAAAGCTCCTAAGAAACATTTTGTCCACAGTATGTTTCTGTAGTGAAAAGCTTGAGTACCCAGTATGATGAGGCGCTTGGAGTGCTGCATCTTGGGACTGAAATACAAAAGACAACAACAGAAAAGACTTTTCACTTGAAATTTCAAACACATTTAGAAGTGGTCAATGAAAGAGCTCAGTGACATTGGTCGAGATTAGCTCACAGTGATAACAGAGAAGATTTCCCACTTTCCCACTGGAATGACCCAAAAGCTGAGTGTCACTGCAGAGGTCTTCTCTTCAGCCCAAGTTAACAAATGTGGTCTCTTTTCCCCATGAGAAACAGTGCTTTAATCAACTAAATATCAGTCCCTGGCTACCCATCCTATAATCAAAGCAAGCACCTAATCTATTAGGCCACTGCACTGCTAAAACAACCTCCTGGCCTTCTTTGTAACCTCGTTGGAATTATTTGTAAAGATAAATCATTTTCCTAGCCTGTCTAGCTGCCAAAGTTATGTGGAGAGATGTTTCTTCATTCTTTCAGAGAAAAAGCAAAGAGAGCAAGAGCTTTGCACGTAGCAGCATAGCCTCAGCTCTGGTGGGTCTTCATGCAGATCCAGATGTCCTTTATGAGGCAGGGGTGAGGGACAAGTAGTGACTTGGAAGGAAACTAGACTTTCTAGACTTGGAAGGAAAGAAGCAATTAGATTAACTTATTTTTTTCTCCACAGAAATAATTTCCAAGTTTGAAAGGCAGGTCAGGCTTTGTGGCATTTTTTTCCTTGATAGAGAATTTTGTGTATCACTCTGTAATTTAATATTCTTCTTTTCATTTTAAGTTTTGAAAGAAAATCCCTTAAAAAGGAAAGTCTAAAGGGCTAACTTCATATTCATATCTAGATTTTCAAGCAGAAAGATGCCATAGATCAGTCTGTCTAAGGTACTCCTGTACCTTAGCTGTTTTCCATCACATTTCACAATAACAACTTCTGCATTATTCTATCTCCATCTAGGCCAATGAAATAGTCTTTGCTTTCAAACATGAACTTTTAGTCTATGTTTTAATGGTCCTACTTGCCATTAGTAATACATAAATCTCACTCATCAAGCATCTGAGGCAGGATTTAGATATATTTATGAAGTGGATAACTAATTAGAACATCTAGCAATCCACCCAATCAAAAGCTAATAGCATTGCTTGTTAATTCTTTATAAAACTTTGAACTGAAGTACATATAACAATGGAAACTCAAATTAGATATACAACACCATAAGTATAACCAAATTTTAATATTTGCTGGCTTGGCTTTTTTTTTTTTTTTGTAAACAGTGTCTTCAAGGTGTGATACCTAAAGATCAGATTCTAATTCAGACATTTCCCCAAAATTTTTATTCAGAAGTTTTATTCAGTCTATACATAGGATGGACCTGCTGCAAAATTTGAATCAGATCAGCATGCTCCTTAAAAGCCATGTATTTTTAGAAAACTATTTTAAATGCTTTGCTGTATAATGACTAAAATCTTTCTTCTTGCTGTGTGCTTCACTTGGATCAATTAATCACATCTCTATTTGCTGACAGATAATTATGAAGCAAGGGACTGAAAAGTTGTACTTGTGGATTCCACATTTCGATCACCTGCTGTGTGTCTGACTTCAGGCAGGTCACTTAAGCCATGGCTGGGATTTCTAAGTGAGGAGATGAATATAACATTCACAGTGGTGCCACAGGACATAGGCAAGCAGTGTTTGCAGGGAGCTCCTGGTGCCCAGGTGACATTTCAGTTGGTGTGTCGTTCAGCCTGTCCTTGGCTCTCCAGGCCAACAATTGCATATGGAGACTTGTTTCAGCACTGTTGTATAGGTCTGTGATGATGACACAGAGACTTTCAGGATTTGACTGCAATGCCCACTTGGTTCCACAGGATGTAAGGAACTTCAGTACCTCCACAGGCTTGTCTTCAAATCTCTGTCTTCAGAATTCTTTTTCTCATTGTTTCAGAATGTTTTCTTAGAGTGGACCACTGAGTAGGTACAAGTTGTACTCAAAACTAAGTTTTTGCCTGTCAGGCTGCTAGAATCAGCAAGCAGGAGGAAGGAGTACCAAAGTGAGGTATGTAGAGAGGTATGCTGCCAGCACTGCATCACTGAAGACATGTTAAATGGTTTCTGGTTTCTTATAGTCACTACATGTAAATTTTTAAGACTCATAAGGTTAATGCTACTGTCCAGGCCTACCTCAAGCTGTTCTAGCTATATTTTACTGACCCAAATCACCTATGCTGTTTCATTTCACGTGGTGAACATTGTCAAAATTTCTGTTTTCAATTACAGAAGTGGCTACATTTCAGGAGCTGGTGAAATGATTAGTACATGCATATACATGTATGAGCATATTGAAAAAATCTCAAATATCTTTCCAGGAAAAAGCAAGATTTCTCAAAAGAATGTACAAATGATAAAGAGTGGATGAGCCTTAGGATTAACTGATTTTCAAAGAGTGTTGGGTTGGAAAACTAGACGGTTAAAAGTCATATGAATGAAAAGTTCACACACATGGTTTGTAATACATTGAATATGCTTCTGAGAAATGAATTCTCCCTTTTCTTTTGAGGCAAAATTAAAGGCAGCGTGCTGTGTGATTCCATGACTATTTTTATTTCTCCTTTGCCTCACATTAAGATAATGAAAAGCCCATTAAAGTGATAGAAGATGAAGATCTTGTGGACCAGCAGCTCATCAGTGAACTGAGGAAAGAGTATGGGATGACCTACAATGATTTCTTCATGGTGCTGACAGACACTGACATGAAGGTCAAGGTGAGGGTTTCAACTCTTTGAACTCAGCTCTCTTGAAAGAAAATGCAGTGAAAACACATGAAAAATTGAAAAATTTAGGAAATTACACTACACACTTGCATCTGAGGCATATAAGATACTGATGCAGGATCTGATTATTGCTGGAGGACAAGCAAAAGAACAGAAAGCTTCAGAACTTAGGTAGCTATCATCATTTTCTGCACTTAGGGGAACTCAGGCATTGTGTGTTTCTGCTGGAATGATGTAGTTCTGTTCCCCACACTTGCAAGGGTTCTAATGTTGTACCTGGCATTCTAAAACACACAGTTTGGCTGCTCAAGGGGATGACAGCACACTCCATAAGGACAATCCTCTAGCTGAATGGCCTCACAAAAGAATATAACAACTGCAATATCCTGGCTTTATCACTTTGAGCAAATAATGAAAACATGCCACTTCCAAAGGGCAGTCTAACTGCAAAAACAATTATATTTTCCATAGTTTCTGATCTGGTTTAGGCCTTGTCTAATTTGCCTGTGTGCAAATTAGAATACTTGGATCTCTAAATATCTTACAGCACTGTGATACATGCAGAAAGGCTGCTGTTATAAGCATCCTCATACCCACCTGTCTTGTTTTTTTTTCTTAACAGCAATATTATGAAGTACCCATAGCAATGAAGTCTGTGTTTGATTTGATTGACACCTTCCAATCACGAATTAAAGACATGGAAAGACAGAAAAAAGAGGGCATTGTCTGCAAAGAAGATAAGAAGCAATCCCTTGAGAGCTTCTTGTCCAGGTATCACCTTCTGTTCTTATCTGCTGCTAGTCTACTAATTATCTACTAATTATTATTATTGTAAAAATACCCATGTAACTATTTCTGGGATTTTTAAATATAGATTTCTTAGTATTTACAATGTTAAGCAAATACAGAGATGCAGACAGAGCTGAATGCAGTCTTGTATAAAATGGTAAAAGACAGGAAGCATGTTTCCTGAGGAACTAAATCTTCCTTGGACACTGATTTTCAGGGCCTCAGTTTCCCCATCATGACATGAAGATAATAAAACTGATTTGTATTAGAAGAGCAAATAAGGATTAATTCACAGATGTTAGCTCAATGTTTTGAATGTATGAAGCACAGTGTTTATGTGTTTTGATCATCAGCCATCCCAATCTCATTAATCCCATTCTAATCCCTTCCATGTAGTTCAAATCAGCAATTAATTCCCTCTAACTTCCTTCTTATCCTGCTTGAGATAACAGTTTGTCTTTGCCAATATTAGTCATATTATTAAAGGTCTTGCAGATGTCTTTTGCAAAATGTTAGAGACCTTCTACAGAAAGACATTTTTGTTTATGCAATCTCTACATGCTGTGTTATTATTCTATCCTGAGACCTAAATTCCAGGCAATAAATTTATCTGGACTGTGGGCATTCAGACCCACAGAAGAGCTGTACAGCTACAGCCCTCTCTCAATTATCACAGGATAATTGACATGAAATTAGGACTACCCCATCATTCTAGACCTTACCTGTTACAACTTCATCCTCCTCACCTACTATGAGAATCCATGGGAATATACTGTTAAATTAAAAATAAGCTTTAAAAATAAGATTTAAAATAGGCTTTAAAAATAAGTGAAGCAGCATGGATTATGAAGAGGAGGAAAGGAGCAACAAGTAAATGAATAGGTTGTTGGTTCATAAACATTTTAAAATTCAATGGCCACTTCAACAGAAAGAGAACCTTTAACAAGATCCACTCCACCCACCTCACCACCTCCTGTTTAGGTCCCAGTGATTCATCCTTGAGACCACCAAGAAAAACCACAGTCTGGAAACAGCTGATCAGAACAAGAAAGATCTTGTATACTTTGGGACAGGCCCCAAATCCTTCTTTGCTTGGGAACAGCCCTAATAATAAACACACATTAGAAAACTGGGCACAAAAAATGCAAAATGCATATTGTTGCATCTATAAACAGAACTGCTACTGCACAGAATGCATTTGTTGTCTGTGAAACAAGCATCAGGCTTTAAATATTGGGTGGATTTCTCTAGCCACATTAACTGGTCAGATTCCCAGTAAAATTAACTCCAGCTTTGTCCAATAGCATGTTCCCAGATGAACAAGAGCCCTGGCATAATCTCCCTGGTGCTGTTCCTTGCAGAGCTCAGTTATAATAAGGCAAATATTGTTCTTAACAAACCTGCCTGCTGTGAAAGGAGACCATGAGAGCTTGAGTAATGCTTAAAAGTCACATGTAGCAGGAGGAAAACCTTAAATTTGGGGGTGAGTCCTCTAAGATCTAGACACTGGCTCTGCTGCTCTCTGGGCTCACACACTAGAACACAATGCAAAACAGGTAGAGGAGGAAGAAAGGATCCACAAAGAGAAGGGTCTGGCTTGTCAGGAGTATTGGCCCATGGTTTCTGATGTCAGAAATAAAGCAGAAATCTTTACATCAGTGTTGGCAAACTAACAGCTGTGAAGGACCAACTGAATTCATTTCTAAGATGTAGTCCCAGATAAGCACACCAAGTGCTCTTTGGGCAGGGGCAAAAACAGCTTGAATGGCTTTCAACTTTTCAGCTCTGTGTAACTCCCAAGGAGATACTTAAAAAAAAACAAAACAAAAACAAAAACAAAACAAAACAAAAAAAAAACAAAAAAAAAACAAACAAAAACCCCCAACCAACCAAAAAAAACCACCCCAAAAACCAGAAAGAAATATAAAAGTATCTTAAAGTGACTTGCAGTTTTTCCCTAGGCAAGATATGATCTAATGGCCACATTCTGACTCACTGTTAATAGGTAATCAGGTGCTTTTCTATACAAAATAGAACAGATTATTTTGTTCCCCATTTGCAGAATAACAACACAAAATTCCCCTCCTTCTCTTCACATCACATATGTGATTCTTAATGCTTCTCATTCTTATTCAGTTAACTATACATGCACACTCATGCTTCTTTGCTGTTCCACCTGAGAAAGATGAAAATTGAGGTTTGTTTTTCAAGGATTTACTTTTCTAATTGTAAAAAGACATCAGTATTGATCAACAAGCAAAGACATCAGCATGCCCTGCTCTATTAACAACTTCTTCTCTGACTTAGAGCAAGTCCCACCTTATCTTCAGCTTCTGTTAAGTGAAGCAGAATTGACCCTTTGCATTAGCCTTCATTTTGAGATCTTCACATGGTACAGCAGAAAAGCAGGCTATTATTATAACAGAGTAACATCTGAATCCATTTAAAAGATCATTCCCTGCTGTAAAAATATCTCTGCAGTTTTGTAAATTCCTATAAAGCTGATTTATTTTGTTTAAGTGAAGAAGTATCTACATTTAAAAAAAACAAGTTGTTGAGAGAGTATTAAAAACCTCTCGAGGTTAGAATTTTTAAAAATTTCAAACGTCCTTATGGCATTGCCTTTCCCTGACAGGAAAGAAAGGAGATCCTTATGCAAAATCTTGGGTAGATGGTGCAGTCCCTATTAAAGAAAAATTCCAAGATTTATCTTATTGCCCCATGCATGCCCTATACAGCCACAGGCTGACACAACTACACACTTATAAACAAGCTGATTTAGAGCCATGTTGAAGGTGTTTTGAGCAAATGTGGTGCAGGAAAGAAAAAAGAGGACAGTGATTATTTACACAGAAGTATGAGTTATGTCTGAAATGAAGATCCACCCTAATTCTCAGACAGCCCTTGGACTTCAAAATATCTGTGCAGTTCCAGCAGTGGTGAATGACATAAAAGCTAAATGCCTAGTGAGGAATTCCACAGGAATCCTTCTCTCTTGAATATACACTTCTCAGTACTGCTGTAACTACTGAAGGGCTTTGAGCAAAGATCATAAACTTTGCAGTGTTTGTTTGGTGAAGCAGCAGCACTGCAGGTGTTTCTTTGAAAGTTTTGGAGCTGTAAAATTCAAAACAAACTGTAAAATTCAAACAAAACTTTATCCTCTCCTAGTGATGGGCAGAACTGGGAAGATTTCCCATCCAGCTGTTACTTAGAAGTTGTGAGAGATATGACGTATCTCAGCCTACAGAAAACAGAAATGCTGAGAGGACTTGACCATGCCTGGCCACGCATCATGACCATGCCTGGCCACACTCTCTTTTCAGGTTCCGATGGAGAAGGCGCCTAGTGGTGATCTCTGCTCCCAGTGATGAAGATTGGGCTTATTCCCAGCAGCTTGCTGCTCTTAGTGGACAAGCCTGCAATTTTGGTGAGTAGGAAGGAATTATATTCTTGTGCCCCCAAACCACATCCTTCCTGGTGATGTCATCACATGGTTCCTTTGCTCATGTTTGAACCTGGACAGTCTGAGGAGCCTGACAACTGAAAACTTTCCTCCAGATCCAAATGGAAAATTGTGTTAAGCAGGTAGTACAGCACAATGCCAGCTAAGGCAGCTAAACAAAGCATTCCCTGAAATAATTTCTGAAGCATTACACTAATGTAGCAGAAAATGCTAACACTCCAAAGCTTCTCTTCAGGCTTGTACTTCAGGAGATTAATAGTTCTTTTGGGGCTTTTTTGTACTGCACATCTTAACAATACAAGGAAAATGCTTTGGTAAGGGCAGATTTTTTTAAATCCAACTGAGAACTGGGCCAGGCATCGGGGTTTTTCTTTTCCTTACTGCTTCATTGCCAAAATCTGTAAAAATATTAATGGAATCCATTTCAATCCAATAAAGGCCCTCCCACAGCCATAACTGGGTATTTAAGGGCCACCTACATAGTGGAGAGAGAAGGGCTTCTCCAGGAGACAACTAAGGGCAAGACCCAGAGGCACTCTTCTGTTTTCATGTCATGAAGTGCAGAGAGATTATTCCTTAAGTTCCTAGCAATGCACACACCATAAAGGGTCTAGACTACTTCAATAGAATGTAACAGGTCCCTTTCAATAGCTGCTATTTCAATGCATTTCAATTACACCAGAAGGGAAATCTGCACAGTATGACTGTTTATTCATAATCACCTGGCTTTCATTCAGAGCATCAGCATCACCTCATTTGGAAAGTGCCAAAGTAAACTGTGGCATGGGCCACTGCAAAATGCTTTCCGAAGAATAAAGTGTAGTCAAAACAGTTGAGTATCCCCACCCTTTAGTAGGGACAGCTTGAACATAATCCAGTGACTTTCTAAAGCATTTGTCAATGGGTGTTTTAACTAAGTGGTATGTATCCAAGTACCTTACATCCAAGTTATAAAAGCAGTTACATCAAAGATTTTGCAGATTGTACTGACTCATGTTACATGAAGAGTTTCTGCTGTCCCTAAGGTCTTTCTTCAAAGCAGAGTCAACAGTTCAAGCCTTTTTGCAGGACAAGTGGAAGAAAGAGTATTTGTCATAAGCTATTCCCTGCAGTCATTCAGAGTTTAACTGGCATAGGTTATGTTGCCTCTAAATAATGTTTTGCTGTGTGCATGATAAGTAAAAGCTTTACTAGTCAAGAAAACAGTACAGGAATATTCTGGAGTTGGAGAATTGCCTCTGCAATTTACTGGCGATTCTGATGCTTGTATCCCTGTGCTGTAGAACCACATCACCATGCTGCTGTCCTTGGAACAGCTGTATGCAACTCTATCATATTTACTCAACACATCAGCTTATCCTTATGTTTGGGACACATGATGTCACTGGCAGGGACTCCACAGAAATCAGTAATTCTCCTGAAGGGCTGGCTGAGACTGGGGCCTAATGTAGCAAGCACAGACCTGGCTGATTAAAGAGATCTGCCCAAAGATAAGCACAAAGATTTGGTCTGACCCAAAACCTTCTTCATTTCCTCCACAGGTCTGCGCCACATAACTATCCTCAAATTGCTGGGAGTTGGAGAAGACATTGGAGGTGTCTTAGAGCTGTATCCAATTAATGGTAAGTGATTGTTTCCAGTTTCTTCAGTATTACCCATGAAGGGTATTATACAGTGCTGAGTACTTCTTTGCTGTAATTTCTTTAGAGGGATGAGTATGACTGTTTTCTTCTTTTGTTTCTTTTAAGAAATGAGACAAAAACAAACAGAAAGCTTTCTTGGTGTTTCTGCGCTAGATATTTCATGGGTTCTTTAGGGAAAAAAAAAGGCACAAATATCTGAATTCATCTCACATTTTGATTTCCTGCTTAAACTTACAGTCCCCAGGACACTATTCTGCCAGCCTTGCTGTCAAAGACAGGGATGTCTGTGCCTTTTTACATGCTCAAGAGTTTGCAGGGCTAATAGAACACACAATGAGCAGATTCTCCTCTATGGATCCCTCATTTATATTCACAGAATGGCTTAGAGCAAGTAAGATATCTTAACAATGATCTAGTTCCAACCCACTGCCATGGGCTGGGACATCTTTCACTTCATCAGGTTCCTCAAAGCCCCATCTAACCTATCTTTGAACACTTCCAGAGACAGA